>WHYT01017375.1:370894-429040 GCA_009806455.1 Tetrax tetrax | reverse complement strand
AAAAAAAAAAAAAAAAATGTATAAAATTTACATCCGTGCAGTGGAGTTGTTAAGTTCTAGAAATACACAGCCTATGATGCTTTAGATTTAGCCTAGTAGACCAACTGTTAGAGACAGACGTATCATTTTTATGGAATTATATGATAATCATATTCAGATTTATATAAGCATTTTACAAGTATTGCAATCATTGAGTAGAGATAATAATGGTATTTTCATCAGCTTGGTACTTTTTGAAACATGACTGTGTTGTGTAAACAATCTGCAATTTTTCAAGGCATGATAACTTGCCCCTGTTTAGTTTCCAAACCAAGGCCATTTTGCTAACTACTGGGCCCAAGACAACTTTTCAGCTGGGAGAAAAGAGGGACCTTCTTCTGACCGAGCACCGACTGGAGAAGGCTGCTTGTCTGGGTCTCGGGCGGGTGGCGCTGAGCAGATGCCCGGGTGGCGGTTTCAAGCGTAGTTGAAAAATTGCAGTTTGTCTGTGCATATGTTTGGACTCTTTCCATGTTGTCCTGTTTACAAGTTAACCTAAGTTGGGGTGTTTGTCACGGGTCTTCTTGTTTTTGTATTTAAATAAATAAAGCAGAAAACTGTCTCGCTACAGTTTTGCTGCAGATAGTTATATCCTCATGTGTAACGTGCGTGCCTACCGGCAAGCACCTTAGTAAATTATCAACTCACCGCTGTGAACCTGCCAACTTGCTATAACAACTCTGCTTTAAAAAAAGTGTTTGTGATCAGGCTTTCTCTTTGTCATCGTATGTGCATGCAGTATGATCAGTTGAACAATAACCATCAATAAAGTTTCACAAGATTTGAAAACAAAGTTTCTGTAGCATTTATATCTAAGAATGAAAAATAAATTATCTTTAAAATTGAAACAGAGAGCGAAAGAGACTATATTAATCAATGAAAAATGGGGCAGTAACATATATTTATACCGGTGAGGGAATGAACTGAAATTTATTAAGAGTTCAATCCCCACATTTATTATATAAGAGACAAGCCTCCTATTAAAAAAAAAAAGTATATTTCATTTAAAAACACCACGATAAAAGCAACTTGAAAAAATGTTTACCAGATGTTAGGCTTCCAATTCAAAGTGTGAATGATACATCTTTTTTTGGAATTGCACACACAAAATGTGGGGAGTAACAGAATTTATTTGCACTTTTATTTTTCACGAGATGACTTTACAGCTCCCACTCTCAAAATGATTATATAGCGTTTTAGTCTATTAAAATAATCTTGAAAGGTTGAGAGTGCAGCCCATATTAGAAAATGTTTTGTTTATAAAGCTCCTACAGTACTCCTAGTAGTCATTTTAAAATGTATGTCTGAAATAGTTATGTAAGAAAAGCATTTGAAATTTTTTTTACAATATATATTGGGAATGTTTTCACTTATATAAATAAACTACTGATAATATGACTTATGAAAAAAATTATTACTACCATATGTGGAATATAGTGACTTCTAAACAGATTTAAAAGAACACCCTACAAACCCAGAAAATGTGTATATCTGTCTTTAGAAATTAGTGTTTATATCACAACCGTGATTTGTGAATAAAGAAAAATGGTTTGTAATATCAAAATAAAAGCTTAGTCTGAAAAGGTAAAAATACGCTGGTGTTCAAAGTCATTTTGCTTTTCTTTCTTACTGTGTTGGTCGAAGAGCTGTCCACAGTTGCACCACCTATACTGCACGCAGTGTACTTAGAAACTGTTGCTGAGGTTCGCAGGTTTGGTACTGCCTGGAAGCGGTCCTTGGGAGCCTGGCTGGGCAGAGGAGCCCGATGAGGTTAGTGCTGATGAGGTTGGCTGGTGCCCAGTGAAGCTGGTTAGTGACCACGAGGCTGGTGCCCGATGAGGTTAGTGCTGATGAGGTTGGCTGGTGCTCAATTGAAGCTGGTTAGTGACGATGAGGCTGGTGCCCGATGAGGTTGGTAGCGCTGATGAGGTTAGCGCCCGCTGAGGTTACTGCCCGCCCTGCGTGCCCAGCCCTCCTGCCCAGGGAGTGGGGCTGCTGAGCAGCTGTCTGTGTGTATGGGAGGGGGGCAATAACCTCATTAGTGAGCCCAAACTTGGCTGCTGCTGCTTCTGAGCCAGAGGCCAGAGCGATGAGGCTCAGCACAGGACTGGGCTGAAGGTTCACTTCCCAAAAATGCAAGTTTTATCCGGTACCAGATGGTTTTCTTTCAGGCAACACTGCATGATACGTGAGGAAGAATTGGTTTTTGTTTACAGGAAGAAAAAAGGCATTTTCCAAACTGACTGCATTTAAACAGGATGTTTCATCTAAGAGGATCACAAGAATACCACTGAACCTGACCTCTGAGATGAAGTGTGACTGTAGTTGCTCAGCCAAGTGCTGCTCAGGGAGCGCAGGTTCTGGAGGGCCAGGTACTAGGGAGTGTGTGCTCGCTGGTCTCAGCCAGGCCCTGCACCACTTTCCCTCCAGCGATGGATAGGAGTTAGCCTTCTTTTTCACTGTCATTTTCATGGACAGCTTCTATTTCTGTGCACCGTAAAGTAGAGGGGAGGAAGGAAAGATAATTGTTCTGGAAGGCTGCTTCTTGTCACTCCCAGGTTTGCTGTCCAGGCCACAGGAAGGACAACTACGTGCTTGTAGGTCTAGACTAACCCATCAGTCTGACAGGTCGTGATGAGGCTGGTGAGTTTAATGTGCCATTAATCATGTCACATGCATGCCAACACAATTATATGATTCTTCTACCTGGGTTCCTGTTATATTGTAGTTTAGCAGAGGAAGGGAAGACATAAAGAAAAGGGATTAAAAATTGCATGTGTTGCAGTTTGGCAGCAAGCTTTACTCTAAAAAATCCTTAGAGCCTTCTGGAAAGATAAAGAGAAGAAACCCTGATGTTTGCCAGGAATGGCGGGGAGGTATTATGTTATGCTGACTTTATATCTTTATGTGAAATACGAGCACTAACAGTTCAAGTGTACTCTCCCACGCAACATGCGTGAGGGATGTGTTGACAGTGTTTCCCTTGGTGGCTGGATGGAATGACAAAGATAGTAATGCTGAATAAGACTTGGACTGAAGGAAGGTGAGAATCATGTGAATAGCTAAATGTGACTGGAACACAGGCACACACACAGAACCTGAAACACCACGGAATTTTCACGTGGTTGGATTCATCTACAGGTTGCCTGGGATCATTATTTATGATTTACTGCAGTAATGCTTCCTTTCTTGGCCAAGGAGTGAACACATGTTAAATTAATAAAAACTTTGTATTTATTGAACAGTTTGCCAGAGAATAAGCAGAAGTATCATGTGTAACCAAAAGAGAAAATCGAAAATGCAGTAAGCTTTTCAGGGTTGGGTTTTTTTCCCAATTATTTGAAGTTCTTATACTTCTTTAATTGTAGCATATCATATAGCAAAGACTAAACTGAATCTTTTTAGGAAATCTTAGAACTGTCCCTGTATACTATGTCATGTACTACTCTGTCCTTGATCATTTTTAAAGGCATCCAGGATGTTTATTAGCTTCCTATTTGGGTAAAATGTGAAGTTTTAAAACTAGAATTTAGTTTTCTTTAACTTTCTGGTAACTTTGTCTTCAGTTTTAATTGCTGTTGTACCATATTGCTGTTTCTTACCTTAAGTGATTTTTTTTTTTTTTTGCAAGTTTGACATGTTCCTGTTTGCCACACTTTTTCAGTTTTACAGTACAGATGCACGAGAAAAAAAGGCTGTGCAATTGATTTCCTCCCTAAAGTGGAGCTGAAATATCAGCATTTTGGTAGGTGGAGGGGAGAGAAGAAAAAGAAGAAGAAAGAAAGAATAAAAAGTAACCTGGTTTTAGTGGGAAGAGAACATTTGAATGGGAGGTGAGATCAGAAGGGAGACAATGATTTTGGGAGGTCTTTCAAGATCTTACGGAAGTGTCATCAAAACTAGTCATCTTACCAGTATTATAAAAGTTTATCATAAGGCTTCATTTATCCCTGAAGAGCATAGGCTTCACCTCTCACTAGAACATGAGCTTTATGCCACTTCTTTCCAGATTAGAACTTGAGTCCTTACAACATGTAACTTGATTCATACAGCAATGGAGATGTTTGCTTTTTGTCTGAAAGGGAAACTTTTCTCTGCCAGGTTTTATGCCTCTCCAGCACTTTTCTAGTCCTCTGCATACCCATAATTGTCTTGCAGCACAACAGACACAGACTAAGATTAGAAAAAAATCTAGGTAGTACATGCCATTATATCATCAACTTGAATCTTGTAATAAGGTAAGACTGAGGTTAGCATGGGGGAGGATTCTAGATCCAAGACCTGGTCCTTATTTTCTTACTTGGAAAATAAATATTTTTGTTTCATGCTGGTTTGTATTTAAGTATGTGGGAATATTTCTACCCAAACAAAAGATTAATCTAATGCAACGGCAGTGTAGTTGAAACAGAGATGTGACTGCTTGAGCATTTTACCACTCACTTTAGTTGGCTAGGATACAACTCCTGCTACGTGACAAAGCAATGAACCATGCGGATTACCCATTTGTGAAGAGCAGATACTTCAAATTATATCTACGAAGGCACCTGGAAATATCAGTGTCATTTTAGGTGTCCAGTCAGGCAGCATTCAGGGCCAGGAGCTCCCGTTCAGCTTTGTTTTGTTCTCTACAGTAGACACTGTCAAGCTTTTCAGATTCCTACCTCACGTCCTACCAGGGTGCTCAAGGTAGGTGACCTTGGTTTATGTGATTGGCAGTATCCAGTTACGTAGGGGTACTGTGAATGAGAGTTGTGGGTGGAAGGAGAGGTGGAGGTAATTGCTGTGCCCACTGCAACCATGTTCAAAGTACTCAAAAATATATGTGGGAGATTACTTAAAAATCTTTTGGCTCTATTTCATACAGGAATGTTTTTTTTCCTATTTGTAGCTGTCCTGTGCATATTGGGTCAAGTTGGTCTCAGTTCTTCTCTTGAAGACCTTCCATTTTACTTAAATAATTACTAGTTAAGAAACACTTCTTCGATAGTTTGCCAGTTAGGACTCTGTCCCGGATTCCAGTCCCTGTTCCACATCAGTCAGAGTGAAAACATGCTTCCAGGACCCCATTGCTTGCTTTACAGGGATCGGGTGACAGTGCAGTGTTATTCTCTTTCCCATGAGACAAGTTGACTTGTTGTCAGTTCCTGATTCCAAAAGAGATTTACAGCTGAAAATCCAAACTGGAGAAAAGCTCTTTGTGTTTAATGTACTTTACAGCACTCCAGCTTGCTTCTCAGCCCTGCTTCTGGCTTGGTTTGGTTTGCGTTCCGAGAGTTTTGATTTACCCGTGCACCGCCTGGGCAGCCTGCCTGCCCAACCAATTTAATGATTTCATTGTTTAGCAAAAGGCCTATAAGTCACAAGTTCAGTACATAGGAAAACTGTGAAATAAAACACAAGGAAATGCAAAAATAATCATTTAATGGACGTTACAAAAGGAGAGTAAACCAAACAGTTCAGTCCAATGGATGATGTATAACATCTAAACAAATATGACAACTAATTAAGGATTAGGTTCTGCATTTTGGATGACATGCCTTATAAAAATGAACAGTTAGGTTATGTCGGGGGAAAAAAGCTGCATTTTGCAAATGTCAGGCAGACAGCTCAGTAAGCAGAAAAGCTCAGTTATCCAATTAAAATAAATGTGCAGTGTTCTCAATATAAAGAGCTAAAGCATCCTTATGTTGAGGAGTTAAGATCCTGAAATATAAGTGGAGCAAAAAGTGCTCTCCATAAAGATTAATGTAATCTATCAAGATTAACATTTTGTATGCTGGCAAAGGCATATAGTAATGCATTTCAATTCCTGAAATTGGAAACATTAGACTAAGATCAGTACCAATTTAAACCCCAGGTAACCCCAAATATTGAATTGAATTTATTATTTACAACCACAACGGGCTAATAAACTTGCCCTAATGGCTTTTATGGGAAATAGATACCTACAGTAGGTGCCATCCTATTTCCCATAATCCTCTCTGATACTTCATGTAAAATGTAATAACAAGTTGCATTAATTTAGGGAAAAGTCTTCCACTAGAAGTAATTTCTGATTTATTCAGAGGTTTGATTCCTGTCCTAAGAAAGATTAAGGATGCTTTTGAACATGGGCATGCACATGGGTGTCATGAGAGAGGCCACAAAGTTTCAAGACCACCAGTGGGTTGAACTTCATTTTTTGTTGCTGCTTTCTAACAAAAGGAGATTATTGCATAAGAATGAAAAGTGAGTGGTGGGAAAGGATCACAATAATAATTAAACTAGAAACTGGGTTGTACTTCCACTCCAAAATAAGAGTTTCTAAGGTTGGAAACTTACAACAAAGCACAAATTTTCTAAAAGCAGATTCAATTCCAGGCACTTGCAACAGAAATGACATAAAATATATGGATTTTCTCATGGTTTATAAAGCGGAAAGCAGAAAATTATTACTAGGAGAGAGGCTTTAGAGGTTTTACCTGGGGTATTAAAATGGAATTGTGGTTTGCGAGGTGCCTGATTTATAGAAAAATTCTGTCAAATGTTGAAATGAGAGGTGAGAATCTCAGTTCTGTAATGCTTGAGAAAGCATGGAAGATCATGGCTGCAACACTCCCACCTCTGTTTGATTTTGCCACCCACAGACTTCCCACTTTTTTGTGAAGTGAGCAGTTGCACTTGCAACTCTGAGTGCCTCTGCCATCCTCACCTTTATTCTTCTAGAAGCTCTGTCTTCTTGGACGCAACTTTTGATGTTCACTCAGGAGGGCGAGGATCCAATGTCCTATTATTTGAGAAGAGTGATGGCCTGGGGATACAGATATTGTTAATTTACAGATTCAGCTGATAAACTGTATAACTGAGGTTTCATCGCAGACTTGAAAGGTCTGGCACCCCATGGCTCCACAGTTAAAAAGCAAACAATGCTGTTTTTCAGAAAAAAAAAAAAAAAAAAAAAAAAAAAAAAGCAGAAGGGGAAAAGTTAGTTTTATCTGGGAAGCTGAAAAAAAACTTTTTTTGGCAGTTCTCATATACTGAGAATAGAGAGAGAAATATGCATGTTGCTAAAGTGGTAAATTCTGCTGTAGAGATGAGAAATCCCTATGGGATGTCTATAGATTCTGATATATGTCTTTTTATTTTTTTTATTTTTTTCAAACATGACCCACAGTTAGGCCATGCTATAAAAATTTGACGCTGTCTCCTGTCTTTAGTCAACTTTGTCCCCTAATCTCTGTTTCCTATCATAAGAATATCTAGATCCCTAGGTATGTGAGGACATAATTTGTACACTGAGAATTCAGTGTGAAATCTCTTACCTCTGGAAAATGAGAAGTGGCAACATGAAAATGATAAGCAGAGTAACATGGCCTACTTTTTGACAATCTTTTATAGCTTTATTCTCGGTGGTTTTGAGGGGAAGTCAGTAGAGAAATCTTTTTGCCCAGTGCTGAAATAATGGAAATACGTGTCAGTTTGTGCTCTTATCCAGTTGTGCATTTCTTTGTCATTTAGTTAGCCTGATCCTGGCACCGCTATGTAGAATTTTACACCTGTGTGGAGCCCATCATAGGACTGGTGACAGGAAAATAGAATGTCATTACTGGAGCACTCCGAGAAGCAAATTTTCAGTAAAATGAATTATTGTAAGACAACTGGAGATTTGTGAAAGTTAAAATTGAGTATCTTACTCTTAATGAAGGTCAGAAGGAATTAGGTGCCATCAAATACCACGGTCATCATTGATCTGCCCAAATCTAATGGGAGATCTTCAGAATATTTTATTCACATGGCATTATTTGAAACTCCCCAAATGCTCGTTACCTTATTTTAATGTAAGTCTTCTGAAGTTTTCAAGTTGTTTTGTATAAAGCACACCTCGGGTTTTAAGGGACTAAAGTCACCCAAGGAGATACTGTCTAACTTTGGCAGATGCATTTGCCTACATTTGCCTCGATCTTTGACAAAGGACACTTCTAAGATATTATTTTGCCAAGAGACCTCTGCAGTTTTTCTGCAAATTTGAAAGTTCTTCTCCCTTATAATTTCATTCCTAAACTCAAAACTTCATTTTCTTCATGATTAAAAGAGACAACGTGGAGCAGGTAATTTTTTTAACCTGCTGAATACCAGATCTTTTCCTAAGAATTGTATTATATGAAGATTTGTTAGAGTGCTAGAGTACTTATACATGAAAGTATTGTATCCACTTATCTGTGATGATTTAAAAATCTATATATTTTTTTCTAGTGCAACAGCCACCGCATGAGTTAATGGAAGCAGCTGACAATAAAGAAAATTTGCTTGAAGTTGTCTAGACCTTTCGTGTTGCTTCTTTTTCTTATTTTCTGAAAGACAACCATTGCATTGCATATAACAGGGACTATATTTTACATCATGCAAAAATGGTCTTTAAAAAAATGGCAATGTGGTTTCTTACCCTCAGCATCAGAAAGGACACAACTGCTTATTTTCTCAACTCACTTCAGCAGGTTACTGCTCATTTTTTCTCTCATGCACTAACAAAACTCTAACACCAAGCCTTACTGCAGCTTCTTGCATGAAGATCACCTGCCTGCATATCAATGCTGTAAAAGAATGCTCCCATACCAACTTCACTGATTTTACTCTCAAAATATCTTCACTTTGCTCTTCCTCTTTGGTGGAAAAGCAGCTATACTGCAAGACGTAGATTATACACTGTGCTGTTAGCCATGTAATCTGGACTACTTTTGTCCCACTCATTCTGAGAATACATTTAAAGATTTAAAAAAAAAAAAAATTAAAAGAGAGAGAGAAATGAAAAAGAGAAAAGTTTTGGTAGTTATGTAGGTATGCAGAGGGAACTGAACAATGAGGTAAAGGAAGGCATATTGCTGACTAAGCAGATCCTGGGAATTTTAAATAACTGTAAGGTTGTTAAAAGGAAAAGTCATAAGGGCTCTGGTTCTTCTGATCATTCTCCAGAAAAACAGCATTAAAAGAGAAACTTTTCAATTATCTTTTGTATAAGCACAAGCATGCAAGGATATCAATACTGTATTTTAATCAGAGAAAGAGACAATGCCTTCAATTTGTTTTTTTTCATGTACCTCAGCCCAGGGCATATAAATATTTAAGGTGACTTGTTTTCTGTAAATTCAGGAATGGATGGCTAAAAGCAAATTGATACATTTTTCAAAATTAAAGGTAGAAATTCTTTACTAGGGAGAATTTTGGGATTCTAGAAAAAGCCAACTAAAAGGCTAGTTTGTGACAGCTGTGTATATTCTTCATGTGTCACAGGCCAGCTTTATTTTGATCTTTGCCCATCATACTTCATTGACCTAAGGAGCCATAGAACTAACACTGTCTAGTTTTTATTGTTAGAAAAAAAAGAGATTGAAATCACTGAAGGTATTTACTTTTTCATTGAAAATTCCCCAAAAGCAGGAGACTCCACAGCTGTCCTCCTCCTCCCCCTCCTGAGCACGCAACAGGAGGGAACACCGAGCTTTTATGGCAAATGGGCTTTGGGAAGCTGCAGATTAGTACCAGTTCAAGCCAGCCCAGAATTGTTCCAGCCTTCCCCTAGATTAGACTAGGGACTTGCACTGGAAGAGAGCTGAGACCAAATCTCAGGCTAATGGATCATGACTTACGGGGAACAGCAATGTATTAAAAAGCTAACACAATCAAATAATAAATACATAGTGTAAAACACACAAATGCAGCCATCTCAAGATTATGAAGACATTGCTCTGTGCTGCCTTAAAAAGGAACTCCGAGTTGTCAGCTTTGTCGTGCGATGCTGAGGTGTGACAGCCACGTGCTTAGCAGTGCAAAGCCTAGCACAGGTTGCATAGTGCGAGGGTTTAAGGGTTAAGAACGGCCTGGTACCTCTGTGCTGGCTGGATATAAGGCCACAAGCACAACTGCTGAACCATGGAAGAGAGCCATGGCAATTCTCTGCTGACTGTCCTGCTAAATTAATCAACCGTAGTCCAGTCTGATGGGATTAAAACTTTTCTGCTCCTTTCACCGGTGCCAGTCTTTCATTAGGCCTTCTGTGCCACGGGGAATGGAGGGTGACTCCCTCCCTTCTGCCATATTTCTGCATACAGGAATTCTCTTTCAGCTTTCAAAGAGAAATTCTACCTTGAAGTCAACACAGAATTCAGGCTTTTCTCCAACTTAGTTGCATTCCTCCACATACACAGCAGAAAGTAAAGAATAATTTTTTCTGACCTTATGCTCTCCTGAACATTCTGTATAATAACCCAACCTAGATAGATTATTTCAGGGTAATTGAAAACTGAATTTTCGTAGTATTTTAACTGTGAAAGCAAAACAACTTTCCCATGAATCTGTTGATAATGTGGAGAAAAAGGACAGAGACTTATGTAGGAGAAGGAAATCAGTAGTCTTGTCAGGAAGTTTAGAGGCTTAGCTGTTCAAGTCACTTTTAATTATCTCCCCTTAAATAGAAAAATCACCAGTAGCTTGTAACATGCCCATAGGATGCGCCTTCCTTTCATAACAATATAAGAAGCATGTGCTAAAAAGTAATAGAAAACAATGCAGAAGACTTTTTTTACAATTAATGAAGTCTTCTCTTGTTTACAACTGGCCATCCATCTTTCAGAAAGCTTAACTGAAAATAGAAAAACCCTCAAGACGGGTGAGCCAGAGGTTTGGAAAATTTTCTTATGATGGGCATCTGCAAATCCTCTGGGACTCCCTCTTATCTGTGGAGTTGCTTGTAACTAAGATGGCTTTGCTGAAAATATTACTAAAGTTTTAAAGATTTTTTTTCTAAAAGATAGCAACTATGATTGCACTGGTTTCTGTAGTAATTACATTCCTGTAGTGCAGCTTATGAAGGTTCTTTGAGACCTTATTTTTATATTTGAGCCAGGAGAAGCAGTTTGCTTAAATAACTGAGTGGGGTTGTTGGGGTTTTTTTTGTTTGTTTTTCCTTTTAAATACTCTTTTTACAATTCCTAATATTAAACTGTATGAGACTGAGAAGTTCAAACAGCAAGTAAAGATTTTAAAAGCATAACAGATTCCAGAGCTGGGAAAAAACCCCACCCAACCAGACAAATAAAAGACCAAAGAAAACCTCCACAGATTCATGCTGTGTCAGTATCTTAGCCTGACTTTAAGAAAGAAGAGTCTCTTTGGGCACGTTGGTAACTTACTACAACAGCTATCTTTCAAGATACACCTGGGAGAGGGGATGGCCATGCAGAGGGCTGCCCTCAACGCGCTTGAGAGCCATTCTTCCCAAAGAGTGCCTCAACCAGTGCTGAGGAGCCTAATGCAATGCCATTTTACATTGTAATGGGGACCCCTCTGTAGCCACCTTCTCTTTCACAGGGAAGTTCTTCTGTGCTGTGAAAAGCGCAAAGGCACTTGCATTTCACTTTTTGTAGCCAAGTCATGAAGCAAACCCATTTAAAGCCTTTGTTCTTAGCCCCTGACTGATATACAGCATTGTGACAGGCATAAGTTTTCTCCTTATTCGGCATGAAATTAACTTGACATGTTCAAAGCAGCAAAGCTATCAAGCCAGGATCATAATCAGCGTTAGCTTCTTCAGGGGAATCTTCACAGTCAAACACTAAAATGTAATCTGTACATGCAACGACTCCCACGAGCACCGTCGGTGCTGCCGCGGCCGTTCCACACATGCTCGGGAGCAGACATGCTCTGGCTGCCCTTGCGAAGGGGCGAAATACGGCACCAATATTCCCTGGACCCTCCCCCTGCCTCCATCCCACAGTAGCCCCAAAGTTGTCACAAGCCAGCCCAAATGCATTGTTTCAAATATGCTTGTAAGGAGTAAACGCATTCGTAGCCATTTGGAGCTGGTATTTTAAATGTTTAAGTGCCTTTTGGGAAGCTTTTAGGCTGAAACGTTGCTGTTAAGACACTGAAATATTACTAAATCTTGCAAACGACACAAGTTCTAATGTTCCTCATTTCTGTGGTGCTGCATGCTGTGCTAATGACCCGGTGACTGGATTTTCTGCTTTTGAAAGCAGAGCTATATGCTGTAAAACTTTCATCTAAGTTGAGCTGCTTCTCTCTAATGAATTTTTTATTTGTTTACTGGTTGTTTCGCTAGAATTTAAAAGTAGCAATTAAAAAAACACAACCAACCAAACCCTCACCCTCTAACAAGGAACTTGCCTCAATTCAAGGTCTAATATAATGATGGGGAAAACATCACGCTATGTCCAGTAAAGTGGAAAGAAGAAAAGTAATTAGCATAAATATGCTTAGTATTTTACACATGAAAAATGCATTGTTCATGTGATGATGGCGTACATTCTCACTGGCCACCATAGCTACATTTGCCATGCACCTGTGCCCGCACACCTCTGTGCATCAGTTTGGCGGAAATTCCTGGTATCTTTTGAATGCAGGCCCAGCTTACACTCCGTTTCCAATGTAGTTTGCTCAATACAGGGTGCAAGATGTCCTGAGTTTGGCCTCCCAGGTGATGGAGGCTGAGCTGGCACCTTCTGCATCTCCACAGTGGTCTGAAGCAGATCCTGAGCAACGAATCCTACCCTCTGTGCCCGTCTTCCTGTCAGAGCAAGTCAACTGCCCCTCAAAAAAAACCCAGGAATGGAAAAGAATCAGTAGCAAGACAGTGAGAGACAAAGAGCCCTTGAATGAAATGCAGAGCAAGCCAACTGTGTGGGTAGTGCCCGGAGCCACAGATGTCTTCCCTGGGGTAGGGAGGGGAGCCTGGGAGCCAAGCTGCATCCGACATGGCAGCCGACAGCGCAGACAGCCCTCCTCTGCCCTCAGTTGGGAAGGGCTGGGGGACGCTGCAGGACCAAAGGTTACGCTTACCAAGGTTGATGCCATGATCAACATTTGTTTTGGAGCTCACAAGTGGAAGAGTGGAGGGGGACAGGATGGCGCTCCTGGCACTGCCACCTGCCATGGCCCTTGCCACATGCATCCTTGGTCCTGAGGCACAGCCACCCATTTGTCCCAGGGTTAACTTTGCCCAGGAGTACAAAAAATAAATACAAACCAGCATTTCTGCTTAAAAAGCAGAGCAGATATCAATGTTTACATCATGTTTACTTACAGTAGAGTTAGTGAAAACAATGTAATTAGAAAACTATATGGTTGAAATATAGTTATTTTGCCTTATTTCTGAGCCAACTGTAACGATAAAAATTGCTCAGCCTAGGGGACAGGATAAAAGTTTGTGCCTGGTTGAAATTCATAATTACCCCCCACCCACCTTCCCTCTCAGATCAGCTGTTATTTCAGCCCCCCACAGTAAGGCAGAGTCTGGCTGGCAGTGTCTTCACAAGGTCAACAGCCAAACCTTCTCCTCCTCTCCATCTTTTTTAAGTTAAGTTACACTTAATTCCAAACCTTCATATTAGAGCTCCATGAGTGGACAGAATAGTGTGTTTTGCGAGCTATAGATCTTTATTATGGTAAAATCATAACATCTACAATCCAAATCAGTTCTTGCTATAAATAAGTATAACAAAGAATTTAATGATATTGCCACTAAAAAATAGTTAGAAGGCAAACTTTATAAAATAACACAGATCATTAACTGGGAATATTTCTCAGAAGAGATTTGTTATATTAAAAAGGCACTGAAATTACCAGCGCTAATCAACTGTATTGTATTAAGAACTCTGTATAGATTAATTAGGTATTTTAAATATGAAGAAATAAGAAAATGGGAGTATAGGAGAATCACTTGAATATGAATCTTCTGCCATGCTGCTTTCTCTGCACTTCTTAAGCACCTAATTTAGTAAAAATTCAGATTAAATAATTCTTCTTGGCTGGTCTAAGCTGTTTTTAATACCCCAACTCATAAGTAACGAAATTCCTGGCTACTTTCCTCAAATGCAGATGCTGACTTCTCCCTCTTCCCCCACCCTTGGCTGAATCTAGTCAGTAAGGGCCAAAGAGAGCCAGTGAAACACATTTTAAACAATTTCTGTGAGATTTAGCTGTGATTCTTTGCCTATAGGACCTGGCATTTCTAGATGGGCTCCTGCCTGAACAAATCTGGGTTTGTTAACCTCAGCTAAAAGCACCAACATTTTTTTTTTTTTTTAATTACTGTCAAATAGGTAGGCTACAGCTTATCCTTCTTGTGGGAGACACAGAGCAGCTCCTCTCTCATCTGGGCTGAGACAGCCTTGCACAACGGTAGAAAGTAAGGTTTTTCTGTTGATGGAAAAGCAGCAGGACAGTAACCTCGTCAACATAGTCAATGGTTCCAGGAGTACCTGTTCCTCTCCTGCACCAGCCTACCTCACTGGCATATACATTACATAAAATACTAGAATATCCACTGGTAACTCTTGCAGAAAAATGTCCTTTGCTATTATGGCACCAGAACTTCTATTTGCCTCCCTGAATGTTGCTACATTTTCCCAAGCTTTTGCCAATCCAGTGATATTTCAAGAATTAGGAGAAAAACCTAGAGGTGCCCCCTCTGTCCCACCTACACTATAATGAAGCATGCCCCATCCCTGGAAACATTCAAGGCCAGGTTGGTCAGGGCTCTGAGCAACCTGATCTGGTTGGAGATGTCCCTGCTCCTGGCAGGGGGTTGGACTGGATGGGCTTTGAAGGTTCCTTCCCACCCAAATCATTCTATGATTCTATGATCTGCAAGAACAGTCAAACCGTTCTGTGATGCTATGATCTGCAAGAACAATCAACTAAGCTGACCTTTCCCTACCTGCAAGATAAAAGGTAAAATTGTCAATTCTTGTAGAAAGGCCTAAAATGAAATTTGTAAATGAAGAAACTAAACCCTCTTCCCATCCTGCACATGCACAAATCATGGCCCAGCCTCCTAAACTAGGGCGAGGGCTCACTAAGAGAAGTTGCAGCTCTTGGACATTTGGAAAAGAACCACTTGCATGCTGTTTCCAAGCCAGTGTGCACTACAAAAGAAATTTCCTCCAGAGATGCTCTAGCTCAGTAACTGCTATTGAAAAGGCAGCCCAGAAGTAGAACATTTCACTGGCTTAAATTAAATATTCAAACTTGGAAGCTGGGAGACTTAGATTATTTTTTTTTAAATGGGCTTAGCATTAACAAAATTAAAAAAAAAAATCATTCTCCTGTGGTTTGTCTGGCTCAGTAGTAGGTATTATCATCTATTCTTGTCCTTCACTTTCTTACTTCAATTGTGCAGTGCTTTAAATGATGCTGGGTAACACAGCAGTGTGTGTATCAGAAACAGGTCACCAGCTGATTTTCTGCAGCTGCTTTATAGAAAAGATTATTTCTTAAAACTCAAAAGCTCTTCAGCCAAGTCCCCAGCACTCAAGGAGCTGTTGTATACACAAGTTTTGTTATCGTGTGTCTCACATTCTGGGCAGGCTCTTTAGTTATGTGATAAAAATACCAACATATATTCATGTAAAATGCAATAACTTAAAATGTTTGTAGCCGCAGACTATCACTCAGACAGAATGAGCTGCCTTATTTATGGAAACAGTAAATCAGAGAATTCCTTCACCTGTGGAGTTCAGCTCAAAGGATACACATAATTATACTAATTGAAACAGCTGGACACTGTCTTATACTGGAACTAGGCTTACGTTGCATGCAAAATTTATTTTTTGCAATTATTTTAAAAGAGAAAAATAGACAGTTTTCAAGCAGTCTTGAATGTTCTCATTCTCCCAGTGTTTGTTTTGACTTTTTCCTCCCTTAGCCGTAGCCACTTTGCTACTGGCCAGGTAGTAAGATAAAAACCTGGAAGTAGCTACACCTGGTTTTCACCTTACAGGTGCTTTTCAGGGTGGATTTCCTGGGGAAACAAAGCTGCTTGCTGGGAAGTGGGTGCTCAGGAGGAGCTTTACCAGGGCAGCAGTGCTTCTGTCCGTGGGAGCAGCGCTGGTGGCTGTAAGGTCACTGCTCAAGCAAGAGGAAGTGATGGGGGCCAGATTGTATTTTTCATTTTTGGGGGGAAAAATAAACTTGGCTATGAAGATTTGTGCCTTAAGAGAAAAATGGTATGAGTGAGTGTTACTAAATGGAAACAAGCCTCTGTTTGTTTTACTTTTCAATGCTGTAAAGGCAGATGAAAAAAAATCCCAGAGTCTTAGAATTGGTCCTGAATAAGGAAGAGGTGGAGGATTTGGGGATGAAGGAGTGAGGTTGAGCCTGGGAAGAAAGGGAGTGTTGGGGCAAGGTATTTTAGTTTTTGTCTTTGTTTCTCACCATTCAGCTCAATTGGCAATAAGTTAAATTAATTCCCTCCCACATCCCAAAGTTGAATCTGCTTTGCCAGGGATGGTAATTTGTAAGTGGTGTCCCTTTATATCTCAACTCAGGCGCTTTTTTTTTTTTTTTTTAAAAAATTTATTTCTATCCCCCTGCCCTGCTAAGGAGGGGGAAAAGAGAGAGCAGTTGGGTGGGTGCTTAGCAGCGTGCCGCAAAGGGGCATGGTGGTGGTGGTGCAGGAGCACTTTCAGAATAGTTAGTGTCATCAAATATCATAGAATCATAGAATGGTTAGGGTTGGAAGGGACCCTCAAAGGTCATCTAGTCCAACCCCCCTGCAAGGAGCAGGGACATCCCTGACCAGATCAGGTTGCTCAGAGCCCCATCCAGCCTGGCCTTGAACGTTTCCAGGGATGGGGCACCCACCACCTCTCCGGGCAACCTGTTCCAGTGCTCTACAACTCTCATTGTGAAAAATTTTTTTCTAATATCTAATCTAAACCTCCCTCCTTCTAATTTAAACCCATTACCCCTTGTCCTATCACAACAGGCCCTACTGAACAGCCTCTCCCTATCTTTCCTGCAGCCCCCTTGAGGTACTGGAAGACCGCTATCAGGTCTCCCCGGAGCCTCCTCTTCTCCAGGCTGAACAGCCCCAGCTCTCTCAGCCTGTCTTCATAGGAGAGGTGCTCCAGCCCTCTGATCATCTTTGTGGCCGTCCTCTGGACTTTCTCCAACTGGTCCATGTCCTTCTTATGTTGGGGACTCCAGAACTGGACGCAGTACTCCAGGTGGGGTCTCACCAGGGCAGAGTAGAGGGGCAGAATCACCTCCCTCGACCTGCTGGCCACGCTCCTCTTGATGCAGCCCAGGATTTGTTTAGAGAAAGTACAAAAAGCGTTGTCAGACAGGGCGCCAGAAGGCTGTGGGCTGAAGAAGGTTAATCTAGGCAAGAGGGGAAAAAATGTGTTTGGCTGAGGAAGATGCAATAGTTGAAGATTGTGTTTTAAGCAATTTATTCAACTAACATTAATGGCATGTAAGGTGTATATAAATTAAAAGAGAAATGCAAACGTTGTATATGAAATTCCAAAAATTCTTGGAAAAAAGGCATATGAGGCTATAAATAGACCTTTAGGCTTTAGAAATAGGTGGTCTGTTTATAGGTGGTTAGCTGGCAGTGAAGTGTAACACTGCGGCGCAGCCCTCAAAAGCAGAGGCAAGGAGCTCAAGGCACAAAGCAGGCTCCTATCCAGGATTTAGGTCAGATTTGGGCGCGGGGGGGGGTAGGTGGCATCTGTGTCCAATCATGCACCTCTGTCAAGGCTGTCTGCTGGGATCAGCTCGATGAAGAGGTGGTGGTGTTTGTTTATGTCCTTTCCTAGCAGAGCTGCCATGCCAGGCAAGGCACGAGCACTTCATCTTGCTCTTAATGTCTGCCTCTTGCAACATGTGTGTTTATTAATACAGCGCTACAACCGAGCTGTTCTGTTGTTCTGGTGAGTTAATAACTCATACGCTGCCCATTGTGATGCTGCAGAAGTGAACAAGTGTTACTGCAGCGAATCTGCTCTGTTTGGGAGGAGCATCAGCTGAAGATATATCACTTTCATGTTACTTGATTAGAAACGTAAAGTGATCGTTTGGCTCAAGAACCCACATAAACTGGAGCACAAAGGCTTAATGGGCTTTTTGTGCTTTCGCTGGAAGGTGCCAATTAAGCAGACTCCACTTCACTGAGGTTGTTTAAGAGGGCAGCAAGGCCAAAACCAAAAGGCTGGGAACTCAGAGGGAGAAGGGGGCATTCAGGACGATCAGCTGTGTCCCCAAGTTAGGTGAAAAGTTCCTCGTTTGTGAAGCAGACTTAGAGCCACCAACAGAAGTGCCAGCTTGTGAGGAAAATATCCCCAGAGGAGTTACTGTGCTCAGAAGAAAGAGGAACACGTGTGTGCATGTACATACACTCTCCATCCCTGATGGATGAAAAGGTTTGAAAATTCCCTCCAAGCTGCTGGTCTGCTTGCTCTGTTTGGATGTGAGCGGCTCTTCTAATTCAGTAGGGTTTGTCCTGTAACGTTCATGATGCCTAGTCACCGATGTTACTGAAAGCAATGTTAACAGCAGAAGTAGAATAATGTCTGTACTGTAACAAAGAGGCCATTTCCTACAGAAACATTTGACTATAGGCTGAATGACCTGGCCATCAGTGTGCTCCAGGCAAGGCTCGTTATGTCCCTCGCTGGTGCTCAGGGATCCTGGCCTCCCTTTCTCTGTCGATGGAAGGTGATCATCACTTATGGGCAACAGACATGGGACATGGGGATGGGAAACGTGATGCAATGGCACAAACAGACGCTTTCAACATAAGCTGTCACAGTGTAAGTGCCTCAGTTCAGATAGAACTATCAACCCAGCAGGAAAATAGGCCTCTCGGTGACTGTGCCTCAACGGTGATTCCGGAACAGGCTACAGCATCATCAGGCAGTGCGTCTTCACAATTCTCCATACTGTGTTTAGCAGAAAAAATAACAGGCAATCTCTGAGTTGCTGTGATTTTCAATTGTCTGAAGTGATGCAAGGAACCAGCACTTCTTAATAATTTTTGTGGTTTCATTGCATGTGTTTCATCTAAAGGTGGGGAGTTTTGCACAGACAGTAAAATATATTGAAGAGCTGTGCAGAATTAGTGCTGCCCCTGGGGTTAAGAGTCTCTGTATCTGAGGGTTTACATCCACCTTTTTTTTCCAGATATGTTTGCTGGGTGAATTTTAAGTACTTTCTCATGTGCAGGATTTGTAGATGTCCAGGAGCCGGCTAGGGCTGTTAAGATATTTGTAAGCCTGCTGCTTTCAGAAAGCATGTGTACCCACGCAGCTGATTTAATTCCAAGATGTACTGGCTGAACATGCTGCGCTTGTGCTGCCTAATTCTGATACATCCCCCAAATTAGATTTACTATGCAGAAACTGGGAGTTTGCATATTTGAATCGGAGCTTTTGAAAACAGGAAATTAGTTCCTGTAATCACAGAACCAGTTTGTTTTTATTTTCTTTCTCTTGCTTAAGATGTCAGTGAAAGCTCTAAACATAAATAATTTTGAAAAATACCATCAGTTCTAGCCTAAAATTTGGGCTTTATCAAATGAAAAAAAAAAAAATTCTAGTTTTGTGTAAAGAAGCTTAATTGGTGACTGTAACCAGTAACTTTAATCGGATGTTTAGGGTGCTTATCCAACCAGAATGAGTGTTCAGATATGCAGTGCAGAAATATAACAGCAGTTTGCATTAGTGGTAAACAACCATCATGATGTTCTTGCTTGTTATATTGCAGCTCCACTGTTCTGCGATGCAGAACTGCTAGTTCTGCTTGTATATAGCTATTACTTCAAAGTGAACGAGCTATTGAGAGGAATGATTTTCTAAGCAATAACTTCAGAGTCCCGCAGCAGCAGACCAGGTTTCCCCAGGCTGGAATGGGAGTTCAACGCTCTGAGTTGGGCAGCAGGACTTCGCCCTGCCCTTCTCTGAAAAATGTGCAAGCATCTCCTCTGCTCCCCCAGCCTTTTTTTTAGGCCAAAATTAGAGTTGCACGAAAGCATTCATTCCCAGCACTGTGTTAATATCGGAACACCAATTATAAAACAGAGCAGATCAAAACCAGTCAAGTCACTTTGACTACTTGCCAGTCAGGCATTAATAGAATGCACATACAGTTCTCTTAACATTCTTTAGTTTTTCTCTGTTGCATAAGAAAGTTGTATTTACATTTCTGTGTACTTTGCCCCTTTCTAATAGCTCTATAAACTGGGGGCTGGAGACTATATTCCCATATAGAGTAGACACTTGAACAAAAGTACAGCTTTAAGATCATCATTGTTCTGACCTTTCTTCTCCTTTTCTGCTTAGTTCATACTGTGATCAATCAATAGCTGCTGTGGGAACCCTGGGTCAATATAATTTAAACTGGTTAGTATGTCAGAATGATGCCACTTCAAATACCATAACACTGAAACTTTGCTGTATAAATAAAAAAAAAAAAAAAGTGTAGTAGAAATGAGTTGTAGAAAAGACAGGTGTTTTCCTTTGAAAGATCTGTTTAATATAACTTTTACAATATTTCTGAGCTGACAAGTCTGGATTTATGCTGATATAAATGATTCTTATTTAAAAAAAAAATAAAAACAGAAAGAAAAAAAAAAACAAACAAAAAAACCCCACCCACAAAACCTGGGAGATCTGTTTCCCTAATCTCAAGCAGATGATAACAGAAACTGAGAAAGATGGCATGAGTGTGTGAGAACCTAGCTTTGTCCCTCCCTTACCCGGTTAGTCTAAAGTGCTCTGGTTCATTAAAACTAAACAATCCAGTTGCATCCCAGACTTGTGACTTAGAAAGTGGGATGTATTTGGTACAAATCTCTTTGCCTGACCAAGGTTTTGGCTTCCCTTGTGCCCTGGTCCTGGCTACGATGGAGTTAACTTTCACTTGAGCTGGGAGAGGAGCTGGAGCTGGTGGCTCCTGCGGCTGGGGACACAGCTGGGACAGGTTACCAATTAGCCCACAGCTGGGACAGGTTACCCAAATTGGCCCCAGGGCTGTTCCACACCCTTGTCATGCTGGGTATATAAGTGAGGAGGGTGCTGCGGGGTAGTTTTTGCTGCTGGGGAAGGAGCTGGGCATCAGGATCCATGGTGAGCTGGTGTGCTGTGAGTGACTTGCTTCAGTATTTGCTGTTATTGGTTTTTTGTTTGTTTTTCTGTTGTTCTTGTAAACATTTTTAATCTCAACCCAGGAGTTTTCCCTTCTTTTCTTTCCCAGTTCTCCTCCCAGTCCCACTGGAGGGTGGGGGGAGTGAGCGACAGACTGTGTAGCTTGGCCCTGAGTGGGGCTGAACTACTACACCTTGTAAGAAGAATGTGTCTCATTTTAGTGATGGAGCTCTTGTTCACCCTTGGGTGTTGAGGGGGGTTCTGCTGCCACTTACTGATTTGAGTATGCCTCCAGTTCATGGTACTTTTCCAAAGCATTTACTTTTTTTTTTTGGTAAACAAAGAAAATCTTAGCTTGCAGACTTAATGGAAAACATGAACCATCTGTGAATGTTACTTGCAGCTCATTTGCTTCATTGGCAAATATTAAACGGTGTTGTAAAGATCCACTGAAATTATGGAAATGGGTTTTAACATTAAAATCAAAGTGCAATTAGAACATTTCACTGCATAATTGTTTGGCAGACTAAGATAGCAAGCAGAAGATACCCAGCTTTCTGATTTATTGGTCACAGGTTGTTTCTTTAGAACTACAGAAGCTGGGATACATTTTTGTATTTTTTAAATGATCTATGCAATTATGAAAAGACAGTGCGCACGCATCTTGGGTTTTATTTTCTATGACTGATTTTTACATTTCCAACCTGTGATCTCCATTTTCTCTAACCCAGCATAAATCAAAACTTGTGTGATTTAGGGGTGGGAGGTAAAGACAGCAGTACCTTCATGTGTGTGTCCTTGTCTGGGACTTAGAGCCTATTTGGTTTTCATTATTATTGAGACATAAAAAAAATGGTTAATCACCAGTGTGGCCCGAGTGTTTTGAAAGTAATGTTGCAGCAGACATATTATTAATCACAACACATACCAGTTCATACCATCTTCAGAATTGAAGAGGTTTAAAATAAAAAACCTGATTTAGTGTTGAAATTCCTAGTTTTTTTTTAATATGTAAAATATACAGTGTTATGATTGCAGTTTATTTGCCAAAATAACTCTACAAAAGGTCTCTGCTTTACTGTTTTATATGAAACAATGAGGAATTATGATGGGTAAGAGGTGGCCAGTGATGCATAGACTCCTTGTGCTTTTAATTTACGTACGGGGTGCTCAGAGTGAGAACATATTTACTGTCTCATGCAGCTGAACACTAGGAGCTCAGCCCTGGAAATGAAATAACAAGTAGTTGAAATGACTGCACGGTTGTTTTTAGTGTAAAAGCTTTTCAGAGACTGTCTTTTTCATTCAGTGTTTGTACAATAGGGTCCTATTTGTGACTAGGTTCCCAGGTGCTGTTGTAATGCAAATAATTATATATTTTTTTTTTAAATGCACACTGTGAGCTCCAGTCTAGCTTCAGGAGTGAATATTTAAGTGTCTCTAATATTGAACACTTTTTGAATGCCTTAGTATTCCTGCTATAATTGTTTTGTTTGTTTATTTGTAGAATAATATTCGTCCTGGGGAAAAAAAAGTGTGTGTTACTGAGATCAATGGGAATCTGGTGTCTTGAGTACTTTTCTGCGTAGGGTGAACAAGAAGTGCAGCAGGTGATCTGAGCTCTAGGGTGACATTATATTAGAGTATTGTTCCTCATGAGGTCAGAGGTATACTTCCA
Organism: Tetrax tetrax; assembly: GCA_009806455.1. Lineage (NCBI taxonomy): Eukaryota > Metazoa > Chordata > Aves > Otidiformes > Otididae > Tetrax > Tetrax tetrax. Next base: position 406,405 of record WHYT01017375.1, on the reverse strand, counting down.
ATCAGTATCAAGGAGAATTACTTCTCGAGGGGCACTGTTGCTCAGTGGAAGATGTTTGTTGCTGCCCTGGTTGTGACTAGGTTTTCACCTACTATCTGCCAGCAATTGTAAAGTAAGCTCTTTTCCTGACCCTTGATAAGCACTGTGGCTATTGTCTGCATTTGGCTATGGCAACAGTAGTTCTACTGAAGGTAGCATCTGCAGGTGGTGGTGTTGGGTGCAGTCTACAAGACGTGAGCTAGCTGCTGGTGATAAGGCAGAGGTACGGGAGCATACTATGTGCTCAGGATCTGGAGGTGGGAATGGGAACCGGGTGGGTACCTGAAGGCCTGGAAGTAAATTAGGAGGACAACTTCTTGCTGGCAGCTGAAGCTGGAGGCTGTTGCCTTAATCCTCAATTTATAGCCTGATGCTGGGTGGGCAGCTTACATAGTGTCTTCCATGACTTCTGTGACCCAAGCTCATTCTGGACACTGTTGTGTGTGGATCTACCACTGAAGATGGGCTGACAAGGAGTTCTGCAGTAGACCTCTCTCTGGTTTTGAATCAGGGCCTCTATCCCATCAAAACGAGTAGAGACATTTGGGAGCTAAGGCAAAAGGATTGTTTTGTGTGTTCTGGGCCATTTCTCTGAATTAATTTGCTATAGCATTTAGTGTGCAGAGGCTGCCAGCCTGCTTTTCTTGCCACCACTAAATACGTGGATCAAAGAAACCTTTCTCTAAAGGTAAAGAGAGCTAAAAAGAAATCTCAGCAAGCATAATGCAAATGAATCTGCCTTTTCAATACAATTTCCCTGCAAACACCAACACAGTGTAGGTCTTTGTAATATGATAAATCAGCTGAGGCAGCAGGAACCTAACTGAAGAAACAGCAACTTTTCTGAGCACCTCTGGAGGTTAATTGATGAAAGGATTTCGAGTTGATAAACACAACAGGAAGATTTGGATGTTTTCTCTCAGACGACAAGCTGTATAGTCTGTGCTCTAAGATATTTATTTAACAAGAACTGTAAGTATGAACACAAGATGATAATTTCTCCTCAAAAAAATCCCAAAACAACCCAAACTTATTTAATTTCTGTCCGAAGTATCCCACTGTTGCTGTGACATCCCAGATAATTTCAGATCTTTTCAAGAGTTTAGCTCTTGGATACATCTACATGCTAATCCACAAAGTAGATGGAGCAGGAAGATGACCTCTGAGCTGTGAATCCCCACGGATGGGAAACAAAAAGGAATGGCCTAAGACAAGTTTGCAATATGAAGCTGGCACATGGTGATGATAAACAGTCAACACTGGCACAACGCTGTTGTTCAGCTTTCAACCGAGTTAGTCTTGCTGCTACCACTGGGAAAACTAATAACGTAACAAATGAAACTGTTGTTCAGTTTCATTAAAAAGAAATATGATAAGATGGGGAAAATTGAATTAGCCAATCTCAATAGAGTTATCGCTTGTTGGAGCAAAAGCCTTATCATCTCTAATAGAATACATCCCAGATAGCTTTGGCTGGTCTCTGCAGCCATGGAGTGTGAATTTTGCGTGCGGATGCTGGCACGGCCATGCAGCACGCTAATGTCAGCATTAGTGGGTCAGCACGCTCTGTCTCCAGCAGCAGCTCCATCGCCAAGGCTGGCAGTGGTACTGGTTAGATCAATGTGATGAATTGATTTCTCTTGGCAAAACAGTGTAGGGCTTCCTTCCAGTGATGCTGACATGGCACTTACCAAGCATCTGCCAGGTAAAGTGTCCCCTGAAACCTTGCAGCCTGAATCCCACACGCTAGCCCTCGCTGTGGCTAGTTTCCCAGTGCGCGTAACTACTTCAGCTTCTCTTCTAAAAGTTCAATTCTAGAATCATAAAGCTGAAAAATACTTTTGTGCCCAGGCTTCTTGATGCCATAAGCCAACGCTGGTTTTACTGTGACTTTGAGTCTCCTGCCAAAGGCTCAGCAGAACATTGCTGCCCGTAATTACATGTTTTTTTTGTAACGGTCCCACTTTGGGCTTGCAGTGTTTACATGTCTGTATCTCTTAACAGTGACTTAGAATTATTATACTTAAACCAATCAGTACTTGTTCATTTTGTGCTGGCAAACTAAGTAGTAATGACCTACAAATAACATGGTAGCTATGTTAATAGGACCTCTTAGGGTTCCTGAACTATCTATGGCACAGCTCAGTGCTCTGGTCTGTAACTTGTCCTTGCAGGAGGTCTACAAACTGAGCAAACTGGGATGCTATATTTTGTATTTCGCTAACTCTTAAGATACAAAAGATAGCAGAAATTTCATTTGTGCCTCTAGTTAATGTGTGAGTAAATCTGTCTAACCCGCAGGGTATGGAGCACTTCATTTGTTAGAGGATACGAAGGGACAAAGTGTGGCTGTTTTTTTTTTTTTTTAATAATTTAGTAGAATACAAAAAGGCAGTCATCATGTGGAAAACTTTTTAAAGAAATCTAAAGTACAGGAATGACAGCAGGTCTCAGGCTCTGAAGCAGTATGGGGCAGGAGGGGCTCAGTAATAATCAAGCGATAGCACACTTCAGGTAGGATCAATATATTTTATATGTAGTATAAACACCCACATATCATGTTTGGCAACAGAAGGGATATTTAAGGAGGTTAATTTGAATTAAGATTTGCAGAGGATTACCTAGCTAGCAATAAGCTCCTTTGAAGTCTCAGTATTAGAATGTCCCTAATTCATTTTAGTTTCCCTATTTCTTACATAAATGAAAGTTTTTTAATTCTGAATTAGAGATTTACCACTGCTTATTTCTACACCTTTATTCTGCTGAAATTAATTTTCCAGAGCTGCTTTTTCTTTTCTTTCTTTTTTTTTTTATTTTTTTCTTTAGTAGGCTTCTGACTGGCTTTTACTAATCAAAACAGTGTTGTTACAGAAGAGGACTTATTTTTACCTTAGCATGGCTGTCTGGGGACTTGAAAGTACTGCAGTGGCTGTTTGGTAATGCTGTGCTACTTGTGGCATCTTCTAAAATATCTCTTATGTTGTCTCATTCTTGCAGAAGTGGTACATTCTAACTCTTCAGGTTTAAATAATATGTTATCAGATTTAAAAGCCTACTGTCCTCAGATGATCATTTTCAGCATGCGATGAAATGAAACATTTTGTAATAGAAAATTGAATCTCCTGCCTGTGGAATGAAATGACCTCGCGCAGTACAAGATTTACATTGAAGCCAATGGGCACTAAAACCTGCTATATATAGTTTCGTATTTCCAACTAGCTGTAACTCCATTTTGTAAAATCAAAATGGAAATTGTGTTCTGAAGAATTTTATTTTAGTCTATTTAAATATAGTCATATAAATAAAATTATTAGGTGATAGAGAGAGAAGATTTGAAGAGTAATATGTAGGAGAGTGAAGATGTGTGGCAACTGTCAGAAAGAAAAGGTTCTTGAGCCACTGCTGGGATGTTCTTGGAATGTGAAACAATAACAGGGAGATAGAGATGAGTGGAAGTTTGACATGAGTCTGAAAACCCAAATTAGAAAACAGCTGGAAACAAGTTCCAACTCGGCTGCTCTCACTGCAAGTTAGGGAGCACGCAGCAGCTGTAGGAGTCCGTTAGAGCATCATGGGTTCAAAGACTTTGAGGGAAGGGAGGAAAAAAAAGGAATTGTATTATATAATGATCATTGGCAAAGCTATTAGCTGTTCTTTCATGTGCTGAAGGGTAGGGTGATTCTGTTCTTTTGCATATTTTCTGCCTTGTTTGGACTGTCAAGGCGTGAATGACCTTTAAATGTTGTTTGAAACGTGGTACCTACCTATCATGGGGTTAGTGGTGGTGATGAGGAGGAAAAGGTGGTGTGATGTAGACTTAAATTGAGTTCTATGAGTAAATGTAAGAATTTTTATATATTCAGATCACTTTTTAATCAAACTTGAAAGTGTTCATATTTCATATCAGCAGATAAACTTCTCAGTAGTTCCATGGAACTACAATCTATGCTTTTTGTTTAATTATTCTTCAATAAAAAGTAAAATGTAAGGATCAAATTTAATGAGATCCAGTAAAACTCTAAATGCAGTTTAGGGTCTACTGCCTAAATTAATACACCTTTATTTCTGCAGAATTTACTTCTCTGATTAAACTAATGCTGCAGTTTTATCATTTAAAGAGCTGTGACATGAGTGGTTAAACCCAGGGATGAGCAGAATGATGTGTGACCATCCAATATTAACCATTTATGAAAGCATATCTACAGCGGAAAAGGGGAGAAAAAGGCTATTAAAAAGTGATCTTGGTTCGAAGTCAAAACATAGCCAATTTAAAAGTGATTAGTGCAAGTGGAGTCCTGTTTTCAAACACCATCCAGATAAGCATTTCTTAGACACATATAAGGTGAAAACTAAAGCAAGTGAGGTAGTGATTGTCCCGTAAGGCTTCATGAATACCACATATTTTTCACATGTTTATGACATTGAAATATTTTAACTGGAAACAATATAATCTTTATAGGTATAGCTTTGTCTTATAAAAATTCTTATTCTGGCTGCTTTATTAATTAACTGGGCCTATGGCATTTTTGGGGAACACTCCCTGACATCAGAGTCTGCAGATGGAGGACGCCTTTACAAAAGGAAGAGTGAGTTATTGTTAATATGTGATGATGCTGAAGCTAAACTTTGTCTCAGCTGAGAGCAGGAATAAATTCAGTTTTTCTGCTGTATTTGTTGCATTCTCTTTCCTATATACAGTTTGCTTTTTCAGCAATATGATTTTAGAAGCTTTTAGAAATAATGGCCACACTCATATCAAATTGTGAATTCAAAGGCTGACAGAAACTGCTCTCTCAGCTTACTTCTGAATCTCAGGAAAACCCAGCTGCTGTTAGGTAATGCTTTGTATGCTGAGATATATCATCCTTTTGATGGGGAACAAACAATGGATCCCAGCAGTGCATGACTGCTAAAACATTACTGAGCTAGCAAAAATCATATTCTGATATCCTGGGCTTGACTTCAGTGTTTTCATTTGTTGAAACCTGCAGCTCAGGTAACCGTTTCTGCTGCAGGATATGTGCTGTGGTTGTATGGTTACCTTGGATTTCCTGTCTAAAATAATAAATTTTTAAGAAACTGAAAGACTTTCCCAGAGCTGGTAGTTACTAAAAGAAAAATCTGCATATGTACTTATTTTAAGGACTAAGTATTTTCTTACTGGTGCTATACTTGTACAAGTTCCCATTAAGAGGATAATAAGTTTTGGCACTTTTTGGCTGGGAAGCCTAAACTCCTTAGCTGAAACTTCAGCTGTGTTTAAGCAGAATTCATTTTTGGTGAAAGAGGACAGTGTTCTTTGTGTTGTGCTGCTTTTGCCAGCTTTTGGGATCCATCCCCATGTTTCGCGAAGTAATGGTTCTGCAAAGATTTCTTTGCAGATTTTCACTAATTCAATGTACACGCATGCCTCCTCTGCTTTAACTCTGTATTACTTATCACATGGGCAGCCTGAGGACCGGGAGTATTTAGAAAAAATATTAAATAGGAGTTCCCCAATACTGTGTACCAACAGTGTCTGCATGGCTAAAACCTTTTCATGTATAATGCATGCTTGTTAATAAGATGAGAGGACACAGTTGCCTTAAAATTGAATACTGGCTTGTAGCAAAGTAAAAAAAAAAAAAAAAATCTCATGGTCATTAACTAGAAAATGCAGCAACTGGGAATGAATGTGTTGTGTGAAATAAATTACACAAAGGCACCTTGATAACATGTCTGGTGTTATGTTGGGGTATTGCACTAGAAGATTTTTGATGGGAAAAGAAACAGGGCAGAGAAATTTTCACAGCTATGTTTTGTACTTCAGGTAAATCTAATGCAAATGAGAGAGAAATTGGTGACACTAGACAAATAGCACTGTTTAGCCCTTAATACGCTGTAGTTAATAATGACTCTGTACTTAACATTTTCAGAAGGGTAAAAACGATTCACTCCACAGGAGGCCCTCATGGCCATTATTTCATGTTTTTTTCAAAAATGAATATTCAAACCAAGACAAATGAGGGAGTTTAATGAAAAAAGATAAGCATCTAACGTGAATTACTTCCAGTGAAAGATCATTCCATGTCATAAAACAGCAGCTGCAGAGAATGGTTTCTTGGAAAAGTAATGGTGGTGTAATATAAGGACTCTGAAATTACAGCATGTTGATGCATCTGTATAATCCAAACTTAGGTAAATGTAGAGCAAATGCCTTCTGTAGAGTGAGACTTATATCTAGAGCTAATTCTTGTTCCACAGATCTTCTTCCAATCATCTTAGGTAGAAATTAAAGCCATGACTGAGACTGATCTTCATTTTGTCAAGCAGGACTGCCAACATCTCCAGCTCCTACTACTTCAATGTTAACTGAAAGCCAAGGGAATATCTTGGGAATATCTTGCGAAAGCCAAGACATGACTCAATATTTACTTATTATTACAATTCCATGTCAGGTATTGTACAATAATAATAATAAAAAGTGAAGAATAGGAACAGTCCAGTCTGCCTCTACCTAATAACCCAGATTCAGGTAAAATAAACTCGTGAAGTACATCAACTCCTGCTGAATAAACGACTGGGGCTCAAACATATATTCTGCATTTGCAGTGATAAAATGGCAGCACTCCTGGTTGCCTTTCCATTTGTGATTTGTCCACGCTGATGACAAACTTTTTTTAGCTGAGTGCACTGCTTATGGTGCAGGTTCCTGTCAGTGTGAGTTTGATTCATTTTACCTTATTGCACCGAAGATTAAATCATGTCATTTCTATCTGTGGCTACACGTGGTTGATTTGTGGTATGTGTCTAACTGGTGAATACATAACACAAGATTGATCATGATAGCATTTCTGAGAGTGTAATGATAACTTCTTATGGCTTTCAACTCTATCATTGTGCTGGTGTCATGCTGTTCTGAAATGAAAGGCAGTTTGGGAACTCATGTTATATGTGTCACACTATCTTGCAGGAAAAGGTGGGGAGAGTAGCGATATTGAAAATAACTAGGGAGGGGAATCACATTTCCTCGTTATATTTGTAACATAAAACCTGCCAAATTATTCATATGTTTCACAGCACCCTATAGAAAAGAAGATTCAAGGTAGTACAGGGAATGGAGCTCTATAATAGCTGAAAAAGAGTAATCCGCAATTGTTAATGCAACATTAAATGTAAGAGAGTTCTTAGTATCTGAATTTTGAAAGGTCAGTTTTCATGTTGAGTTTGAGACTATTTGAAGCATGTTGGATTGCCTGTGACCGTCTCCTCAGACACACAGTGGCTCCACTTCTTAAAAGCAGTTAGTGATTTGGACTAACAGGATTCTTCAAAATCTGTTTGCTATATGACCTGTGTATGGTGGTTTTGGATTTTTTTTTTTTTTTTATTTTGACAAAATAGCCCACTCATACTCTTAAAGCTGCTTAATGCCTGTGTAAGCCAGCATTCAGAAACTAAGCAGACGAAAGAAATAAAGTAGATGAAATGAAAATTCAAAGATACCATAGAAATATAGAAGCAGACCTGGGATTGTTTTCCTAATACTTTGAGTACTTGACTTATCTTCTTCAGAAGCAATGAAACACCTAGCATACCTGACTTCTTGGCTATGCTATTTATTTTTTTCATATGTATTTCTTCTGAATAATCTGACCAAACCAGAAAAAAAAGTGGGATGTCAAATATGGAATTTGCCTGTGGTGTGAGTCATGGAATAAAAAAGTAGCACTTGTTCCTGAGGAAGTGAGTCATTTGATGTTCTTCATCTCAGAACCCAATGGGCTAAAGATGGATGCTTTATATCAGGAGAAATCCTGAAAGCTTCTCTTTCCTTCTAGATCTGATCAGTCATATAAAGGTCCATCAAATGTGTCCCCATGGAAACAGGCATTAAATGTCCAGGGATCTTCCTGCAGTGAGTGAAAGTCCAATGACTGCTAGATGCTTTCAAAGTTATATTGCCTGTTTTGCATCTTGACTTTTTTCCTTCTGTTTTCCACCTATATAGTGATCATGTTTTTGCTCTGTGTTAACTGGGTCTTCCTATTTGTACAGTAGCGCTTGCGAATACTACTTAAAAGCAGGATAAGTCAATTAAGCAGTTCAAAAATGTGTACAGTACTTCAAATTAGAAGCAGATTTGATTTGTCTATAATCACTGTGTGAATGCATTAGGACTGTTGCATCTCTTGAAGATACAGTAGTCAAAAAACCACACTGACCGTTAATTTAGTGCTAATGGCAAGTACTACTGTCTGGAATTAATTAATAGTTGGTATACAAATATATATATATTTTATCTTGCACTTCAGGTATTTAAATAAAGAGACTGAGGTTTGATGTGGTTTCTAAGGCCCCTTTCCTAGTTGTGTCTTTATGTTCAACAAGTGTTTACTGAAAGTACGCTCCTGCTGTTGGTGGTGCTTTTCAATGAGGCATGTTTAAGAAAACCATTACTCATGAAATTTTCAGATCTTGTACATTTTAGCTGCTTTTCCAGTCAGTATGTAGATGGTAACTTAACTGAAACTTGATTTTTGAAAGAGAAGGGGATCAATAAAAATCTAATATTTTCACTGATAAGCAGACTGATAAGCAAACTGAAACAATTGCTGTCCTGAACATATAAGTAGATATAATTTTTGTGACAATGAGGTATATTCAAAGTATGCATCAAGTTGTGAAGAAAAGCGCTGCTTGAAAGGACTGACCTAACTCTTCTCTAATGTGTGCCTCCCACCTCTCTGCCGAGGACTTTCTGAGCCTGATCAAGGTGGGCTGTAATGTCTACCTTGCAAACTCTCATTTTTTGCATGATAAAGCATGCATTATTTCTGATGAGTAATTCCATAGACCTTGTATTCCTGGAAACTGCAAGCCAGGGAGTCCAGCCAAGGGAAGTCTGGATTATGGACAATTATTTTGTTCCAGAGAGATCTGGAGGGTGATGGTTGGTTTTGATTAAGTCTGTTCACTCGTGTCAAGGAAAATTAAGATCTACTTCCCCAAATTATTTATGGTATGGATCATGTGCCTTGCATCACATGGTCTCTCTGGTCATTAAGGGTGACAAATCCATGGGACAGAGGTCTCTAAAATGCATGATAGTTGCAGTAGGAAGGGAAAAATGAAAAGAGAAGGAATAGAGAGGGAAGTCACTCTGACGCAAGGTTGGTTGTTTGCTTGTCTTGTGAAAATAAGCTGAGGAGTATCACATGCAGCAAAAATCAAAGACCAGTTATGCAAATATCCATGTGATCTTTCATGCATCTTTAAAGCCTTTTGTGTAATGTTTGCATACCTTCCTCTCCTACAGATCCCTTCACTGAAATGCTGTAATTGTACTCTTGGGGACTGGTACTTTGTAGCTCTTTCCAGAATCACTTCATTGTACACTTCTGTAACTTCAGTTGCTCTTTTCTAATTACTGAGACTACTAGGAGTAGAGCAGGGGGAATCCTCTCAGTTTCAACTGAAGAGCTTGTTTACCTCAAACTGAGCATCACTTCATAGTAATTTTTTTTTTTTTTTTGTAAAAAGTGATGTGAGGGAAATCATGGTATAACTTTCCTTTAGTAAATGCAACAGTTTGTCCTTTTTTTACTGTGAAAGTTGCTAGGAAATTGAGTTCAGAGTACTGAGGACACAGTTCAGAAGTTCTGAACCCTAACGTACCTGCTTTACTGAAGAAGAATAATGAAGTAGAATAGCCACAGCTGCTGGAACAGTTTCTCTCTATTGAATTGCATCAGCTTTAGACAACTAGATTTGAACTGTGACATGTGAAACAGAATGTTGTAAACAGCACGGCTGTGTGCAGAGCTCCGTCCCTCTCTTCATCCTGCTTTTCCCTGTAAGACTTTCTAGCTTAGAATTCAACTCAAGCTTCTTTCTCATCAATAAGAATTAATTTTGATGATTTTGGAATGTCTAGACATCTGAACTTCAACTCCAAGCTATCGGTCTGATGCATATCTTTTTTTGAATTTCTATTCTCTACACCTATTGCGATCCATTCAGTTCACACAGCAGTTTGTTTCAAATTAAAATGTTAGGTTGTAAAAAGCTACTGGAGAATTTGAAGTGGTTTTAGCAGGGATAGGAGTTCAGGCAAAATAGGATTAAATTCAAGCATAGGTTGAGTTTATGGGATTGTAGGGTTTTAGTTTTTTGGTTGTGTTTTTGGTTGGTTTTGTTTTTTTTTAATTATCTCACTCCTCTGTAATTCCTAATTTTGGACAGAACAGATGGACTGAAATTCTGTCTTTTCCCTAGTTTCCCTTCTGGGAGGAGACACATTCACAGGGACAGATTCACTGATGTAACTGAAGTAGGGAACTGGCCTGCTGCATTTCTGACCAACTGAAATCTGGAACAGCAAAAAAAAGAGCTCCTACCTGACCTCTCAAGCAAGGGAAAAAAATATATCCCATTAAAAAAAAAAAGCCAAGATAGGCATAAGGATCAAGCCGTTAATTACAAGGCAATTATACAGATGTGTTGATTAATGTTGGATAGAACACAGAGGAGCTCCCTTCCGAGGTGGCTTAGAAATACTATGCTGATGATGTGCCTGTATCAGATGGGTATCTGCCTGATCAGATGGAAATGATGCAAAAGGTCTGGGCTTGCCTGAGCTCTGACTATGTGAGTGCAGGGCCATCCTTGCTGATCCAGGGACCTTGTTGCACAGCTTCTACACCTCTACAGTGAATCAAATTCAGGTTTAGGCCAGCACAGTAACTACTGCATACAGGGACAGATTAACTTAATTATCCAAGTGAAGTCACGTACTATGTATGCTCAGCTCTAGTTAAAAATGAAATGAAGCAAAATTAGTTCATCCATGAAGATGAAGAGAATCCTGGCAGGCTAGGTTGTAGAGCTGATGTCTCTGGAGAAGATGACAAAGAAGCTGCAATATTACACAAGCTAGGGCTGCAGACCATAAGTAGCCCTGATGGGGACATGTAGCCCCAACAGCGTTCTCTGACTCAGTGGTTTGGCCGTGCCACTTCTTGAGCAGCCACATCCAATGCCAGTTGGGATTAGTTTGTGGCTAGTGACAGAAAATACCAAGGCAAAACCTTTTTTTAACTCAAAACTTTTTTTTTTTTTTTACCAAAAGATGCCCAGTTTCTGAGAGAGTCCTCTTTGTTACAGCAGAATTGGGCAAAAGGAAGAGTGTATAGCTTTTACAATGCTCTTTTCTTGTGCAAGCATTTAAGTGAGATTTATTGGAGGGCTTCCAGACAAACCCACTGGGCTCAGGAGCCCTCTCCTAAGCTGAATATAGTTGGAGACTGGGAAAGGACTTCTAAGTGTTAGAGGAGTATACGCTGCTCCTGGTTTTGCCTGGCTATCTGCTTGAGGCTAGTGTTGGAGATGCCACACTGGTCTTGATGAACCTTTGCCTGAACCAGTATGACAGCTCTTTGCTCATCATGTGGCACATAGTACTCTACAAAGGTGAAGGAGTCCCACAACCCTGAAAGGCAGCCTGCTTCCAACTACTGGATCTAAACTCTATTAAGTACCCATCTATGGCAGAGAAAGGAATAATTATTATACAGTAACTCTACTGTGTAAGAAAATAATTTAATAATCCCTTTAATGTCTATACTTAAATGCTAGCCAGCTGGCTTGGTAACTACAGGGAAGAGAGGCTACAATTTTCCTTTAACAACCTGTTTTCAATCAAGCTGAATTTCTGCAAGATCAATATGAGATGAACAGAAATATTTTACTATTTCAGGACTGTCAGTGTCTGATTTTATTTATTTTTTTTTCCCCCTAAGCTGACATAAATAACATCTAGGGCAGCAAATGTACATACTTTTGCTTTTTGTTTTTTTAACATTATTCATTAACTGAAACTTAGCTTGAAATTGAAACAATAAGAGGAGTTAGAATTCTGGAAAAGCACCACTTCAATTTGCAGCATAGAAATAACTGAGGCTGCCAACTGGAATGCAGTTTTCCAGCATATGGAAGGCAGAGAGCATGTGCAGCGTGATGCAAAGTAGAGTGAAACTTGCTTGTAAATCACGTGCCTTTTAAAATTCAAGTCCTTATCCCTGGCAAACTAGGATGCTTCTGAAATATTACCCCATGCCTGGAATTACTGTACCTAACAAATATTGTTGTCTGTTTGTGGAAGAAGCTGTGAGAAAGGTGAACCAGGAAAATTGCCTCAGAAAAAAAGAGCTGCAGACCTGGGATGGGTGTTGCACTCGTTTTTGCACCTTGCTTGTGCAAGGCAAGAATTCTAAAATTACCAATTTCTTTAAATATCAGATAGTATTACTAAATCTCAAATGGCCCCATGAAAGGTCACTACCTGCACACTTGGTTTCCAGGGGGTTATACTTATGCTTGGTAATTCCTCAGAGCAGGAACGGTGAAAATACGCCCCACGTTTTCTATCCTGTGCTCTGAAAGTGCCTTTGGAATGCAGCAGAGTTACCTGCCTAGCAATTGTCCCCAGCAACCTCTTGAGATCTGAGCTATTAACTACCAGTGAATGAGTATATGTGCTGCAGCCTTTAACCTCATCCTTGGGTTCTCATTTCTGATGTTTCTTTCAATAACTTCACTGGTTTCTTTTCTTTCTTTTTTTATTTTTTATTTTTTTTTAAGTACCACTGAGATTTTTTTTTTCCCCCCACAGCCACGTCTCATACTTTTGGGCTGTATCCCCAGGATAGAAATACTCTACCTTTTCTTTCATATCTCATGTGCAATTTGTTGGCCCTGACAATTCCTTTCATTCTGAAAAATATTGCTTTAGAGAAATCAGTTTTAAAACCTAGCAGCAACTCAGACTATTTTTGTCTGTAGCTTTTCCAAAGAAATACCAGTTGCCAACTTGTCTTGAATGCTGCAACAGTAATCAGCACCTCCAGGTAATGGCTTCTGACACACTTTTGTACAAAATGTTGCTGAAAACTCATGATCTGGCTCTTCTTTTTAGGCAAACAAAGGAAAATGCTGGGGGAGAGAAAAGATGAAAGCATTTACTTCCTCCCCATTGGAATAAGGGCTGTGAAAAGGGATGAGGAGATGTTAATGCGGGATCCTGAACTTGCTGAGGATGAGCAGAGGGACACTGTTGTCGTGTCTCTCCAAGGGAGCTGTCACCTTAAGTTATGATGCTGTGCTCTGGCAGGCTGCCACCCCCACATGAGTATGCTTTGAAGTGAGCAGACCAGAAGTGGCTCAACTTCCCAGGCACACCAGCTTGGATAATGGCAAGGAGGGGGGGAAAGGAAAGAAGCTTGCTTGTCAACATTAAGAGAATAAACAAAAAATTAACTAAACCTTTCCCATCTGCTGTGCCAGCAAGTTGAAAACTGACCCTAGTGGCTTTTAACCTTTTTTTTTTTTTCCTTTGTCAGACTTTTGAGAGTGAAGACGTTTTAAAATGCATCCTTCAAAATTCAACTTGTATAGGTGGGGATGCAGTCAACTTTTCTCCCTTCTTGCCAGAAGGCATCTGAAGGAGATGGAGCACATATACCAATACAGTACATAAAGTAACCTGGGGATTGCAGGGGGGTCCCTGGGGAGAGAGGGTGATTGCTGCCTGGCTTCCCTAGGTGCTATGGACCACGGGGAGGCTTTGGAAGTAATGCTCCCTCTTCATTTTCATGGCACAATATTTTTGCCCAAAGAGTCTTACACCTTGGAGTTGAAGGCACTTCATCTGTGTACAGTAATGTCTGGCACAAGAAGATCCTTCAGCTGCGGTTTTTTTGTCTAGCACCATTCCAGACATAATTTCTAATCAAATAAAAGTATGGTGAATACATGGTAATGATGATGCCTAGCTTGTCTGATCTGAACAGGGGACAACCTCTTCCTTTGAATGTGGCTAGAAAGAAAAAGGCCTTTTTTTTTCTAAAAAAAAAAAGTGCACAGATGACTTCATAGAAAGCCTTTGAATTGGCCTTAAACCAGCTATGTAGCAGATGGAGAAAGGACCCCATATCAGGGTACAGACAAACTACTCTCTCCACCTAGTTGATGAGGAAAACCTGGCCACAGAGATGGCTGTTTCAGGTGAGACCAAGTGAGGCACAAGTACTTGTACCACCATGACTCCCACCTTATAAACATACAAGTCTTCAATGTTCCGTGGTGGCTGCTTGAGCACAAGTGCTGCAAACACAAATATTTCACTCAGAGTGAAAATTGTCCACTAGTGAAGAAACAAGAGCCATGTGCTTGATCTAGCACCGCAGGAACAGGAGCGCTTTCTCAGCAGGATTCAGGATCCCTTTTGTGGTGCTCTGCTATACATGGGATGGGAAAGCCTATTTCTGAGGTTTATGGTGGAAATCTGAAATGGGTTTATCTTTCCTTTCCCAGATTCTTTCTCTTTTCTCTTTGTACTTAGAGTACAGTTGTGAGCCTTTTGTATCTTTGCGGCCTTCTGTGTGACTCTTCAGTACGCTTATTTTTTCTTTTAGTTGTAACCTCATCCTTACCTGCTACTCACACAGTCTGAAATATTTTTGAAAATGCAGTTTGTTACTGTTAATAATAAAAACTCAGGCTCTCTTATATCTAACATTTGTGTTCAGGCATCAGATGTCCATGTATATTTAAAATTGAGTGTAGTTAATAAGTTACTTTGAGAGAGATGAGGGAATGGGTGGGAAATACCATATGCAGTGAGAATATGCTTTGTCTTCTCCAGTTACATGGAAATGCATATTAATATTGGGAAAATTGCAGCACTTTACAAACTCAAACTAAATCTTGTTTGTGTCTCATTATAAGATACAGGTCTATTAAATTTTCTTTTATTCTTTTTTTTTTTTTTTTTTAACTTTAAGAACTGACTCTACTTTCCCTGCTCCTGGCCAAATCTCTACCAAGCCAAGCAAAACTCTTTTTATCCTCCTTTGTTACCGTAATGCTTTATACGGGCCCAATGTAAAATACTTTCTACCTGCCTTGCCACTTGACATCTTAGAAATAGGATTTATCTATAAATGTTTATTCTTTTCTATTCTAACAGTGTAGGTCTTTGACTTCACAGTTGTGAAGTTAGTATGAACTTCAGTGTAAAAACTTGGCTTAATTAAAAATATCAAAATAAGTGTCAACTTTGTGTATGTACAAGACGATGGGCTGGAATTAGCTACCAACAAACGTTGCTGCACATGTTTCAATGTCTCTTTATTCCTTTTTGTGGAATGTCTTTCAAAGGAAGATTTTGCAGCTGATACAATAGCACTTATGTAAAATTACATAAAGAGAATGAAAGTTTCTATTCTATCAGGCACTTCTAAATACAGACAGAACTTATCCTAAAACTTCCTATTAATATACTTTCTAAAAATATGCTGTCACATGTGGTGTAAGACACACTGGCACAAGTGTATCATAAATGCAGCTGAATTTTAAATACTCTTTTTTTTATGCCTGCATTCATTTCAAAGTAAAAAAAAAAAAAATCTAGAGACCAAACTAAACAAAATAGTGATACAATCAGTTAGCTTGGCATATAAATTTTTCATTTGCAGTAGTAATTGCTTAAAGATATAAAAGAATAAATCATCTTAAAAACTTGCTGGAAGTAGAAAAACATATGGAGAAAACTATGTGGATTACTTTGGTCCAAGACAGTTCTGTGTTTGATATTATGGCTAAATTTTATAGTTGCCTTGGAAAATTTTTTTATATATATATTTAATGTAAGACTATGGAATAATTAGTTGAGGGGGTGAAGGTTACATCACAGGATGAGACATCCATCGGCGCTGGGGTCTGGGTAAATAGAAAGCTGGATCGCAAACAGCAGCACTGCAGGTTTTATCCAATGCAGTGCCAGGTGCAGCTTGATTTCATAAAACAATAACCCCGGCTGATAGAGTCTAATATGGCACATCTTCAAGAATAAATGAGACAAAATATTCCAATTACAGGCTAATCTCACTACTTTCTATCTTGAGCCAAGTATTTGCCTCAATTGTTCAGCAACAAATGACCCCAGCAGCACAGCACTACTGCAGAGGATAACAAAGTGGTGTCTGCTCCGAGATTAACTGTCGATCGGAATCTCATATTGAGAGTTCTTCAAGGAAAAAAAAGCAAACTAATTCACAGCAGATGAGATACTGATGTCTTGTTCTTCGTCTTCAGAGGAGCCTTCTGTGCTGTGTTCAGTAGGATTTTTTTTGGAAGCTGCTTCTTGGAGCTTTGTGCGTGCCTTCTGCACAGCACATGGTGTAATAAAACAAAAAAAAAAACCTACAGGAACAGTTTTATGGGGAGTAAGAAAATCTTAGAAGTGGTGAGCAGTGAATATTAATGCATATATTGAACACCTTTGAGAGATTTAATTAATGATTTGGCATTAACTCTTTCATGTATACTTGTCGTAAGAACGCAGTTTTCTATTCTTTTGGGTTGTGGTTTTAAGATGGAGGCTGTTGGGTTTTTTGGGGGTGTTTTGGGTTTTTTTTTGTGGTTTTTTTGCTTGTTTTTTGTTTGTTTTTTTTTCCCCCACGTGCTGCAGAGGTGAATTTATGAAGAGGCAAAACTGAGATGTAGAGAGACAACCTGTGGAGATACCAGTTTCATCCCTACTGTGAATATCAATCTATTATTGTGGTGATGAAGTTTCAGTGAAATATATTAATGAAAGGACTTACTCCTTTTTACTCTGAACTTCAATACTGCCCCCCTGCAAATATGTTTACGTATTTATATTAATGACAGCCTTTCTGTGTTTTCCTCAAAGCTGTGGGTTCCTTGCAGTCATCTGCAACATCCCCTGGGGACTGGATGGATATGTGATTCCTCATTTGCTTACAGCTGATTAATTGAATGTTGCTGAACCACACAGACCCATCACAGAGCTCGAAATGCTGCACAGTCAGGTACTGCTGCAGCAATGATCAGTTGGTTTATAAATATTTTCTACAACTTAAATATGTAGTAATATGGCGTTGAAAACAGCCACTTGACCTGATGTGTATATTTTAGATGATGAAGATCAGCTGTAATTTTAAATGTGCAAAACCGCTGCATTGGAATACCTACATGCAGATGGCAGAACAAATTTGGCCAGAATTCGTGGTGCATGGTTAACAGCCATTATTTGGAGAAATGCAGGGTTTAACCTAGCATGGTATCTTAGTATAGCACTTCACCTGTGCCTTCTCTATTATTAAACATCCAGATCTAGGTTAACTGAGCTGCTTAGCATGCACAGGCTGTTAAAGAGAGTTCCTGACATCAGCTATTTACTTGCTCTTTTGGAAATATTCTCTTGAGGGAGACCAAGCAGTATTTAAAAAAAACCACAACAACCTTACATGATCCTGAGTTATTCCTGGGACAGCCCAGACAGTGACTGCAGACGATTCTCTATCTGCTTGCCACTCAGTTCACAAATATAAGTTTTGTTGACCTTGTTTCAGGTCATATCGAGCAGCATGCTCTAAATCACTTTGGGTAACAGTCACTGAAAGTTTGAGGGAGCTGGAAAGCCACAGCAACATTATGGAACAATGTGAAAAACACTTGAAGAAAGTGATTTTCAGAATCTTAAAAGCTCAGAGTTATGGAACTTAGATATGTGGCAGTTTATGGTGTTTAGGTGGTGGTTCTTAAATAAAGTGAATTATTTAAGGTGCTGATTAAAATAAAACCTTTGGAGAACCAGTGTAACCAGCATTTGATCAAGTGGTGGACCTCTTCAGGGGCGTAGCACAAGTGAATGAATTGTCTTCAGCTGGAAATACTGATGAAAAATACTTAGTTACTTCAAAACCGTAAACTGAATAATGACTTTTCTGTTATTTTCCCTGTGCATTGTGAGTAATCGAGTGACCTCATGCTGCCATTTTGGCTCCAGCAGAGATGTGCGCCAACCCATAGTAGGTCCATTGCCTCATGTGCAGATTGTCTGTAATGCTATAAACAAGACTATCAAGGTGTTTGCCAGTGTTCTGGATTCTCAAAATGTCCATCTATCCTTGAGACATCTGCCATCAGCCAATTGCTATAGACTTGGCCAGCCAATGCTGTTTGGCAAGTAAGAAGGTGATCTCGTTATCGATGGCTTGATTTAATGTACCTGCTCAGAAAAGTGGATGACTGTTCATTTAGCTAGTGAGATATTAAGGCTAATCTTTTCACAGGTTGTGGTTTGGCTTTGGAATTATGACATGGTAAATTCTTTTGTGTTTTGTTTTGTTTTTTTTTTTTTAACCTGGAGCAATTTAAGGTGAAATTGAGCCTTTTCTTAAGTTTAATTCTTTCGAACCTCCATGTACTCACTTACAAATTTTTCTAACAACCTACATTCATGTGAATACATATAATTCATATTAACAATGTCTAAAAGGCTTCTGCTTGCTTTCTCCTTTCATTTAAATAAAAACTTTAGAGGGGAAAAAAAAAAAAACCAACCCACTTTTTTTTCCATGCTTCCTGACAGGAAACTGTTTCAACTTTGATCTTTTCCCCCAGTGTCCCAGAATATAGGGGTTCCTTTGTAGAGCACCTGAAGTGTGTAACTCTCTATGGGAAGGTATTGTTATTACAGGTTCATAGAATCATAGAATAGTTTGGGTTGGAAGGGACCTGTAAAGGTCATCTAGTTCAAATCCTCTGTGCAGGAAGCAGGGACATCTCCAACCAGATCAGGTTGCCCAGAGCCCCGTCCAGCCTGGCCTTGAATGTTTCCAGGGATGGGGCATCCACCACCTCTCTGGGCAACCTGTGCCAGTGCCTCACCGCTCTCATTGTAAAAAAACTTTTTCCTTATCTCCAGTCTAAATCCTACCTCCTTCCAGCTTAAAACCTTTACCCCTCATCCTATCACAACAGGCCCTGCTAAAAAGCTTCTCCCTTTCTGTCTTATCAGTCCCCTTTAGGTACTGGAAGGCCACTCTCAGGTCTCCCTGGAGCCTCCTCTTCTCCAGACTGAACAGCCCCAGCTCTCTCAGCCTGTCCTCACAGGAGAGGTGCTCCAGCCCTCTGATCATCTTCGTTGTCTCCTCTGGACTCGCTCCACATGAGACTGACTGGCCTGTAGTTCCCTGGGTCTTCCTTGTTTCCCTGTTTAAAAACAGGAGTTATGTTTCCACTTTTCCAGTCAGTGGGAAAGTAAGTTCAAGTCTTTGTGCATTGTATTGGAAAACAGCCCATAATACTGATAAGATATGTCTAGAGCTGTGTATGGGCAGATCCAGCACTCTGAAACCTGGTTAATATAGTCTTCTGGGTCACCATGAGGCAATGAAGGACTGACTTTTGCTTCATGGCCTTTTCTGTATCCAAGCTGTGTTCGCGTAGTGGAAATTTAGCACAGATCTTCAGTTCTTTGGCCAGGTGCCACAACTGTGAGAGCTGAGCTTTAAATCCAAGAGATTGCCCTGACCAGGGCTAGAGCTAGAAATGTTCTGTGATGCTTTTCTTTGTTTTCTAATGGCAAGGCTTCAAAACCCATTTCTCCAGCCTGTTGTATTTCCACAGAAAAAAGGGACAGATCGGCCATACAACTCATTACTTTTGTACCTTACTGGGCTACACAGATTTTATGTATAATGTGGATTTTTTTAAGGCATGTATTTCTTCAGTCATAAATTTGTACTAATGCAAGACAGATATGTTGGGTTATAGTATGCAAAAGAACATGGCAGTGCTGGAGTTCCTATTGGAGGCCTTAAAAATGCATTACCCATATATTTACAGCAAAGCAGCTGCCTTTCTGCTAATGCCCTGAAATGTGTGCCAGGTCTTCAGGGCATGCTACGTAACGTGGGCCTGAGAAGAAATGTCCTACTTTCAAAGATGAAGAAGTTAAGACAATGAATTATAGAATTAGATGATGAGGAAATAATGGAGATGTGTGAACTAATTGTGGAGCGAGATGCCATGAAAGTATTTCTGAACTTGTACACTAGGGCAACAGAAATGGTTGCATGTACACATTAAATGTATTAACCACATTCTTTCCTTACGTAATGTGTGTAAATAATTGAAACGTGCTCTTTACATAACTAAAAGAATGTACCGTCATGAGCGTAAGGAAAGGTTTAGAGAAAAAATATTTTCTGTCCATTTAGTTGTAGAAATGATAGCCTAAGTGTTGTTTTGCTTATTCCATAATTATTTGGGCCAAATCTGAGTGAGACTTGTATTGGAGAAGTTGTAATGAAATTCATGAGAGTTCTTTTGCTTCTCTCAAATTTAATGTGGGCTATGGTCATTATCAGTTTTGGG
The DNA here is from genome assembly GCA_009806455.1 of Tetrax tetrax. Lineage (NCBI taxonomy): Eukaryota > Metazoa > Chordata > Aves > Otidiformes > Otididae > Tetrax > Tetrax tetrax. Next base: position 386,137 of record WHYT01017375.1, on the reverse strand, counting down.
GCAAACTGTGCCTTCAGTATGTTGTGTATGCTGCACCTGCCATGTACAGTGAAAATTCTCCTTTCAGAGGCAGAAATCAGATCTTTGTTGTGATGTTTTGGAATGGTTTAAAAAAAAAAAAATCTATCTTGTTTTTCATAATGAATTGGGGGGGTAGGCTGGAAATCAATTCTGCCCAGGTTACATCCAAAAATGAGTGAAGTAGCCTCGCTGCAGCAAACAATCTTAATTGAGATGCAGGTGTGGGCAATCACATTGCTCAGGCAATTGGGTAAAGTTGATAAGCTACCAGGCTTCAGTTTTCTGTTGGTCTTTGGAAAGAAAAGAGGCAGCATCCATGGTATGGGTTGTTGATTGTTTCTGGGTTTGGGGGTTTTTTTGATTTTTTTTTTTTGTTGTTGTTTTAAACTTTGTTTTATGTTTGTATATAGTTCTGTTATGATTATGTTTCTGCGGGGTGGCCTTTGTGTTGGAAATCACCAGGAGATGTTAAGGTCCTTTTTTTTTTTTTTGATTAAATCCTGGTTTTCTCTGCAAGAAACAATTGAACAGTTGGAACCAGTAAATTTATTTGTATGTCCAGCAGCCGAGCAGAAGCACTGCAGAGCTCATATGCAAGACAGTTCTCAGATGACTAGCAAATCATCCCTGTGGGAAAGAGAATGTGACGTCTTACTGTTTGCTGCAATTAAGAATAATTTGGATAACTAGTCAAAAGCTTTTTTTTTGGTAAACATTTTTTTTTCCTCTGAGTTTTAATTTTGGTGTTTGAAGTTCTTCATTAAAGAAGTTAAAAGTGAAATGATGTTCTTAAGACACTTTCCAATTGCAGAAGCCCTCCTCCTCTGCAGCTATGCAATGTGATGCTTCAAAGTGCTTTTCTCCTTTCAGTGCCAAATATATCTTAATTTTATTTGGCACACAGTAAATATTTATTTACTAGAGATAAAGGATTTGCTTGCAAGGTTTTTGAAGTTTGGTTTTTTTTTAATATTCATCTTGATAATTAGATGTGTTTATCCTGGCTTGCTGCTGCTCTTTTTTTTTTTTATGAGTTGCTGTTGTTCTTCAGTGGGCTCTGTCCTTTAAAGACTTGATTAGTGAACCTAGATTCTTAGTCTAAAATATACTGCATATTACATGTTTGCAACATGAGCTGTGTGGAAGGAAATTAGAAAATTATTTCATCTACTCCATTAATGAAGTTCCTGCTAAAATAGGGAGTGTGTTGGGGGCTATTTGTTACTTTCCTAAAGCTATATCAACACTTGGTATTTACTTAAGAAGCCATCAAGGACTCACGTTCTCAAATTGCTGCTCTTCTCTAGTCTTTCTGTGGCCCTTTGCATGACTGTGATAGACTGCTCAGCATGCTTAAGAAGCTTTGTTTCTCGTTATGTAGAATCACATTTTGACATCTCTCAAGGAGTCTCAGATGCCAAGACACCTGAACAAGCCTTTAATGCTTACATGTCAGGCTTGGAACAGTCTCTTTCAAACTTTTTCTCATGTCACTTTTTTATTTTTAAGAGTATCTTAGTAGCACAGAGAGAGGAATATACTATAGAAGTATAGGTTCTTGTATATTCCTATCAGGCGATAAATAAATAATACTATCCAGGCTATGTTACCAGCAGGTGTTTGTTGTTCCAGCATTATGGTTCTGGGGACACTCTTGGTTCCAGAGGAGTTTTATAGTACTTCAGTTACTAGGAAACAAAGAAAAAGCCACTGAAAGCTGTTGCAGGTTGCCATTCCCAGAAGGCGACTTGAAGTAGGTAAGTTTTGCATATTAGGAAGACACAGGTGAAAGGGGACTTAAAATTCTGAAATTGTAGAGTGACTTTCGTATGACGAGTAGACTTCAATCTCAATTGTTGCTCTGGAAGATGAGTTCTAGTCATTAATAAGCAGGATGTCTCTCTGTTATGGCATACATTAATTTGTTTAGCTCTTCTTTGATGAGCTGAAGATCATTGTTGACTGACTTTTCTTCAGTGTCAGTATCCGGTGAAATACTGTAATTTGTACTTGCCACTAATAAAGGAGGAAAGGGACTGACTGATATAATGACCAGGTTTGTAGTCTTTAGATTGTGGTTTATGAAAATGTTACATTAATTGGGAAGAGACCTAAATGGACTGTGAGTCAAATCCTTCTCTGAATAAGGTGGTAAACAGTTATTGCACTGATTTGGTAGAGGATGGCCATTTTGTTTCTTGTTTTAGTAGTACATACAGGCGTAGGGTGGGGCCAAGATCCCATTGGCACAGTGCTACACCAAGAGTAAGTGGGTGCTATGGGCCTGAAGAGCTTCCACTCCAATGAATGATGCTTTGAAGTGTGGTAAATGTCTTTAAAAACACTCTTAGATAACTTTTCAGTTTTATACTGGTTTTCAGTAGTGAGCTTTTTTATATATGCTTTTTTTTTTCACATAAATTACTTGATTGTCCAGATTATGTGGTTTTATATTGTTTGGTTAGTTGTCTCTTTTATGGGGCTGCTGCTCTGTCTTTCAGATTCACTGTTGAGGTATGCGCTGTCCTTTGTCTTTTCCTAAAGGAAACACTACCTCCTTTCCCATAGGTTACTGGGAAGACTATTCATTGGGATCCATTTTTCACTAGCCGTGTTTCACAGATACAACAAGGTCAAAGTTCTAGTTTGTATTGATTTTCATTTTCTTAATTTAATTTCAGTGGCTTTCAAATAAAGTTCTAAATTCTAAGGGTTATTGAGCTTTAGCACCAAGTGCTCTTAATTCTTGTTCAATTATTTTCCAGGATTGTGAAATAGCGTCACAATCCCATGTGATACACTGGATATATGTCTATGTATGTGCACAAGCACTTTCAGAGTCATTACGGAATACTTTGTCAGCAGATATCAGTCACTAGTTGTACATAAAAAATAAAGGGATAACAAATACTCAAAGGCATTCTAATACACCCTTCTATCTGCCACATCAGAGAGTGATCATTGCAAATGGGATTATGCAGCAATATAACAAATGTCTTTTGGTTTCTGTCCTCCAGCTGTAATCAAATAGGAAGAAAGTAGGAAAAACATTCTCTCATGCATATGTGTTTTTTTCCTCTGTATTCTTTTTCTGTGATTGCTGTTTCACTTTTTTAATGCATTTTTTTCTTAAGCAAAGGATGAAAAATGCGTATGCTTTCTTGAAATGATGTTTAATATGACTGAATTCAGCATTCTCTTATATCAGTGTTTCCTGCAGTTATGCATTAGGGAGGTAGGCTTAGATCTATCAAATAACTCTTTTTTTGACAGCCCTTAAATGTATCCATGCATTTTACATTGATCCATTCATTGTGATATCTAAGGTAAGTATTAAAAAAAAAAGTAAATTCCACTGACCAGTTTTATGCTGAGCCTAAACTCTCTTGGGGAATAATTTACACTTAGTGCAGTTAGCTTTGTCCTTATCCTTAGTGCAGAGGTTTAGGTGCATTAGTCTAGGTAAAAAGCCACAAAATAACTTTGGAGGTTTTTTTTCCCTTTTGCTTATTCCTTTTGCAGTCATATTTCCTCACTTTTAATAAATGTCTTGTTTGGGAAAAGTTTCCCAGGCTATTTTTGTTGGGGAACGAAGTTCTGCCAGAAGAAGAGATTCTGTGTGAGACTCCAGTTCTATGCTGTAGCTGGTACCCAAGGGCTGGTTGTAACTGGTAAAAAACAATGCAACAGCCTGCTTCTTAGTGGTCAGACTGGACTCCACTTCACATTGATTAGAAGCTCAGTAAAACACTGGAGCAGGTCACTGATGTCCCGAGAAGATAAGCTCACATCTCTGAAATGGCTGTTTTGGAGCCACAGGAGGGAAGCGCTGTGGAGATGCTTCCAGTGTTCAGTGCGTGGGCTTTGAAGGGAGAGCTTTATTTCCTAGGCTGTCAATTCAGGTGTTTTACACCAACACTAAATTTTAAATGAAGGTCTCCTTCCAGTAACATACGGCAGATACACACAGCTATACATCCTGGTGTCACTGCAAATCCATCTGCAGGGCATGCTGCAGGCCTGTGGTTCGTTTAGAGGAGAGTGTGAGGGGGTAGTCTTCAGGAGAGTTCACAGCTTCGGATTTGGGTAAGAAAGGAGGAACCTCCCTGCTGTCTTTTCTGAACTGTCAGCAAAGGCTTCATGTGGTCTTAGGTGAACCTCTCTGATGGATGGGGGCGGGGGGGGAGGAAAGGCTGAAATCGAACTTCAGTTTAGAATCATAGAATGGTTAGGGTTGGAAGGGCCCTTGGAAGTCATTTAGTCCAACCCCCCTGCAAGGAGCAGGGACATCTTTGACTAGATCAGGGTTCTCAGAGCCTCATCCAACCTGGCCAGTTAAGTCAAGAAGATGTTACAAGAATTGAATACCTGCTTCCAGTGCTTCTGCTTTACCAGTTGCTGTGCCAAAGCATGGAAATCCCTGTGATGATGTTACCGCTGTGCTAACGGTTCATGCCTTGGTGGATACCCTCCGTGCCCTAAAATACGCAATCATTTAATTGTCATTGCAATCCTATTATATTGCCATTATGGAATGTCTGGTGGGGAAAGCTATGAACATGTTATTAGTGCTGAAAAGGACAATTTACTGCATCTTGCTAAATGCCATCACTTCTCAAAAATGAATCAAAATTACTTTATTATGCATATTTTACTTTAATATTCTGCTCAGATAATGATTGGGAGCCATTGATCAAATACTGAGTTGAGATACTTTGCATGATTTTTAGTTTGTTGCAACAGTAGAATGCTAAAAACTTCTTAACTAGGCTTCCTCCTGCATACCCCCCACCTTTAAAAAAATAACAACAAAAAAAAGGCAGCTCAGCTCTTGTTGAACTGGAACTGAGTATGGATTTTGAAGCCTTTTGTGTTTAGCGACCTGAGTAGCAAGAGTTTTATGTTCCTGTTCATAAGTTGTATATGAATGAATCCAATCTTGGCTTCTTCAGGCACTCTGTCACCAATTTTTTTTTTTTCTCCTTTTTCCTTGCTTTATTTTTTGTTAGCTATTTTGTAAACTCTTCAAGGCATAGCTACATCTCTGTGAGTGTCTGAAATAACACTGTACTATGCTCTGTACAGCCTCACTTGAGGTCTCCAATTACAACCCCAGTATGAATAATTAACTTCCCATGTGTGACTCTTGCCCTTCAGGAGAGCTGGTTGCATTTGAAGCACAGGCAGCACATTCTCACTTTGGGAGAACATGCTTATCAAATGAGCTTAAAATTACACACTATTCCTAGAGATGGTTTGGGGAACTGGTGAAGTTGGACTTCTTACTGATTCTAGAAATTGCATTTATTTCCATGGATGACAAGTAAGGCTGCATGGATTATTCTCTTATCTTTGAAATTACCATGCAAAAGCTATGAGGAATCAAAAAAAAAAGTCTTTATGGACCACTATGGAGAGCAACAGGGCATTCTCCAATGTATTATAAATGCTGGAGAAAAAGTGATTTTAACCATAATGAAAGGAAGTATCATGAAGTCCTTTAATATCTTTATAGGTTGATGTCTTTGTAGATGCATACAAAACAAATGAAGAGTATTACATGCAAATGATGATTAATAATTTGAGCTTGGGGGGGGCATTAAAAATGTCAAGGTGTGATAATTGCGAACTGTATCAGGATTAAATCAGGATTAAGAATGCAGATGTATGCTTATGCTGCAAGTGTGTCTCCAAGCAAAGCAAGAATAGTCTGTTGTGACTTTTTCCTCTTTTTAATGTATATGGTATGTTTAGCTATTTCACATGGATTCTGTAAACATCTTGATTTATTCTAGTTTTCTTCATGGTAATTTAAAATTTGTGGTTCTGGGCCAGCCGATACAACACAAATAGAATTATTACTATACAAACTAGTTTGGAAAAAGGGTTTGAAAAGCCGTTTTGAATTGGCTTGTGCCAATTCTCTTGTACGTGAACTCCTATATTACATAAAAACTCCTATATTGCACTTAGAAACCACAGTGAATGCACATTTAGATGTTATGAATAACTGCAGTTAAGTAGAAATGAAACTGAAATAAATCTGAATTTTATTTGCACTTTCCCTTCATTTTAATGCCACTCAAGCTGCTGCTACTTTTTTTTTTTTTCTTTCTGGGAGTAACATAGCTGTTAAGGATAAAGAATGCGTATGTGTTGATCTGTGAAATGCTGAAGTACTGTTGGCCTACATGTGACATGGTTTATAACCACAGCGGCTATGCAATGAAATTTTGACTGCTGGACGTTATTTTAAAGCTGTTTGTTCCTGTCACGGAAATGCATTACAACTAGTACAAGCTATGGCAGAGAAACCTGAATAACCACTTCAAAATGTAAGGTTTCTGGGAATGATAAGTGATATTTATGCCTTGGCAATGAAGATGCTGCTAAAAGACAAGGGTGATGGGGATGTGCAGAAGGACTTGTTTCTACAGATACTAACTGGTTTCCTACATTGGCTTGTGGGATGCCGGAACACTTGGCTTCACGTGGTGACAATGGTCCACCCACTGAAACAATGTGAATGACCACAATACCTCTGGTCTGCATCAGCATCTGACTTGGAGAACCACAAGTAACTGTGGGGAAAGATTTCAAAAGCACTTGAAAGATGTAGTCAGCTTTGGCTCATTTTTGAACATGGCTAACCTGCTTTGGAATCTCAGTCCACAGAAAGTTCATGTGTTTTGCCTGCCAATGCAGTACGCAGCTTCTGAAAATGTTACCATCAAAGTTTTGGGTTACTAAGGTTTCCTCAATTTATCAGGCTGTAAAGGCTTTTGTTGTTTTCCCTGCTGTTCTTGTTTTGAATTGTCAACTCATTCATACCTAAGCCTTTTGGACCATTTCTCTTCTCAGTATTTCTCGTTCATTTGCTCATGTTGGTGAGTCACGTTAGTTTCTGTAGAACCTACACTGATGTGAGTTTTGGCTTTCTCCCCATTATACAGTATCGTCCTTGCTAGGAGCAGGTCACAGGCTTTGTAATGAGTTTGCAAGGCCTCAGGGCCTGCTTGTCGGGCTGGCTTTGAGCAGATCTGCCTCCACTTGCCTGCAGCTCTGTTTTACCTTGGCTTAGCCGTAACAGCAGCTTTTCTAATGCCCCCATGGCTGTGCCTAATTTGTTTCATGTCTGATTATCTTTGTGTGGTATAACCGTGGGTTTTATGTAGACAATAGTAAGAAGGAGCTATTCCGCGTAGCCAGAGATATTTTCTGAGTGAGGTAAGGGTGTAGTGCAGAGGGATACAGGCCTGGTAGGGCGGCAGGGGCACCATAAGTGGGGACACAAGATGTGGTGTAGAGGGGTACACGCATGGGATGACAGAAGACAAGGGCACTGGAGACCCAAAGGCTATAAACAGCTCGTCCATGGTCAGTTGAAGAAATGTAGACCTAGAGCTGGACAAAGCCTGTTTATGGGCAATAAACAGAGCAAAGAGCAGGCACCTAACCAAGATAAAACATACCACCAGTGTTACATGCAATTGCAGACCAGTGAAGAAAGAGCAAGGTTCAAGAGCATGTCAGAAAGTTCATAAGAAAATAGCTCCTCATGAATCCAGAAAGAATGAAGCAGAAGAGGAAGAAGAAACCCTTTCAACATTACACCTGTGGTGATAATACCTTTATTAGCATTGAAACTGTAGACATCAAAGGACTATATGGGGCACAACCATCTATTTCGAACTTAATGGAATCACAATTAAAGTGTATTTTGTTGGAATTAAATCACATTGTAACTGGAGTTCTGCATGGCAAGCAGAACCTTCCATCTTAAACTGAAGATTAATAATATGCTAGGCTTTTATATTCAGTGTGGCAACTGAAGCATTAGGTTGCAATACAATTTTAACATCAATGAATGTTTTATAAATTCACTCTTTTAACACCTGACAAGTGTCTTAAGGTGTAAATGCAGTAACATTATTTTTGCTTTATAAATAAGCTTGAAACATTCTTGCCTTAATGCAAACACTTTCAATAAAATGTTGCAGCTTTCAGAGCAATCCATTTGCTTTGTGGATACACTGAGGATAAAGCCAAGAAGTTTGTCTCTATCTAGTATTGTAACTACATCAGCTTTTGCCTTTCAAACTGAAAACCATCCTATTAGAGTACAACAATGTGGAGGTTTCTTACCTGTAACTTCTTTTCTTTCTTTTCCAAATTCCTCTCCTGTTTAATTCTATTTTATAATAATTTTGTTAAAGGATTGTTATTTCTTTTTGTTTCCTCATGTCTCCAAAGTGGGAAGTTTGTTCTTACCAAAAGAAATATGCAGGAGATTTATTGTGTAAAGTCTGAAGTGCTTACTTTGGCAAAATTCTCCATCATCTCATCGTTCTTTTTAAGAAACACGAAGAAAACTGGTCTTGTTCAACATTGGCTGTTCAAGCATTGTCTTGTAGGCATGACAACAGGAATATGTTGTTGGGGAGTTGAATGCAGCTAGTTTTGGAACTCATCCATCTCTTGAGACAAGGGTGGGGGAGCGAGGGAAAGGTAACAACAAATTAGTTGTAAGACAAATATAAGATGAACATTCCCATAAGAAGGATAGCAGCCAATCAGGGGCTTGTGTCAGGAAAGATGAAGGGGCCAATAATGGTGTTTTCCTACTCCAACCTTTTTTCCTCTTTTCCTGCATGGATTCTTAGATTTATTTTTTATGTTGGAGAAAAAGCTGCAGTTTATTGGTGCGGTAGGTTAGCTTTTATAGTTACAAAATATAGGAGAGAGTGATATCTTTTCCATACAACTTCCAGAGTGCTTTCTAAAACCTTTATTGCTGTAATCTTTCACATACAGGAAGAATCCTTGACCTTTACTTGCTCCATTATTTTAGAGATGTTGCATCATTTTGATTCCCCTGTACCACGACATCATCAAGGCAAAATATCTTTCCTTACGGAAATGGTCTAGCTGCATCAGATAAACAACTCACCCACTCTTCAGTTATCACAATAAATGCTATAGAGGAAGACAGAGCATCTGACTGGACTCATGCAGAGAAGTAACTACAACTGCATTGCAGAATGGGTACAGTTTAAATGGACAGGAGATAACTAGAATGGAAATTAAGTATATTCCTAATGTATAGGGATTACCTATACAAAAAATTCTTAGCCTTTATTTTTTTTTAAAAAAAAAAGGAAAGAGAAAAAGTTAAAAGCATTTCTTTGAAAATTGAGAATAAAACTGTCCTTATTCTTCAAATTTTACGAGAGTGTTTTCAAATCTGTTCTAATTTGGGGCTTGAATTAACAATCCAGAAACTCTTGGTCCAACTGCCAGAAACAGTGGATTCTTCCAAGTTCTTTTACACCTGCAAATATTGACATTGTCTATCCATAATATTTAAGTATCTTTGGTAGATATAATCTATATACATTTTTATATTATATATATATATATATATGCATGCATCTTTGCTCACAGAACTTCTGTGGAATGGGAGAAACCTCTTATTCCTGAGTTATTAACCAGGACGAAATATGGAAGATACGAAGACATTCAGGAGTGGCAAAGGCATATCCGTAGTACATTTCTGTAAGCTCTAACCACCTTTAATATATGGGTGTAAGAGTGATGTGAAGAGCTCCTGCTTGTCAAAGCAAATGACATTGTCTGTCATTAAACAATGTCACAATTTTTATGTACAAATTTATTAAAGTAAGTACGTGTAACACTTCCAGTTACCTTGCAAGTATGAAGGGACATCATCTCATGGGAAGGCATTTGAGTATCTGAGGAAAAAAAAAACCTCTAACACACACAGAAGTCCAATGGCACCATAAGTCCAATTAATGTATGAAAATCCCGGCAGTGGAGTTCCTTGAAGAAAATTAAGAAGAATGCTGGGAGGAATATTTAAAGTTTACAGTTTTACACTGATCAACAGCTCTGTGTTCATTAACTGGCACATCCCTTCTAATTTGTGATCTCATTTGTACTGTGTCAACAGCTTTTAGCAACGCCTCTCCACATTCTGTTTATTTTAAAACACAGTTTCTCTAATCGAAAAGAAAACTGAGGGTGAAATCAGCACTTCAAAACCTGTAGTCACAGCAGTTCCTATGTGCTCCCTTGCCACCTGGCTGAGTCTGGCTGGCTGATCCTGCGAGTTGGTGAGGTTTAGTGTGTAAGTTGTCTCACATCTGAGTATAACTGGTTAATATTTTCAGTGAATCACTACAGATTCCGTGACATATTAAAAGCCTTCAAGAATTGACCTTTTTTTCCTTTATGCTATATTCTCAAGTAATCTTTTCTTTCACATTTTGTGATGTGATAAAAAATGACTGCTGTGATTTATACAGACCAGCAAATTTGGTGATCTCTCCCTACTTACTTGAACTGGAAGGTTTATATCAAATTTGCGCCTGTCCCAATGAATATGTTATCTGAAAGAGTCGATGGTGTGTTAGTGTATCAGACATAGATTAAGGTGTTGCTGTTTAAGTGTGTGCGCTAAGGATAGCTGGCAGTTTAAGTTCTTTTCCCCTATTTAATTTAATTTGCTTTTTTTTGTTTTAGTTGTTTGTTCTGTACTTCACTACTTTTGTAATTTTTATGTACTTTAACACAGAAGAAGCTTACACAATGACAGAAAATATTTTCCATACAACTCACCAATTTTCCTCTTCATGGTACAAAATATTTTTCCATTTGTTACTTTTTTTTTAGTCAGTTGTTATTTCAAAAGATTGTAGAACATTCCAACATGCCTTGTAACATTGCATGACCTGGATTGACCTAAGTCTACCTATAACAGGCACCTAGGCTGAATGGAGACATTGGTCTCCTTTCCCTCTAGTCCTGAACTCTGCTTCGGTGACTCGGGAAGCTGAAGTTGTGAAACAGAGCACTACTGTTGTCAGCTTGGCCCGTTGTTTCTCAACAAATTTTTAAAAATATAATTTGCCTATTAGGTTTGCTGTATTCCTATTGGTGCTCCTTCCTTTGCTGGGTTCATCTGTAAGAAATCCTTAAACTACGAAGAATTATAAAGGACTTTTGCTATTAGCATTATTTTTGTGAAGCTCTTGGTCCCTTTGACTAGAAGAATGAGGAGCAGGAGGTACCAGGTGGCAGGGGGAGGGAGGGAGATATCTAAAAGAGGAGGCTCAGGGGAGATCTCATTGCACTCTATAGCTTCCTGAAGGCAGGTTGTGATGAGCCTGTTTGGCCTCTTCTCCCAGGCAACAAGCAGGACCCGAGGAAACGGCCACAAGTTGTACCAGAAGAGGTTTAGGTTGGACGTGAGGAAAAACTTTTTCTCCCAAAGAGTGGTCAGGCGCTGGAATGGCCTGCCCAGGGAGGTGGTGGAGTCGCCGTCCCTGGCAGTGTTCAAGAGGAGGCTTGATGAGGAGCTACAAGATATGGTTTAGTAGCTCTGGCAGCAATGGTAGTGGGAAGACGGTTGGACTAGATGATCTCATAGGTCCCATCCAACCATGTGATTCTATGATTCTATAAAAACACCTTTGGTTGTTTGATGTTTTACAAGTTTGCAGGAGTTAACAGAAACCACCTTGTTATGGCAGCTTCTGATTTGGTGCTGTAGTAAAGGAAGGGGAACAATTTATGCTGTTTCCCCCTACATGCTTTTGTGTTAAGCATCCTCTAGAAATGGCTTGCGTTCGTTTATATGTTGTGGGATCTTTCAGGATGAAAAATAGCAAGGGGGAAAAAGAAAAAAGTTAGATTAGAATAAAAAACATGTGGCTGTAAAACATGTGGCTGAAGTATCAGAGAGAAAAGTTTGAGATATTAGTAACCTTCAAAAAAGAATTAAAATCAAGGAGCAGAGACTGAAAGCAGCTGTGTGTGTACTGTAGCAGTTCACATAGCTCTGCAGCTATCAGAATAGCTCTGTACATACACTGGTTAAAAATTTGGTTAGTCTTCCTTACAGCCATCTACTCTACTGCTCTTCATTCCTTCCTGCCATGCTAACAATAAAAAGGGAAGAGAGCCTCAGAGCACTGCCGTAGTGCGCATCTTTGCAGACTTTTACAGCTCCTGATGAACAGACAAGCTCTTACAGATGTAGAGTGAGAAGCTAGGCTGTTTCCTCAAAGCACAGCCTCTGCTTAATGGCATTTCTCACTACAGCACTGTTATTGAAATTTGTGTGGGTGATGTCAGTTTGATAGGCTCAGCACTTTTAGGGGACATTGACAGAAACTAAATTGGAAAAATGCAACAAATGTTAGGTTTTAGCAGAGTATCGACTTAATATAGATTGAACAGGGAAGAAAAATATTGTGTGGTGTGCAACTTGAACTTCACATTGTCTCATTAAAGACTGTGCAATGGATAACGCTGTCTGCCTGTTTTGCCCTCAGCTGTAGACCTAGCAGATCATTCATGTAAGGAGTAATAATATACCACTCCATGGCACTCCGCTAGAACTGCCATGAGGTATTTTGAAAATCTGTTTTTGTTACTTACAAAAATCTACACTCCATTTATTTCTGTATAACTGGATTTTTTTTTTTTTTGGTCCCTCCCTGCTTTATTTTCCCTGGCCCCACATCTCTTTCTTATTCATTTGTTTGGCCCGAATTTTTCTTATATACAGCAGCCAGTCGTGTATCCCATGAAACCCTGAAGTCCCCAAACCTGGATATGTAATTAGGTATGCCTTTTCTTCCCCCTTTTAATGGTGAACCCAAGAAAAATCTGTCAGAGTAAATATTAGTTTCTATCATTGAGAAAATTTTGCTTGCTGTCTAGATTAAATTGATTAACTGAAATACTCAAATCTGGGCCAATCAACTTAGATTTTCACAAGGAAAAAGCAACAAGTCTTGCAATACAAGCACAATATATGTTTTACGTTATTAACAATAAGCATCTGTTTTAGAAATGTACAGGCCTTGGGTTGAGAGAACACTGCTTCTGTCACCAGTCTGAATCCAAAGCAATTTAATCTGACATTTGGCAAAACGCTTATTAACCAAATGAGAACGACCATGATCTGCCAGACAAGAGTGTGGCCCCTGATAAGACGGCAGAGCCTGCAGCACGCTCTGCTTGCTGCTGTGACTGCAGGTTGTAAAGAAGTTTCTGAAGAGCAACTAGCTGGTGGTTTGGTTTGCTTTCCCCAAAACAAATTGGTTAATATAATCCCATTGTTTACTCACTAGAGAATAAAATAGATGGTATTTGTCAAGCGTGCAGGGAGTAAGCTTTCGGTAGCAAGTACTTGTTATGCATTTGTGGACTGCTTCCCACAACAGATCCTGACCGTGACTCCATAACACTGATATTTAGTGCTTTCCATTTCCTAACTCATTATTTACATTCAGCATGTGCCAAAATTTTATTTATTTATTTATTTAAAGCTCATAATATGAGTTTGTGCAATAGCCTCTGGAATGCTGAGTTTTGCACCCTCAGTGAGAGAAAAGCTGTTTGTCTGCTTTTAGAAAGCATATAGGTTTGACCCTTCATGACAAAAATATAATGCAAATATTAAATTCCATAAAACCCAGAGCAAAGAATATTATTAATATTTCTCCAGCTTGTATTCTTTTCATGATAGCCACACAAGTGCTGAATGTGGTTTTCCTGCCTTGAAACAAACACAGCAATAAGTCTATCTGGTCTGCCAAGAAAAGATGCAACATCCAGACAGTTCTTTGTGCTGTCAATGAAATGAGGCTATTTTGACTAGTGTTTAGGAAATACAACATATGGCACGCTGCTGATTTTTGCTTGTGAAGGATCATATTGGAATCACATATCTGATGATATAATTCCAACTGCATCCTACAAACTACCAAAATGGTAACTCAGCATGTTTGAACGGTGTCGGAACTGTAGAAAGTTATTGTTGACTCTGTTCTAGCACTTCCCCTCTTTTATTAAGGCTAATTTCCTAGCTTTTGACTAATCACAGTTGCCTTCAAGGACAAAAAAAATACACATTAGGCAGATTGTTTTCTTGTTTCTTAGGAAGCAAAGTGTTTCATGAGGTGGCCTTGTGTTTTGCCTTTCTGCTCCCTGCAAGAGCCACTGACCGTGGTTTCAGTCTTTCGATGATAACCAGCCTTCAACCTGAAACCCCATCCAGGACAGCAGTAGTCAGAATCTGCTGCCAAGTACTCCCTGAGTTTTGGGGCAAGGCTTGTGTGTGACTCACTGCAGAGGAAGCTTTCTTGGTGCTGAAGCCTCTGATTCCCAGCCATGCTGGGGTCTGAGGGGCTCAGGACAGCATCATTGCCTGGGTGCTGTCTGCTCATAAGATTTAATCCTTAATCTTTCAGTCCTCATTCGAAGCCACTGCTCTTGGATTTGGGCAGTAAAGAGAATATTGCTGTATTATGGCTTCCATATTGTGATGCTTTATTAAGATTCATATTTTTCTAGACCCAGCAAGGCAAACAAAAATGCCGTCTGTTCATTGTATCTCCGTTTCATGATTTTCAAGCTATTTTTATGTTGATCAAGCTGTCTTTTTGGGGATATGAACATAATGATTAAAGATGTTTCAGGCTTGGCTATGAAACATGGTTTCATGGTTTAGTAAACATCAGGCAGTGCTGTATCCTTTATTCCCCCTGTACCTGTGGACTTGTACATCTCCCTTGCGTTGACGTCACTCACCATCCAGTGAGCTCTTTCAGCTCACTGGTGTAGCTGGGAACAAGTTGTTCCATAGGGTTCATTTTCAGATGGGTTGGGAAACTGAGCTGATTTCCTCCTCATTTTCTTTAACATCAAGAAAACAAACAAAAACGAGCATCAGGCGAGCTGCCGTGTATATTTTGTTGTTAGAGAGACAGTGGGAACCAGCTTAATATACACATTTCAACTTTGGGTTGATCCAAGTCCTGTAGCTCTGCAATGGACTGCACTGCAGTCTGAAATCACCCAGCTTATATAAATCCTGGCTTGGATAATGCACTCTTACAGAACAGATCAATCACTTAATTTAGGTGGCCTTTATTTTTTTTTTTGTATGCCATTTTGGAGTATTGGGTATTAGATGTGAACAATTCACTCCTGTTCTGGTGTAATGATTATAAATAAGTGCTTTTTTTTTTTAATGTCACCTGTGTGATTTAATACAAATATTGTGATCCTGCCCATCTCTTTACTCATCGGCCCAAAAAAATACCTCAGGGAAAGAACTTGTTGATTGGTTGATTTTTTTGTTGTTGTTGTGGTTTGTGGGTTTTTTTTTTTTTTAAAGAGTATTTTTTT
>WHYT01017375.1:352850-370874 GCA_009806455.1 Tetrax tetrax | reverse complement strand
CCCTTTTTTTTTTTTTTTTTTTTTTTTTTTTTTTTGGTGCTTGCTTTTTTCAAAAAGAATAGCAAATCTATTGTATCTGAGAGCTGATATGCCTATCTTTCTCATAGCTTTTGCTGCTATTTCCTTAGGAATTTCCTGATGATACATATGGTGTGTATGAACAAGCTGCCCTTTCTATATTTCCTTTTATTCCTTTCTTCCCAAAGGCTTCATGTTCCTAAAACTGTAATGTAAAAACATTTTTTTGTTTTAAATCTGTTTTATTCTCAGATGATCCATAACTCCATTTTATTTAATCACTAAATTATAAGGTGCCACCTTGTTATTTCTGTCATTTCCTCGCTGATCCACAAATGCACGACCTGAAAGTGAACTTCAAATTTTAAGTCTTTTACAATTACTCCTTCCTGGGATTTGTTGCTACAGCTTGTGTTGGACATGACCTGCTGTTCTTATTCATTTGCTCCATTTTGAAGCGATTGCAAGAGCAGGATCCAGTTTGGCTGTGCGCTGGCTGGAGGCACATGCACTGCAGGCTCACCGAGTGTCCGAGAGGGGGACAATCTCCAGCCTGCGGGTGCACAAGGATTGATTTTTTTTGAATGGATACTTAGAGGGGAAATCAATGACACCTTTGTAACTCCACTGCGGTTTTCTTGAGTAATATTAAGTTTCCCACCCTTAAATCAAATGAGATTTGAGCAAGTTAAAGACATTCTGAGAGGAAACAGAAATTTTTACTCACAGTAGACTTTTCTAAAGCATGTTCTTCTAAATAAATACAAGCATAATTGTTTTTGCAGAAGCTTTCTCAAACACAGACACAGGCAATGAAAATGTCTAACTTCAAAACTTTATGCTGGAATTTTCTGGGGAAAGTGATGAGATTTCCAGTGGGATATGTGAACTTAGTCCCGTGCTGCAGTATTGGGAGTATCTGTAACTTCAGTTGGCTGATATGGATTATTTAATTTGGGCTAAACTGGCAACGCACATGAAGCAATCTGGGTTGTTAATTGTCTCTGCAGCTCAGCCCACGGGAAGACTGAGGATGAGATAGAGATGGCATCCCAAGGTAAAAGACAGGCTGCTCTGTGCTTGCTGCTGTTCTAAGTTAGGTTGCTCAAGACAGTTTAAGGAGACATTTGTTTGGGTTTGGTTTTCTTTTTTTCATGGTAGAGATATTCTCCAGCGTGGTCTTCGCACATGTAACACTGTCAGCTACTTCTAAAATATTGCCAAAATATTTTTAATACAGTTAAAATGAGTGAGATACACAGAAATCAAACTGAATTGAGCAAAATGTAATGAATCAGGCAATATATTACTGACAAATTTATCTCCATTGAATATGAGGATTGGTGACAAGGCAGGCTGACTGTAATGCATTGGTTTCAGATAATCTGTACATCTTTAATCTGTGTCTTTCAGTTTTGAAGCCATAAGGCTATTGTGTCTTAACAGTTAAGGAAGAAAGAAAAAGTTGTTTAGTGGTCATAACTATGACCTGGCTAACAACTCAGGCTGTAAAGGCAAGGTCACTCAAAAAAATAATGCAGATATCTGTATGTTTATAATGCTAGTCCTTTGTACGTAAAGCCTGGAAGCCTGATGATAATGCATAAAAATAATAGTTGTCTGTGACGCTTAGTATATTTTGAGAAACTTTCCATACTTAGTGAACTTTAGACAATATAAAAATGAATGGTAAACTTTCCTTGTTCATGCTAAAATAGGAAGATTTGCCAAATTGTTTTATGGCTATAAAACAGCAAATCTCTGATTTCTCCTCTTGACTTCTGTTTCTGAGGACAACCTTTTGGTTTTGATGTTATCTATTTAAAAAGCAATCTGATAAGGGATACTGGCTGCATTTTTTTGATCTGTCCTTCAGTGGCTCTGGAGAAAGGTCTAGGGACTATCCTTTTGTGATAAACACTGCCATAGATGATCCCCTGGTTCCTCAAATCACTTTACTAGTAAGGTGAATGTAGACAGTTCTAGCATTTCCCGGACCAAATGCAAGTCTGGGGATGTATGGATTGTGAAAAGAAACTGATTCTTTCTTTATATATTTTATAATTATCTGTGTATATATACTTATACATGTTTATAAACAGATATACATATATAAAATGGATAATTATACATAATATGAAAGTCTATGTATACACATTTTTTTAAAAATAATAATTCTGGCCTCCCCTTAGCAAGCTAAGCAAAACAAATGTGCATGTCCAATATTTATTGCTGGGAATATTGACCTAAAATATTTCCTTGTTAGAGTTCAGATAGCTTCATTATTACAGGGTTTCCTTGCAGCAGCTTGGAAGAATTTTTTTGTATAATCTCTACTTATTTATCAAAAGGGTCATTATCTGTACAGTATGCATACTGCTTTTGGATAGGAAGAGAACTGAAGCTGTTAAAAAGCTAGGGTTAATTTTTTTTTAAAAAAAAAGCAGAAGCACCAGAGCTGCTAAAATTCATCACAACTATCACCTTCATAGTATTGTCAAGGTGTGGAGAAACTTCCACCTCCACAATTTGCATGTTAGTCTGCAACATGAATCAAGCTATTCTGAAATGTTTAGAATTTTGTTTCCTGGTTGTGTCATAGTCCATGTGGATCTCTCAAATTTATAGGACTATGTACCCTGTAAAATTAAACTTTATTTTATGAGCTCACCAAGAAAGAAAACAAAGACACACAACAAACAAGGGTTCAATCCTCTTTGTAGACCCTAGTCTTAACATGTGACTTCAATAATTCATCACTTAATTCATGAGATTTCTAACTCACAAGTTCTCTAATTTATAAATTCTAACTTGTAAACCTACGAGCAAACTAATTCCCTAGCTAATAGTGCTCATCCTCCTCTGCCACGGTGCCGGTGTCCCCAGTATCACACCAGGGAACCAAAAAGCCTCACCAGTCCAGCAGCTTTTAAAGCCCCTTCAAAAGCTTTTTTTTTTTTTTTTTTGGTAAACTGACATATTTACACCTTCCAGCCTGGAAGATTCTGAAGAAATTAACTTCTTTCATGTAAGGTTTCAGGTGCCAGTGGCTGCATAATACCTTTGGCGCTTTCTGGCCATCATGTCTTGCCTACCTGCTGCCCCCACTTAGACCTAACGGCACTGATCCCAGCATAGACCAGGCCTTCTTAGCGTGAGCTGTATGTTAGCCAAAACCTGAGCAGGAGTTGAGCGAAATGTCACAACTTGTCCTTTCTTATTCTTGTTTGAAAATTAGCATGCAAATCACTATATACGGTTATAAGATCTCTAAGGGTTTTTCTGTAAGTCTGAAAATTTATATAGTACAATTTTAGATTATTTTTTTAAAACACTGAAGTTTACCCATAAGTAATTATCTGATGAAGCAAATGTAACTTTGACATTTGATGTTGTATAGTTTTGTAACCTCTGTTAACAATTTACCCTTTATCTATTCCATAATAACATTAGGAAGAATGCCATACCACCAGATCTAATTAAAAGGAGAGCTGGTTTATACTGTGACATTAGAGGGTAGAAACAGCACTGAAGTATATGGTAATTAAGGTGTTGATGGCTTTTCCCAAACAAATTTGGGTCTGTGGTGAACTTTGAATATAGTACAGCTTACTGTTTGACAGAGCTTTAAATATACACCTGCGGCATGATGGCATTCAGCTCCGATGTGACAGTGTAAAAAATATTGACTCTACTTGTTTTAATGCTGTACTGAAATGTACTTTGCAAAAGAACTGTTTGAAATGACTTCAGTTTGCTACCCCACTGTAACATATGACATTTTTCTAATTAGGGCAATGTTTAATTTACTGTCTCATGGCTTTTTGAATAAATATAAATTGTCATACTAAAGTGACAGGTGTAAAACCCTGGGTAGTTGTGTTAGAGAGGTTAATTTGCTCTTAATCAAATCAGTTCTGCTTCACTTTCTCATGGGGAGTGAGAGATAATAGGCCTGTTTAACTGGAGATTAGGCAGCCTTTTTCCTGGAATTCCCAAAGGGTTCACCTGAGACTTACTGTGTCGTATTCTCTATAAAGATATTTGAATATATCAACATTTAAAGATGTGCTACATCTACTCACAAGGGTATTTCATTGCCCACCTTTGATTCAGCAGCGCTGAAAGGAGACCTAAGGCTAGAAGAGTTGTAGGGATGTCATCTTGTGGAGAGTTGCAATATACCACCCAAGAAGGGACTCCTCCATGCCCAGGGACAGATTTTTTTTTTCTTATTGACATGAAAAGGGAGAAAAGGTCCTCACTCCATTGTTACATTTTTCAGTGAGAAAGGTGCACTGTTCTGAGAGCTCATGAAAGAGGTAAGAAATGGAAATGAAGGTGCTTGCCAATTTGTAGGAAGTGAGAGCAACTCAGGGATCCATCAAAGGAAGGTGTAAGCATAAATAAGAAGGTGTGTTTGTAGGGTCAACAGGTGGTGGCTTTGTGCCAAAAGGGCAATTGCTGCAGCGCCTGCAAGGATTTGATACAGGGCAGTCCCTGGCGAGACAACGTGAGCGTCCTGCCATGAGGGGTGCAGAAGGAGAACTGTGCAATGTGAAAAACATTCAACAAACAAACTTGGAGGGAAAGAACAGGCTGAGGGAATTTTGTGCACTAAGAGAGCAATCTAGTGTGTCAAGGACTGTCTGAGACTAGGAATGAGAGCAATGGAAGTTCTGTTTTCCTGCTACAGCTGGGATAAGAGTTTGACGTGGAATTCAGAGACAAACCGGCATTTTATTTTCATGATCTTCAGTGTACATTTCTTTACCTACCACATGGGAGTGGTACAAACTGGCCTGTGGAGACTACTTTAAAGTTGAGACTTCCCTGTACGTTTGTTTTTAAGCAGTCCCATTTTTGTCTTTTGCTAGCAGTACGAAAAATGAAATAACCATCCCTGCATGGAACTCTGTATGCAGAGGAGAAGGCAGAAGCACAAACCTTGACAACCCCTTGTGCCTGGCAAGCACAGCAGGTGAGGTTGTTACTGGTTTGTCATGTACAGCACTAAGGGATGCAACGTGAGGAAAGGTCTTTGTCTTCATTCTGCCTCAACAGCAGGGAAAACTCCTAAATAACATTAACTTCAGGGGGCTGTAAAGGTGTGAGACAGATTTGGGTCTGGAATTGCTATGTTGGGAGAGAAAGGTATGTCTTAACCCAATCTATACATCATGGAGAACCAGGAAAAGGTGATACACTACATGCTAACTTGTACGTAAATTACTCCCTAAGTGATTACATGCGAAGAAAAGCCATCTTCTCTTTAATAATTTAGGAGATAGGAAATTAATTTTTTGTAGTCTCTGGACTCGGATAAATGCTGCAGTAAATTAAATCTGATTTTTGTTTGTGTGTGTCTTTTATTCCTGGGTTATAACATGCAAAGGCAGACTCCCACTTGTGACTTATTTATTATTTATTTAAATGAGTTTTTGTGTAAGCCATATACTCAGAGAAATGTACTTTATTTTTTTTACATAACCTATATTGTATGTAAAACAAGCAAATCCTCTGACATGTTTAGAGTCCTATATTCTGGATGTGCTCGGCAAAATAAGAAGGATAGATACTATCACTCTTCTATTATTTATGGACTATAAAGTCTTTACAGTGGCATTGACAAAGGGTTTATAGTCAGTACACAAGCTGGTTATACCATAAATTGTAATGTTATATGATAAACTGGAAGTTTATAGCAGTAGTAGGTATCAAAGAAAAAAAATGAATTTTGGTTTGAAATGATCTATCATGGGATGGAGTTGCTACACGTTTAAATATTCAACCATTTTTGTCTTCATTTATTTTGAAGTTACTGATAATTCATGTGCTACAGAACAAGGATTTATAGTTTTATTTAGAGACTGCTGGGGAGGGGGGGTAGAAATAGACCCTTTAAACTCAAGAACAACGCATTCTGGTGTGGTAGCCAAGGAACACTGATGCAATTAAATTGATTCAAGTCTTTGGTTTCCAGCTCTAGAGATGGCAAACAGAGCTGTCGCTAAATATTTGGTCTGTTGCTACAGGGCTCCCAACAATGCAATAAAATAGTGGGATTACTATTTCTAGGAATGTAAATGGAAACTACTTACAGCAAAAATGTCTTAAACATAATTTAATTGCTTTGAGTTTACATAAAAACTAAAAGCAGTAAAATGTCAACAAACATTAATTCCCCTTCCTTTGTGAGTTTCATTCCTTCCTTCAGCTAATGATTCTGTAAACAAAATCCAAAACATTCTTAGTGTTTACTTACAACACTTAATTTCATTTGAAAATCTCATTGCAATTTTTCCCATTGTAAGGAATTACTATGTACTAAATTCTTATTCTTTATTTAAATTAATAATTTCTCACAGTTCTTTTCTCCCTTCAAAGCATTTTTGCTGCATAAGTACATTACTGATTGAATGACACAACAAACTTAACTAACAATTTGCAGGTGAAATTAAGGGTTTTTCAAGCTTTTAGAACTGACTGGAAATAGAAAGTGTACCATAGGAATTGCCAAGCTTTGAAAACTCTTTTGTTGTCTTGAGCATATTACAAATCAGGTATATCCAGGGTTTTGGGAGGCTTAAGATTTGACCAAAAATAGAGGAAAAAACTCCATTTTAATACAAATGAGTATTGACAATTTGTTATTGGTGGTTACTAGTGTGTTGGTAACACCTAGATTCACCACATGAAGAAGAAAAAAAAACCCACAAACAAAACCCCAAAACCTCTGTGTTCAGCAGTAGGGAGACTCAAGACAGATGGTTCAGGTAAGAGCATAGTCCAAACAGACCAAACAGCACGGTGGGAGACAGAGGACTGGAGAAGACAGTGAGCTTTCAGCCCCATGCCACGGAGCACCTGGGCTGCAGGGCTCAGGGCCAAACCCAACCCCTCATGGTTTTAATCTCTCTCTGACCCACCCCAGATGAAGGGAGCTGGCAACTTGGGCGTCCACTCCTCTCCTTTCAGGAAGGCCATCCACACTGTGTTGGCTTCAATGCTTCCAAACCAGCCCCCAGCATGTCTGGTTATTTTAAATGTCACCCAGAGTCAACTTCAGCTTGAGATGCTTAGGGGGAAGTTGGTAGTGGCTCCTAACTTTACCAAAGTTTACTTGCTGTCTCAGTTACTACAAATGAGCAAGTCCTTCCTTTCTCTCTGCTTTGAATTTCTTCTGAGAGTCCCCATCTCTCTTTGTAGCTGACATATTCTTCAGAGATGAGTATATATGTCACGAAGGGAGAGAGGCTTTAAAACCTCTTCAACAGTCAGCAGTATGGCATGAGAAATTATATTCGGGGAGCAAAATATGAGCAATATTTCAATCTCTCCCTATTGCCAGGGGCCCGGGTTATGTCTGAGCATATGCACAGTGCTTATATGGCTCCCTTCCAAGCTCTGCTCCAGTGTGACTAGATAATGAATATGTATGAAAGGGGAAACGGGGGTGGTTTTTTTTGTTGTGGTGTTTGTTTGTTTGTTGGTTTGGTTTTTTTTTTCCCCTCCAAAAGAAATATTTTTGTTTCGGGGCGGGGGAGGGGGGGAAGGTTGCTTTCCCTTGAAGTACAAGAGTACAAGTCTCGCATTGTGTACGTTGTTAAAATACAATGCTAAGGATGAAAAGATATATCTCCCCAAGCCATTTCTTGAGTTGTTTTTTCATGCAACACAACAGTTTTCAATTGTACAATGTAGCAGTCAAGTGGTCTTGTTTGTTTTAGTTATGCCAGAGGAATTCTTTGAAGAAATTAAAAACAACAAACCATTCTGGGGTTAGACTCTGCTTGTTCTCAGCCTTGCAAAGGGAGTGAAAAATTTGGATTGGTAGCATTTCCCCATTTGCAATGGTGTAAACAAACACATCCTAAGACCCTGTCTGATTTTTGACATCTGCTTTCTCTCTGTCACCGATGTTTTGAATATTAAGTAGTTCTGCAGGAATAGCAGAGCTTTATGGGTGCTTTGGCTACTGTTCCACCCCATAAACCCTAATAAAGTTGACATTAGCATCTACAAGATAGGTTCTTTCAAGATGGGTGTGTATTTTAGTCTTTATGGTTGCTGCTGCTGCAAATCAACATTGAATAATCACATGGGGAGAAATTCATCATGTAGCCAGAATACTTGTAGTGAATTGCAGGCAGCTTTGTGTGGTGGGCGATAACGATGGGATGATCTGTGCTTGTCTGCCCCGGCGTGGATCTGCTCTTCCCCTAGATAAGCACAAAGACTGATATATCAGAGACTTTCTGTGGTCCTGTCCAAGCTTTGTCCCTACCCTTCCTCAAGGTCCAGAGAGCTCTAATGAGCCTTAACTGCTCTCAGCAGCCTCGCCTGCCCCTCTTCCCATGGCCCAGGAGTCCTATTTAAGCTCAGGTTGATCTGAGACATGGTTTGTTCCCTCCTGGCATCTGCTAACTGCTGGTCTGTCACCTGGCCCTGCCACATCACCTTTGCTCAGATATTGCAAGACTGCCCAGCAGTGCGAGGTTAGCCCTTGGGAGCAGTCCCACTCCAGCTAACTTTGCAATGGGAGTTCCCAGCAGAGTTGGATTTAAGTTGCAGAACGGTATAGTTCCTGTGTAGCTTCTATATTTGACTTTTTCCATGTTCATTGTGATCAGTAATGTAGGTGTCAAGCATCTTTACAGAGTAGTCTATTTTTGGGTTTGATTTTTTTTTTCCTACTGAAGTTGCTACTTGCTTTGTCTAAGAAGTTGCATAATTTATCGGCAGCTTAAAAGTGTTCCCTTCGTACAGCACAAAGAATGACATTTTCAGTTTATCAAAATAAAAAAAAAAAAAACAAAGGAGGGAGGGTGAAGGGAGCCAGGGATGCGTTTACGTGCCAGTGGCTTTCGTTTGTGCCCGGCAGGTAAAGTGACTGAATGGTTAAAATTTTATTATGTTCCTATATGAGGTCATCATTGATTTTTTTAAATACTTTAAAGTTGTTTCATCATCATAACATCTTTAATGAATAGGCATTGGACAATGTATATTTCTGAGGATTCATGGACTGTTCATGATGCATTCAATCATGAACATGATATACACCATTTTAATATTAAAGAATTCTTTAGGTGGTAATTGTTCCTTTTTAATTTTCTGAGCAGCTTACGTTCTTGTAAAAACAATACCTGTATTAATCTATCACTATCTACAGTGAATAACCAAAAACGTATTTAAGTTTTCGGTTGCTGGGATAGGCACCAACTTGGTGAATCTGAGCTGTGAAATTTTGATTTGAATTGTGTGGGCTTATGCTCTCCCTTACCAGTGGAAGAAGCTCATTTAAATTGGTGCAATGACCAATGTCATTACATTTATTTTTTTTATTTTTTTTTTTAAAGGAAAGGTGCTTAGCTTGTGTCTCTGATTCAACTTCAGTCTTCCTGCTCTCCAGGTAGAGCTCTCATAAGGATGTGGGATATTTCTGGATTGCCTGTGTAGAGTGTTGTCACTCCACCCAGGCACACTGCCTAAAAATCTTAAAGGATATGGGTATTTCTGCTGTGGAGGAAACTGCCTATTACACAAAGGAAGATAACCCAGATCTCTAGTATCTCCAGTATATGCCAGTTTTAAATAGAGATATTTTTAGCTCTGTATAATGCTTTGGTATCTGGTAGTTTGCTCAAGAAATTGCTCTCATATTTTCTAGACAGCTGACGTATCTTAGAGTCTGGACTATTAAAACTAGCTGGTGTCTTATGCTAGTAACGAATACTTTTCCTAATAAATGCAGTAGAGTTCAACTAAACTATTTTTTTTTGGGGGGGGGGAGTGACAAAATGCGAGCATGTATTAAATCTTGAAGTGAGGTGAAAAGATGTTGCCTTGTACTCTCACCATATGGGAAGCTCGTCTTCAATATGGTCTTTGGAAAGAAGAGAAAAGGTTGATGGTCTGCTTGTGCAAACCTTGAACCCACACACTACTGTTCTGGAGTGCACCATAGAATTAAAGGATGGTTTGGGTTGGAAGGTACCTTTAAAGGCCATTCAGTCCAAGCCCCCTGTAGTGAGCAGTGACATCTTCAATCAGATCAGGTTGCTCAGAACCCCATTCAACCCGGCCTTGAACGTTTCCAGGGATGAGGCATCCACCACCTCTTTGGGCAACCTGTTCCAGTGTTCCACCACCTTTGACCTGCTGGCCATGCTGCTTTTGATGGAGCCCAGGATATGATTGACCTTCTGGGCTGCAAGTGCACAGTGATGGCTCATTTCCACATCACCCCACAACATGTTGCAGTGATGCCTTCCAGTTGTGCACAGCAGGAAGGATGAGCCTCTGCAGCTGCATGGAGGGCACTGCAGAGATATCTCCTGCTTCTCATCCTTCACCTTCCAAAAGCTGTCTTGACATAGTGCTTCAGCTGCATTTTTTAACTATATTTATTTATAACTATATATATATATCTATTATAATAGTTATGTGAGCTGTTCATATTTTGTTTACAAAATATAATATTTTTTGAGTCAAGTTTTGACCCATATGCACTTAGTAGCGTATAAGCAAAACTTAGCACTGAAAAGATAACCTCACTTCACTTGTATTTTAAAATTAAAATAAATGTTTGCTAAAGATACGTGCATGTTATACCTTAAATGCATACAGTCCCTCTTAAGTCTTCCAGTAGCAATTGTGACTTACATAGCTCAAAGCTAGTTTTGCAACAAGATCTTCCAAGTACGGTATTTAGGAAACCAAATTATGCTTACAAGCAGAAATTAATCCTGGCTGTGGAAGGTCCTACATACAACTTAAGCTTGCCATTAACAGCTCAAGTGATCCTCCCGAGTTGGAGGTAATTTCACATCAATCTAGGAGTAATACGGTGAGAACAGTCTAACCACTACGAAAGAGGCAAAAGCCTGAGCAGCTAATTGGTTTGGATCACTGCGAGAGCAATGTGGCAAGCCCATCACACAGAGCTTAGGGACTGCAGAGCCTCTGTTCACATGAAGCATCTAAAATTGATTTAAAGACATTTATTTGAACACTTTCTCTTCAAAATGTTTTTTAAATTTTTCTTTCCCTCTCTCTCCCCATTTATTGTCTACAGCGCCCCTCCTTCCTTCCCAAGATTCTAAACGAATCCATGAAACAAATGGGTTTGTTGCAAAATGGAATGCACACTTATTTTTCAGAACTATGACATGCATAAAGAAATTTATTTGTAGGGAATAAACTTTCCACCAGGTTTGTCAACACACAGTTCTTTATCAGACTCTGTATAAGTGAATGATTCACCTAAATTAATCATAATATGGACAAGGTGGTTATGAGTACAGATGCAGGTGGTGTCTGAACTTTTCACTGTGTCATGTGATATTGAAGAGATCCAGCCTAATCCTTAAGAATGAACGGCAGCACAGTGTGAAGCTCTGCACTAGCTCTGAGTAGCAGAGCAGGAAAGTCAGTGCACCACACAGGCTGGGTGGTCTCTAGACCTAATTCAGCTCACTGAATCAGGTTGCTGAATTCGACACAATTCTGCATGATACATCTCATGCTGTTGACTTGCCATCTTGGTTTTGTGGTACATTCTTTGTTCTTTCTTTAAACAGCTGCACTGTTGAGGAATGCTTGTAGCACAGATGCGTGACGGTCAGCCTATTGTAGTGATTCTCTGAGTTCTACTTGAAATTTGACCTACAACTATCTAGCGTGTTTGGTAAGAAGTAGCTGAAAGCGTGAGATCACAGATGTCTATGCTGCTGACATTATAATAATTGAGACATACTTGGTTGCTTAGAGAACTTTTAGTAAATGTGCTGATGCTTTCAACTGGCATAACACAAATGCGTAGTGCTTATTTAAAATGTCTGCATTTGCATCTTATACAACCCCAACTAAAAATCCTGCAGTCTTCATGTTTTTGGCTTTTTACTTAGAAATGTTCCTCTTCATCTATGCTAGCCTGTTGCCTGAGGCAGAGAGCAGATTTTGATTCTGTCTGTATTTTCCTCATTAGTAGAGGAAGCGTGATCCAAGTCCCTCTTGAGCTAGTACCTTAACACCTGTCTGAACTTAAACATTGATGAATACATCCTCAGCCCTGTGAAGCAAGAGGTAGCTAAGCAAGCACACGAAAGATAACAACTAGGGTCCTGTTTGCCCCTCAAGCGAGGCTGGAAGCAGTGCTGAGGTCTGTGATGCTGGCTGTCCCAGTGCCGGAGGAAAGCACGCAGGCAGTCCTGGATGCTGAAGCTGAGAACAGGGTTCCCCTGGCTGTACTCCAGCAACTGACTTCCAGTCTGTTCTCTAGGAAGAAGAGGCTTGTAGAATTCTGTTGCCATTTATCTGCTTGTTTGCCTCTCAAACTCAGTCTTCTAAGCATATAAAACAAATATAAAAGAAATTTCAAAGGCAAATGGAACCCTATGATTTTGGGGGTAAGCATCTGGTAGAGGAGACCTAGGGAAGGTATAGCCGTACAACTTACTCCTGGGTAGTACCAGCGAAATGAGGTGAGAGAAGTGTTAGAAATGGCTAACAGCAGGATGCTGTTCAGTACAAAGTTACAATGAGCTTCAAACACATGCTAATCAGGCTTCATTATTCATGCAGCTTTTCTCTCAGTATCCTCAATACTGGGGTGTACAACTTAGAAATCCAGCCCAAAAGCGTCTTGTGGACTGGGTCTCTTACACAATAACTTTTGTAGCAGTCTGGGATTTTTCAGTCTGTCTCACCACTTAGATGTGGCAAGCTTTGCATTGTTTGGGTACTTTCCGAAGATTGCTCTGTTTCTACCTCTTCCAACAGTGTAAGAAAATGGTAGGATCACTTTATCTTACTGCTTTGCTATGCTTTACAGCCTATATAGATGCAGAACTTGCTATGGAAAAGGTAAAATAAAGAAAGAGAGGAAATATCTCCACAATAAGTAAGTAAGTTTAGCTAATTATCTATTTTGTAGTTATTCACAACTCAGCATATCTGCATAATTTTGTTGCCTAAATTACCCGGCAATGAAAGTAGAGCTTACATATAAATAGGGAATATTTCCTCTATTCAGCTGTGCAACTCACTGTGAGGCAGAGGAACACGTGTGTGCATATTTTACAATATCACCGAGCTCACATTTTTCATTCTTTTTAAGTCTCAGTAGGTTTATGTGGCTGTGACTGTTGGGCCTTTGATCAGCCTCGCTGTTTGAAATCTCAGAGTTGCTAATAGCTCCCTGTTAGCGAGGGGGAGGAGATGAGCACTGAAGCTTACCATCACAGTCAGTCACTTGGTGAACTCCTGAACCAAAGTGTTTTGGAGTGATTTTTTTTTTTTTTTTTTTAAAGCGGGAGTTTAAATTCACAGAGTTTAAAGTTTGCAATAATATCTGCCTCAGCATGGAAATGGCAAAAGCCTTTGTGCGTGCATTAATGAAAGGAACTGGAGAAGTGCACAGGAGATAAGCACGCGTAGTTGTTCAGATCCACCGAAAAGTATCCCACGCAGACACACTGATCTCTGTAAGGAAGGTCCTTACTTGTCCTTAGTTGAAATCTTGTGCTATTGAGGACTGGAAGAACCTCCTGTAATGCCCCCTAACCAGGCCAGCCTTTTTTTTTTTTTTTTTTTTTTTTTTTTTTTTTCCTCTCAAAGACAAGGTTAAAGGCTGCACTCAGTCTCAAAATGAGGATAAGTAATGCGCTCAGGGCTGTTCTGCACCACGGTAAAACTTTCAGGTACAAATGGCAATATTGGAAAGAAGGAGAAATCCAAGTAACGTTTTAAAGTATTTTTTCTTTAAGATAACCAAGATGAAATATCAAAAGTTTTGAATGTAAAATTCTAGATGTACCAGCAGTGTTGCTTGTTTTGAGAGGTGGTGATGGTTTTCTGGTGGAAAATAAATTGTATACTTTAGAGGACCTCTAGATCAATAAAAAGTAGTAGTGAAAACTAGCAGCAAAAGAGGAAAAGTTACAATAAATTCATGCTTATTTCAAGTAAAAGCATGGGTAATGAAAAAAAAAAAAGCAGGACTTAAAGAAATTAAGTTATGACATAACTTGTATCTCAGTATTAGGAGCCTGGTTAATAAAGAGGCATAAAGTCTGCTAAAGCAAAATTATCTTGAATTGTTATGGATCAACTTCTAATCAATTGAGGTACTACCTCAGGTTAACAACCACTGAATTGCACAAGAGAACTGGATAATTCCTCTCCTGTGTTTACTTGTGACACTTAGTGGAAGAACTATGGCTAGTTTGGCAAATTTCAGTTTCAGACAGAGATGCTGGAGGTTGAACACTGCAGGTAGTAAAACACATCGAGAATCTTCAACTGCCGCATGCCCCAACTTTAAGACTATTATATTCAGTACTGGGAAAATTTGTACCAGTTTTCCTAATTAAAGGCAATGGAACTGATTACAGATCTAAAAGTTAGTGGTCATTTAGCTATACAGTGTAATTTTGAGGTATATTTGATGCAAGCAATCAACACATACTTTCGTAAGAATAAATAAGAAGTTATACATTGAGCAACAGAGAGCTTGGACCATGATTTCAGGCTGCGGTGCTTGCATATTTGACAAGACTCATGGTAAAAATAGTTGAGGATCTGGGGAATATGACTATGATGGGAAGTTAACTGAAAAGGTTCCCATAGTCCAGATCATAAATGCATTTAAAGGGAAATCCATGGTGTAGGTATGCTATACTGTGTTTGATATAAATCACAAAGACCTCATTTCATTTTAGGTCTCCTGTTTGAGGCAAGATTGGTTTTTGTGATTGTTTTGGTTTTTAAGAAGATTCTGAGAAGCACTGGAAAACAGTGCTGGAAAGCAGGTATTGCTTCACCTTGTACTTGACTATGTCTACCCTGCATCTGCATTACTCTGCACAAGCTCAAGGTATGAAGTTGTTTGGGAAGTCCAGCTTGCCTTCCTGGGCAAACTTGAGTTTCCAGCTTTTCAGGAAGGATGCTGAGTGAAAGGGGAAGACTAATTATTTTCTGCCTCTCTTGGAAGGCTTTTTCTGTGTTTTCCCCCAAGGTCTGTTTCAGTAAAAGATGTTTTGCTCTTAGCTTGAAGCAGTTTCCTTTTACCTTTTTTATTATTATGAAATCTTAATAAAGTTCCAGAATGCTCAATATCAGTAAAATTGTTTTGCCAAACATCTTCTTGGAGGTTCATTTGTTTTAAGACCATAATTTGATGCTAAAGATATGGGAAAACAGTAAAAAAAAAAAAAAAAAAAAAAAAAAAAAAAAAAAAAAAAATATCCAAGAGCTTCAGAGGACAGTATGTTCTGCAAATCCACAATTCTCATTATCTCCCCTCAGCAGTGCATCCAATCCATGACTGTCAGACGAATTGGATCTTGCATTGCAAAAGCCATTATCTTCCATGGGGAAAAAATGTTCAGGAGGCATCAAGGAGTACTCTGAGAACAAGAGCATCATTTAAACAATGAGTAGCTGCTGAGTCACCAGAAATAAATTCTGCAGAGGCAGCTAATTTACATATAATGATATTTAGCATTTGTAAACACTGCTTTGCACCTACAGAGAACTGTGCAAACATCTAATGGGGTATCACTTACACAGATTAGTTCTGTTAGCCGCTTTGGACTCCTCCATTCCTGAGAAATATAATCCAGCCTGTAGTCTCAATTTAACTTGTTTATCTTTCATTGCAGTAGTTTGTCATGACAGAAAAAGGGAAGTAGAAGTCATAGGATTTTCCAAGTTGCTTTGGGGAGTGAGGTATCTGACTTCTACTGAACAAAGACTGATTGTCTTTGAAAGTCACTACTTTCAAATTCAATTTCAATCTCACCTACGAGAGATGATAATACAAACTTCTGCATTTCTTACATGTGAAACATGTACTTGCCACTGTGAGATACACTGCGGCATTTACAAATACCTCAACTAAACAGTGGAGAGAGGAGGGAAAACAGGCTGAGGTGGCTGCTCAAGGGAAACTGAGACACTTTCTCTGGATTTATGCTGACACTGTTCCGTAAGTTTAATACTTGGCTTTTCAACCCTCTTGCTAAATGATTTTGCGCTGGAGATGAAGTATGTTCAGAACTTTTTAGACTTTTTCATTACATTTAATATCACCTTAGACCAACGAGGCTGGAAAGATGTAAAATAAGAGCAATATTTGACTACTTTTTCAGTAGTTAGCTTGATGGTCATGTCAAACTGAGCTAGAAATAAAAAAAAAAATATATATTGCTTAGAAGACAGACTTCTCCAGACTTGGGGGGCATTAATTTGCTATACTTGGCAAATTAATTATGACCCTTTATGCTGATAAAATACAAAACCAGGTGAATAAGTATATCTATTTATTCATAACGTATGTCACTCACTAGTATGTTCAACCACTGTTTCTTTCCTTCTTTCTGTAAAACTCAAACTGCCAGTAGAGTGCACAACCTACAATGACACTATGGCTTCTATTGCTTCTCAGTGTGCTCTGCCTTGGAGCTTGAGGATGCACTTTTTGAGCAGCTCTGATGGACAGGACATTGGAGTACACCTCAGAGATTCTGGGTTGGATTTCACCTTAGCCATGAGCTTTTGTACATTATTTTTTTTGTTATTAAATGACTATTTAATACAATGACATGTATTTTTGAAAGTGAAACCTTAACAAATTCATAGCATGTAAGACTGTGTAAGTGTGTATGTATATATAAAAATAAGTCCACAGAGTTGAACAGTAAAAGTAGAAGGGTTACAACAAGGAAATAGGTTAGCAGAAAAGTAGAGTGCACAGCAGCTTGCAGTAGGTATCAAAAACGGGCATGTCTTGATTTTATTCCACTTCTTCATGGATAGAAGTTGGTAATAGACTATTTTAGTACTTTTTCAAAAGCCGCCTAGGAAATCTAGCTACTGAGCCGTAAAGGGAATGGGTAAGTCCCCAGAAGGCTTCCTTTTTTTTTTTTTTTTTTTTTTTTCTTTTATAAATATGTAGGGGGGAAAGCAAGATAAAAAAAAATACAACTTCAAAGATAGATGCAAAATAATTTTCCTTTATCTATTATCTTGCCTACTGCAATGTACTAAAGCAATTTTCCAAATGTTATGGAATTTAACATTAAACAAAAGTAAGCAGAAACAAAAATCAGTTCTAATTTCCGTCTAATTACTTGCTCAGAACCAATCAAGTTGCTAGTCAGGAGAATTCAAGACAGCACACTGATTAACATTTTACTATCTTTATTTTTACATACAAAACTTGGTTACTTTGTTAATGGGCCAAAAAAAAAAGATTGTTGAATTTAGTTTTAAATGTAGATAGCTGATTATTTCTTGAAAGAATATTTACATGATCCTGTGGTAAGTTAATCTTGAGATTGCTTTTTTTCAGCACTATTGGCTAAAGAAAGACGCCTTCCAACTCTCAGGGAGGTTCTTCTAAAGTTGCTGAACAAAATCCTAAATTAAAGTAACATTGCTAATATTTCTATTCATTGAAAATTAGGATGAGAATGCTGAGTTGAAGCGCATTTAGAACAAATACATTTTTAAAGATCAGGAACAGTTTGAAGCTAATTCCTTTTGCATCTGCACGTGTGTTGTCTTATACGCATCGCTAAAACCCTCACAATTTCTTTCTCATGTAAATGAAAGGACAGCATGGGCTTGAGATTTTCAAAGAGTTATCTGTACCCACAGGAAAAGTACAATACGTATTTGGATTATTGTATTTCTTTATGTTACTGTATTCTTTATGCTTGGTTTCAAGCATTATCTACTACTTTTAGAAAAGTATGTGATTTGTTCTTGGAGGTAACTGTACTCCTAAATTCCTTTGAAAAATCTCTCTCACTAAATCTGTTATAGCCTTAATTCTTTACAGAGATAATAAACAGCATGTGTCTTGTCTTTTCTTTATATGTTTAAAAATAGTTTGATTAATTCTAAACTACAGGCATGTCAAAATAGTTACAATGAAATTGTAAACAGGGAGAATTTACTAGGGTTCCCTTTTATTTTTTTTTTTTGGGTTCCCTT
>WHYT01017375.1:339343-352830 GCA_009806455.1 Tetrax tetrax | reverse complement strand
TTTTAGCTATCACTTTGGAATATATATATACAGAAGGAGTTTACATCTTTCTCTGCTTAAGATGTTTGTTTCCGAGTTTGATACTCCTTTTTTTTTTTTTCTATGTTGGCATATTTCTGCAAAATGTTGGTAGCATAACATTTCTAAAGTTGTCAGAAACTAAGATTTAGGAGGGAAAGCAATGCCCACACAAAACTTTTTTTTTTTTTTTAATAAATACTTGTGAAGTAATGTTTAAATTATTTTAGTAACTTATAAGCGCAGCAAACAAAACAAAAACAGTAATAGAAAAACTCCGAAACTCAGAAACCCCGGCTTTAGCCCTTTTCTACTCCCTAAAACTTCAAACATTTATGTAGGTGTAAGGATGCGCCTAACTTGCAGAATCATAGAATCACAGAACGGTTTGGGTTGGAAGGAAGCTTAAAGATCATCTCGCTCCAATCCCCCTGCTCTGGGCCAGGGACACCTTCCACCAGACCGGGTTGCTCAAAGCCGTGTCCAACCTGGCTTTGAACACTTCCAGGGATGGGACATCCACAGCTTCTCTGGGCAACTGTTTCCAGTACCTCACCACCCTCATAGTGAAGAATTTCTTCCTTATGTCTGATCTAAATCTACCTTCTTCCAGTTTAAGGCCATTCCCCCTTGTCCTATCGTGCCTGTGTCAAAAGTCCCTCCCCACGTTTCTTGTAGGCCTCCTTTAGGTACTGGTGCCATGAGGTGTCCCTGGATGAAGGCTGCCTGAAGCTTTTGGGAGAAGCGGGGAGAGGAGGGAAGGCCCTCTGACATTCAGCATGGCATTTACTTTACACATGGACCCATTCCAGATTTATTTTTTTTTGTTGTTTTGCTCTTCTTACTTGTTTTATTGCTTATCTGTGTATAGTCTTTCTTTCTTACCTAGTATTTGTTTATTGGTTGAACTTCGTTGAACACTTTAAATAATCTTGTTCCAGTTTATGGTTTTTTCATGAAAAACTAATTTTCCTTGCTACCTTCTCGTTGGATGTGGTTATTTAGCTCACTCAGCAGTGAGTTCTGCTTATTCACAGAATTACTGAAACATCTACAGAAGAGAGACTTTCAAATGGCAGCGCAAAAATTTTCCTTGTGAACATGAAAACATTCGCATGAGCATGACAGATTTCTGAATGCCCACAAAGCAAAGCCTCGTGCAAGCTCACGATTTGGACACAAACTTCAGTTTTCTGCAGCATTATCTAGTTGTGTTTCACCACTGTAAACCACTATTTTCCTTGGTTTCCTAGTCCTGAGTGAAAACTAAACATCAGAATATGCTGAGTTAATGGAGGAGCAGCAGGCTGGGCTCTCTGCAAATCTTTGCCTTGTGGTTTTAAATCAGAAAATCAGACCCTTAAATTTATCTGAACATGGGCTCTTTTTTTTTTTGCTGTGTGGTTTAATATGGCTTAATTAACTAATGTCTTAAGTGAGGATTCAAGTACCCATGTAGATTAAATGAGGCAATTTAGGATCCTGCAGGAGCTGAGTCCCTCTGAAAAGACATTACATTTCTTCTTGTACAACGGAATATGGAAAACACTTAGAAGGCATAAAAGAAATACAGAACCAATAAAGAGAGGAAAAAAGTCTTTTTCTGCAGTAGTTGTTTGGTTTTTTTTTTTTTTTTTTTACAAGGCCTATAACAATTAAGGCTTTGGCCTGGCATCCCAAAAAGTGAGAGCGCACAGCCAGGAGCAGGGGGAGAGCTCAGGGCCCTTTCCCTCGGGAGTGAGGAAGAAAGAGGCGCTCTGCTGCAGCAGCCCCATTTCTCCCATTTGATCTGCAGCGGTGACTACTGGTGTCACCCGTGACCACTGGTGCCAAGTGAATGACAGCACAGATGAATGCTCTCGCTGAGCAAACATGGCCCTGGCAGTACAGCTGTGCAGCGGGCTCCATCTTGTTCTGAGCAGGGCAGGCCCCGGTGCCCACCAGACTTGGGCCTGAGCGGAAAATGGCGGTTTTTAACGCTGGTGCCGGGGTGAGGGCTGCTCCCCTCAGCTGGCTGGCGCTCTGTGAGGGCCCCGTGTGGGGAAGGCCCAGCAGGCACACCGTAGCGCCAAAAATCGCTCTTCACACCGGCAGGACAGCTCCGGGCTGGCAGGGCCGGGCGGCTGCAGTACAGCCCGACCAGCCCCGGGGGAAAAGCTGCCGCCAGCAGCCGGCTCCTCCTGGCGAGGGGCTGGGTCTGGGGCTGCCCCCGCCTCTGTCCCGGCCCCCAAATCCCGAGCAGCCTCGGTGTGTCCCGGGGAGGCAGCAGGGCTGGGGGAGTGAGCAGGGCAGGCCAGGTGCCAGGCAGAAGCTAGTTAGAGAGACGCCTCATTAGCGTCTAATATTAATTGGATAGCTTAGGCTATTATACTCTTAAAACTTTAGCTGAGCCATCCGACATGGCTTCTGCTGCCCCACAGGCCCCACGGTGTGAGCAGACGCTGTCGGATGGCAATCAGTCTTTAACATCACTGCACCTTTCCTGTTACTTCCTCATACGCGCTTATTCTTAGTGGTTGAATATTCACAACTGCAAAACAGCCTACTATGCTAAGAAGACAGCTTTTGTATAAATGAGGGCACTGGAGACTAAAATTCACGTAGAAAAACTTGAAAGAGCTAACAGTAAGTCAAAGGAGGCCTGTCAGGCCTTTTAGTTTCCACAGACCCATATCACACCAAGACAAAGGAAAGAGAATTGCGTATTTCTTAGCAGTCACTATAAAGGAGACACTAGGTTCAGAATAATTGTCTTTAGAATTAAAGATAAACAGATCAGAACCAAAAGACTTCTCTGAATTTACCATTTCAGATGATATTACTGATGAAATAGGAAAAGTATTACACTATGGGTGTTAAATGGTCAACTCATGCACAGAACAGTTACAAGTTATTAAAAACTGCATTCTTTCTGTGAAAGGGGGTTTAGGAAAATGCAGAGGCTTGTCCCACTTTGTATAGACACTGAGGCAATTAATAGTGAAGGCTTCTGGAAAGAGAAATGAGATTCAGGAAGTAATTTCTAAGATAAACACTACAGAAATGCTGAGGTCCTGGTTTTAGAAGTGAGAAAGGCTTCTAAATCCATCAGGTGCTCCTGAAAATGTTGCTATTTGTTATATCTCTGCAGGATTTCAGTGTTTAAGTGCCCATTTTGAGATACTTTGGGCCTGATTAAAAAAAAAAATCACAGTGGCAGAGCAGTTGGAATACCCATGGAATTCAGCCAAGCTGATACAAGACTGAGTTGCATTATGATCAGAGTAAAGATTGTCAGCAATCATTTTGCTGAGTGGTATTTTAAAATAAAAATAATAATTAAAAGGGATTTTTTTTGTGGCTACTAAGACTTTTCTGTTGGAGTGCTGGTTGTCTTGCTTTGTTAGAAATGGGCCATCCCACTGCCACCTGGCCTCTGGACGTGACCTGGCGACCACTGGCTTGAATTCCTAGATGAGAAGGGCTGCTTGTTGTTGTATGGAGCATATGGACTATTCCTTTATTTTGGTTTTTCCTCTTTAAAAGTCTTGTTTCCTTGCTGATGAGAAGTGGGAAAATGTTTTAAATGTTAGGAATGTTTGTGATACAAGAAACTGTTTTCTGCTCGGCTCTACAGTGATAGGAAAATAAAAAAAATATATATTAGTGGAAAAGAATTGGTACCCTTAAAGTATTATTAGAAAAATATTTTTCCAGACCTTTAGTACAAATAGTCAGCTTACACAGACATTTACTGTGAATGTTGTTGCATATAGCTGTTTTTATGAAGCTATTTTGATATTCCTGAATACTATGCACAAAAGAAAACATCCTCATTTTGTTAGTTACTACGTATGAAAATGACTTTATACATCTTACTTATAACCTAAATGTAGAGCTGTGACTTTATCTTGATTGTTATGCCCTATTGGAGTAAAAATACAGTAATATACAGTTATACTAAACCAACAACAGAGGAAAAAATCCCGTGGTTTGTGTAGGTAGCTATTGCACACTCTATTTTACTGGGTTGGCTTACAAGACTAAAATGTTTGTTCTTTATTTGTGTGAACAGCCAACTGTAGCAGCACCGATGTCTGTAACTGGATTTCATTACGGAAATTCAGCTAAAAAGGGCCACAGGCACAAAAATCCATTAAAATGTTTCTATTGCTTTACATATTCTTCTGTGATAAAAATAGCCCTATATTTGAATTTAAGAAGCTTTAGCCTAAAGGGTAGCAGATGGATATTAAGGAGATTATAATAAAGAAGGGTATTATCAAAAAAAAAGGGGCGAAAAAAAAAAAACAGATGGAGGAGAACCATTCTTTCATATTTAGGAAAACCATTTGTAAGAGTGAAGTTATTCCAGAAATCTGATCTCTTTCTAGGTAATCAATAATGACTTGTTGATTCTCTACATTACTACATGAAGATCTGATAAAAAAATGGGCTTGTTCTGTAATAAACTGATACAATTGGCAGCTGAACAATCGGATGGATCTAGGACACTTGCATTGTTGTCACTGCAACAACGTAAAATGTGATGAGTGGCTTCCATCTGAGCATATTTTTGAAATAAACAGCAAATGCCGTTTGGCTTATTAAGAATTTCAGAAGGCGGCCTAAAGAACTGACTGAGAACAAGCAGCCATTGCCAATTCTAGACATGATTTCCCTTGCTATAGGCTACTTGATATCTGAACTTTTTTTCCTAAGTTTGCAAATTTATCCTGACAGATTTAAAGGGTTTCTCAAGTTTCTTGAAAATTTCTGGTTCCCTTGGAGTCCAGATAGAGCTTTCTAGCAGCCAGCTCAGAGTTTCTACTTCACAGAAATAAGTTCTTACCTACAATGGGAGCACAGATGACTTGCACTGAACAGCTCCATACATGTGTTATAAGTTTGGGACAAATCAGACCGACTTGCTGTATTTGCAGCAAACCTACACCATGTCTGGCACTTCCCAGAGTTGTTAGATTGAAACATCACGGTGCGCGGGGGCAAGGCTGCAGCCCAACTGTCTAAAAGTACTGAATAGTAAAGCGGTGGCTTATTGCTTCTTGGAAGCTAAAAAGGCCTTCAGTGGTTCAGCACGCTGCGT
The DNA here is from genome assembly GCA_009806455.1 of Tetrax tetrax. Lineage (NCBI taxonomy): Eukaryota > Metazoa > Chordata > Aves > Otidiformes > Otididae > Tetrax > Tetrax tetrax. The sequence continues at coordinate 347,726 of WHYT01017375.1, read as the reverse complement.
CCTGCATCCTCTGGCCTTTGGGAAGGGGGGATTCTTGGATTGGAAGGGGTTGCTGGATCTGTGATGAAGGGTAGAACATCTGTGATGAAGGGTAGAGCAGCTGACAGGAGGAAAAAAAAAAAAAAAAATCACATGTGGTTGATCTCAAACTCTCTGGTGTGCTGGCTGTAGGTGGCCCATTTAAGTCTGATGGGATTAGCTGGCTTCAGTGGGCTTGACATCTGTGTGAGCAAGGTTAGACTTTTCCTTCAGTTTAGAGTCTACGATACCTAGCTGGCCCTAATAACATTTTAATGATTGCATTCCCCTTCTTATACTTACCATTTCTTGGCTGAATATTGTGAGCTGTGTTATAAGGACGGATTTGCTAGATATTGCTCATGCTATTTGAGTGAGCTCTGGGACTTCTCCAGTGAAAGATAAGGGAAGAAAGGGACAGGGGGAAAAAAGGAAACAATTGACGGTCTTAATAACTAAGAAGGGTTAAACAAAGAGATGACTGCTGCAATGCCTAAATGTTTTTGGCATACCTTTAATGTGAAACCTTTTCATCTGAGTTATACCTTCAGAAGTCAGATCTCACTAGACTCCCTTTGAGTTTTGTGCTTCCATTTCTGTCCTAATTACCTTTCTCAGAGTGAGATTGCTCTTCTGTCTTAGCAGAGGGGGATTTTTTTTTTTTTAATGCAATGTTGTATTTTTATATATACATCTAGAGAGAGTCGGATTCAAGTCTTTTGTTCTTGGCACTCACCATATGCTGCTGTTTAATATTTAATCAGCCCCACCTCATCAGAAACACTGCTGGCCTCATTAGATAATTAATGGCTGCCTCTGTCTCATTTGCTTCAGTTGATACATCTGCAGCCAGTAATTAGAGCAGGAGTTTATTAGTTGCACTGGCTTAGTTTATTTGTGAAACAATCTCTCCTTTGATTGAAGCCGCTGGGATTGGCATATGCGGACAGCCTGCCTCCCTGTTCAGCAGGGCTCTTTTGTTTACATTTTTGCTACAGTTTTGCAACACTGCACATCCTGGCAGTCCTAGGAACAGTTGGTGGTGAAGATTTGCCTTTTATAATTTAGAAGATAATTGGGTAATTCAATGCAGTAAAGCTACTGCAAAGCAATTCTGTAACTTTGGGAAGCGGTGAGGAGGGGAATCTGGTAGACAATTTGTTCATTTATAGATTTCAGTTTTTATTTTTTAGAGGTTTTTTATTTTTCAAACATCTTAATAAAAACCCTCTGGATCTGTGAGGGATATCTGTGCATAGCACAAGGTGTTTGGCATGCTTTTAATTCACATTTTTTATCTTGATACATTAGCTAAAATCAAACCAGGATTCTTAAATGTTGGTGAGTGATCACATGCCACTATCGGTTACCTGTCCTCCTTAATGAATTCCAGGGTTGAACTTCTCTCCTCGGTCTGTCTCCTCATTTGCAAATCTATAAAATGTACTGTGGTATTTTCTTTTGGCCCTGTGAATTTATGAGTCGTCTCTCACTGAGTAGTCTAAAGGAAAACCCTTATACAATTGACTATTAAAGTAATGACATGAATTGTTCCTGCCTCTGAGAGAAAACAGAGTCTTGTCTTGACAAGATTCAGTCTCTGAAAGATCCTTTACTACCATTACACCTCTTCAGGTACAACAGCAATCCTAATTAAGTGGGTTTGTTTTCTCTGAGAAAGTAAGTCTTATGGCTGGTTCTCCTCCTCTTAAACAGGTTTCTGTACCAATGCTTATCCAACCAGGCAGAAGTTGAAATGGAGAGCTGCTCCCTCCTCATTGTCTATTTTTTTGTCTTGCATATTTGCTGAGCAACTTGCCTTGGCATTGCCTTTGTTTGTTTGAGTACTGCTGTATTAAACTCTGGAATGGCTTCCGTGATGTTGAACAGCTCCTAGCAACGTGACACAAGAGTTAACAGTTAATGTTGGGAAGAGATCTGTATCAAATTCAATTATCTTTATCACTGTGAATAGAACAGCAAAAGAAAAAAAAAGTTTTATTTTTTTGTATTTTTATTCTCCAAAGGGCCAGATTATTGAATTGGCACTGATTTTTCTATGTGAAAAAAGGTAATTCAGGCCATTAACTCTTGCTGTTGCCCTCATTGAGGATTCAACTAAAGTGAGTACTTCTGGTTAGGTCTTGTTTCAAAATTAACTTGTCACATCTAACCATCCTTGTCTGTGTGCAAGAGTTCCTGCAATTAAGCCTTATTTTTCTTGTAGTACCTCTGTCTCTACCAGCACACGTGCTCCTGAAAGCACAGCTTATGTCTCCTGTGCTCTGGGATGCTCTCTCTGCCTTCAGCCTTTCTTCAAAAGAGACAGGTTCTAGTCAAAATTTAAGCTACACCTTTTTTTAACCTATCTACAAATCAAGGACATTACTGCAGCTTGGAAGCATCCTCAGCCTCTAGAAGGCTGGGTTAAAAGTAAACCTGGGTGAGTTACTCAGTTAAAGAGACAAACTATCTGATAAGACTTGGGCCACCCTTGTCCTTTTTGTGCAGCAGTGAAGTGCCTTAGTTGTATTTCCTGTGAAGCCTTCTTTCCATTATTCCATGAGTAGGGAGTTTTATTGTTTATATTTTTTCTGTTGTGAGCCACACTTTGTACTGATCCCAGCTACCCCCTCACATGGCTGATGTTTTTTTCCTGATGTTGTTTAGAGATTTAATCCTGGAGAGGAGCTAGAATTCATGCTAAAGACACCTTTAAAGGAATGATACCACACAGTCTGACTTCAAAATTGGAAGGGGTGTCAGCAAGCAATAGTTTTACTATACCTCCAAGCAATGGTTTCCTTATCAGTCTTCAAAACATTAAAAAGTCTTTTCTTCTACTGGATAATCCTTTATCATGCCTCTGTAGCTCCACTTAGCCTACACTGGCAGATTCAGTGTGTTTTGACAGTTCTGACCTGATGAAAAAGCTGGTGCTATGTTTGTAATTGATTGTACCCATAAATGACTCACGGACTCTATTTTGTTTCGGTTGTTCAGTGTGTCACTTGAGCTTTTTGTTTGTGTTTCTCTGGTTCGATTTCTCCACAGTGAGAAGAGCTTTGCAGAAACAAGTTTAGATTCTCATTCATAAGGTGTTGTTGGGCTGCCTCTGGAAACAGGGGAGGAAGGAGAGACAGCCGACAGCGTTTTCTGAGCAGAGCAAGAGTCTAATGATCGCTGCCTGTACTCCGCGGGGTGCGCACAGCTGCCTGGGCATTGCTGCCTGGAGATCTGGATCAGCCGAGTTGGCTAATAATCACTCTTTCTTTCAGACTTTTCTGTGATTGTTTTTGGTCAGTAATGATGTCCTGAACCCTAGTAATGGTTAACTTTTACTTTACCACGTTACTGGTACAGGGCTGTCTACCAAACCACATCTGGGTTAAATTTCTAAGTGGCAATACTAGATGTGCCTACACAACACACACTCTGTGTATTGCCTGTACTGCTTCATGCATTCTATATATTTGAACCAATTCTGCATTTGCTAAATTTTCCAAAACCCAGTTCTTTTCTCAATCCTCCCAATTTCTTATGAATGGTGTTTTAAATCCCAGGTTTTTGACAGCTGATTGTTTCATGGTGTTACATTACTGGATCTCCAAAACAGCATTTGGGTATTTGACTTCCAAAGATGCCTTCAAAAATCCCAATTTTATTTTTGAGTCCTAAACCCTAAGCTTTGTTTATGATTTGTCCACATGATTACTTTTATTAGCTTACAGGACTCTCATTAGTGTGCATGTATTCAGTTATATTGAGACTTTTTTTTACCTTTGCGTGGTGAAGTGATGAGGTCAAAGGCAAGAGCAAATGCTAGCTGATTCTTCAGAGAGCCAAATGTGTCTGGTTTTTTTTTTCCTCCACTGACTTACACTTTGTATGGCAATTTATCTGTGCATACCGTCTCTTCAGATCTGGAAAGTGTTATTCACCCATTTTATACAACGCTAACAAAAGAATTTACAAGACTAGAAATCTGTTCTTAAAATTTCATTAGGAACTGAAAATATTCCAGACTACTGCAGTCTATTAGAAACATCACTTAAAGTAATATGTAGATGAAACCTATTCCCACAAGCTGAAATGTAAGAGACATTTAGCTGACATCATACAGTAGCGAAAGAGACACTAGAACACACACTATTTCAATTACAAATTGATGAAAGGTTACAATAAATATCTCTGTATGTGCCTTTTTTTTCCCTTAAAACATTCTAATTTCATTGTTGTCAAGTTTATATATTCAGAGTCTATCTCCTTTCAAGTAATCTCAGGCTTGCCATTTTCTCCAAGGAACACAATTATGTTAGTTCCAAAATAAGGGCTCTTTGATCTCTTTTTATTCCTCCTTTGTTTCTGCACAATGAAAGCGAGAGGAACTCAATTAAAGTGACTTAGTCTAGTCTCTTGACAGAAGTTGTTACACGTGAAGGGTTTGATTCTCTCCTCAGTTAAACCCGTGTTTTGCCAGTGTAGCTACATTGACAGTGTCAGAGTTGCATTGATGGAAAGCTGGTATAATAGAAGAAAGGATCAATCCTGAAGTTTCTCCAAATAGGCCATTTGAACGAACTACCACTTTCTTTTTCTCAGCTGAATTGAAAACAATTTAATTGGCTTTCAAAGGAGGCTATTCAGTGAAAGATTCCCAAACTGAAGGTGACCATGTTTGCAATGTGAACAAGAGACATGTTTGTGACAAAGCTTTTCTTTGTATTCATATCTAGCAATCCTATAAAAGTAAATTTTAAAAATAACGTGCCGATGGCTGTCACTGTTGCCAGACCTTGAAGCAGGAGTGTTACTCAGATTTTTTTCACAGTAAATGAAATGTCTTAAATGCCTTTATCATGCACCATGTGTTAGCAGGTTTTTTTGAGAAAAGGCATGAATTTCAGGTAGTACGCACTCAGCCAGAAAGACTCATTGCACTACTTTATAAGGCTGCCTATCTTGACAAGAGTGAGAATAATTTATTTTTTTTTTTTATGTACAATAGTGTAGTAGTAGTGGAGATTGTCATCAGAAGATTATCTCAGAAATATCTACTTTGCTTTTCTGAAATCATTCTTCTCCTTTTCTCATGCTTCTAAGCAATAAGGATGAAAACAAAGGCAATGTGCTTGCTATCCAGAAGACTGGAATTACAGTGAAGAAAGCAATGAAGGGAAGCAAAGAATGTAAGTGTGGGAGGTGTTTTGACTTCCTCTCCAACCTCATACTCAATGTGGACTTGTCTAGAATCAATCTAATGATGTCTGAGATATTTGATCAATTCTTGTTTAAGCAAATTCTCTCCTTAGATTCAGAGGTGATTCAGTGATTAGGGAATGCTTTAGACAACTCTATTTCCTTTGTGTTTTTCTCACCACATGAAATTTGTAATGCCAAAGAAGTATGATAGTCTGATACAGTCTGGTAGGAGATATTATTTAGGTGATAAAATAGGGAGAAGGCACAATCTGAAGTTTTCCAAAAGATATTTCACAATGATGATCTGTTGCTGGATATGACTGTTGTTTCATGCTGACCTCAGAGAAACAAAAATAACAACAAAAAACTAGTGTACAAAAGTTCATGAAAAAAAATCAAATATACACAAGAAATCTTGACTGCCATATAACAAGACTATTACATTTTTAATATAAGGCAAAAATGGAAACAGTTCAATCAATGCTATTTACCCTGTCTGTAATTGAAGAACAATAGGCTGGTCAATGAATTTAAAGGGCAGGAAATCTTACAATGAAAAGAAATTCAAGGAGTATTGGTGTCTTACATGGCTTACGACATTCAGGATCCAGGGCATCACATTAAAATAAAGCTGTGACTGAAACTAAAGGTACAGAAAGCAGAGCTATTTATGAAAATTATTAACATAAATTAATTATAAAATATGATCAGTCACAGTGTCTGGGGAGGTGGGGGAAACTTTCCTGTACTCCTGTCAGTTCTCTTGTTGGATTTTCCTGCTCAGGCTTCCGCATCCTATATCCTGGGGCCAGGTTACATGAGTCCCACCTTCAGGAAAGGCTCTTGAGAGCTACATTTCCATCATCTTAGCTAAGAGTTTGTACCCCAGCTTGGGTTGTGCTTGTGCTCTCAGCCAGCTCACAACTCTGAGCTATTCAAGATGTTCCACTTTTATTTCTCTCAAATACACTGAACAAATATTTTTCTTTTTTTCCCCCCACTTTTAGAAAAAATACTTCTAGATTCTTTTTTTCTCTGACAAATATTTTTCTATAAAATGAAAATATTTTAATGTCAGTCTTTTAGGTGCTTTGCATACTGAGTTTTGACTATCTAATTCATTTGCTTATTAGTAAAATCCAAGAAGAAAGATCTGTATTTCAGAATCAATAGAGCAGGAAAGTTGCTTGCAAAGATCTGGTGATACTTGCAAAGAATCTGGTGGTACGTAACGCTGGAGTGAAACGTGAAGATATGGCACGTAGTGGAAGCATTGCTCTCTGCTTTCTAATTCTGCTCCACTGATTTAAATGGAAAACACCGTTCTAGAAATCATGGTGAAGAAAAAGATGAGTTATTACTCAGTTCTGCATATATTCTTTTGTATGCTAATGAGATGCAGCTATGTTAAGGTGAAGCTAAGGCATCATTTTGTACCCATCGAAATCTCCTTCCACCCATTCACCTGAGCAGTGTATTTGCTCTGTCCTTTCTTTTTATCTGCTGTGTACAATGTAGGTGCTGCTGCAGGAGCAACACAAATCCTTTTAGTCATGTGCAGCCTCCTATGTATTTGGGCCTTACCGTGCTGCAGTTTTATCCCCTCCACACATACCTCTGGTTTTACCAGGCTCTCAAGAGGAGGTTTATCTTAAGCGCAGTGTGAAGTGGAGGTCTAAATTCTGAGCTGTCTCTAAATCAATTCTCTCTTCCCTGGTAGAAGGAGTGCCTTTCATGCCTGTAGTGGAGATAGTGGTCTTTTCAATATTAGTTAAATGTTTTATCCTTATTTATCTTATTTTAATTCAACACTTCTAAAGTACTTCTCAAAGTAATCAGGTATGACAGTGCTGGGGTTAATTAACAGTTGGTATGCTGCCAGCAGCTTCCCTGTGATGGTATTGATGATGATCCTGATCTTATCTGATGTGCTTTGCAATAAAAAATCCTCTAGAAAGAGGCAAAGACATTATGATATGAATGCGTAAGGACGGTAGGTGTCCTTCCTGCTGTTTTATGAATGTGTGTGAAGGATTTCCTTTGTGAGAAAGAACAGCAGCTCAGCCTAACCCTTATCTGTATTACACCACAAAAATCTATCTTCAAATGACATCAAACACTTGTCTTAAAACCACAAAGCAAAGAAGTATAAAGTAAAGTCTGAAAACTCATCTTACTGATTGCACTGAAGTAGTACCGTCCATGGGATTTTGAAGGTCACTTGCTGTGTGAAGACATGAGCAGTTGTTATCCGTGGGCTACAGACTTGCCATATTTAAAGTTTCCAATTGTCAGCCACTCACATATGCTCACATTAACAGGACGTAGACTGAGGTCTTTGGTTTATGAATCTGGAAGTTTTGCAATGTTGGTTGAGGTGCAGCAGTCTGAGAGGCGTTAAGGATATTCATGCCTTGCTTTTTGCTTTTGCAGTGCAAGGAGTTTTTTGGTTTGTTTTCCTGCCACAAACAAAATAGGAAAATACAAGTCCAGTAAATCCTGTAATAAATTAGAAAATAAACCACAAAGAAGCCTCACAGAAGTACCTCACTGTGATAAATGCTTTTCATACCTTTGGGAGAGAAAGGAAAAAATAAAATAAAATCCCAGATGTGATACTGGAAGAAACCAGGTACCCCAGTTTAAGACCATGCCTTAAGGACCAGTGGTGATTAGATTTGCCAAAAGCACGTGTAAGCTGGTGTTCCTTTTCCAGTGCTTGGTCTGTCCAATATTGACCAGCTCTGTTTCACGCAAGCTGTCTGAAAATCCACATGTTTTTACACGGTGTATAAGTATTAATGGTTTTTCGGGTAGCTATCAATCAAATTTATGTACTGGACTCAGTGTATTTTCAGAGACAGGTAAAGGAGTCCCTTCAGACTACTGGAGTGTTGCTGCTCAGCAGAACTACCAGGATGAAAAGTGCAAAAAGGAGTTGGCCAAAGGCAGGTGAATAGACTAGGAATTAACCATGGAAACTGGTAAAAGTTAGCATCCACACTATCACTGTGCCATTTTCACATCTCTGTGAATATTTTTCAAGTATTTAAATTGCCCTCATCAGTGCTTTTAATTTGAAAATTAAATTTGTTGTAAGCTAAGCAAAATGTCCCCAAATATTGACATTCTGTTTTCGAAAGTAAGCTACGCTTAAAGGTTT
>WHYT01017375.1:313708-331472 GCA_009806455.1 Tetrax tetrax | reverse complement strand
TTTTTTTTTTTTTTTTTTTCATTTTATAAGTTTTACATTGGCCTATAGAGAAGCACACCTCTGTATTTATTTCAGTGCAGATGAGCTATTCACAGACATCATTTATTATTATTATATTACATAATCATATAAATGGCAAGGCAGGAGAGTTGCTTTGTATGGAGACCTTCAGCCTTTCTGTCAGTTTTCCAGTCTTGTAAATCTTGAGTTGGCTCTGTTCTGAGATTGTCCTGTTCCTTTTCTACCTTTGGCTTAGTTCCCTTTGTTCTGCTGATGTATCAGAATGGAAGCATCAAGATTTGTTTAAAATATTAGCAATTAAACCTTTTCAAAACAAAGCATGAGTGTTTGCAATGATTAGCTAGAGAAATGTTAACGATTAATAAATTGTAATGTAAAACACTTTGCAGGGCATAAGAGAATGGGAGAAAAAAAAGATTAGGTCTGTGTTCCCTCATTTAAATCCCGTTCAGGACTGGAGGGTTTAATAGGCACTTAAGTGGTGCCCTAGAGAGTGTGATTGGAACTTCCAGGGTGCAGATACCTTAATCTGACTTTCTGCTGCGGCTGAATTTTGCCCCCAATGGCCAACCTTAGTAAAACCTAGCTATTTTCTTTGAATAATGAAGCTGTGGAAAATCCAGCAACTATGTGGAAATCAGAGCTAGGAACAGGCCCTAGAGGATTTTTAACCTAAATAGAAGAAGCTGTATCTCCAGCTATGAAAGCTGTTACTGCTTCACTATTTTTTCTTTTTGCCTCTGGGATATTCCTGAAACGTGTGCATCTTGTGTTTTATGAGATGTACTTGGCTTCCTTAGATGTAGAGAGAAACAGGAGGAGGTGGACGCCGGCATGGCCTCCAGCACTTTGTTTATGAGAACATCCTTCTAGCAATTTTACGTCTGCATGAGGTAGAAGAACTGTTTCCAGTCTGCCCTTGAGCTGTGGATCAAGCATTTTACTTCCTCTTACTCTTTTCTGCTTTAAAACTTTATATTCCTTTCCCAGAGTCTTCAGACAGATGAGATTTTTGTCTTTTGCAGTGGCTGAAGCCCTTTCAGCTCCCATTCTTTTTCCTAGCCGTGTTTCACATCAAGCTAGCATTGTGCCTTCCTTTCTCTGCAAAACAGCTGTCCTGAGACCAGGCCTGGCACGTTGGCTCTTCACGGTACCTGTAGGGCAGTGATGTGGTGCAAGCATTGCTTCAGACTCCTTTTGTTGTAGCTTAGTCTAATTAAACGGGGCCGGTTGGGCTGTTAGCCACAATCTCAGGCTGCATATCAGCAGAAGGCTTGTAGAACCGAGCTGACTGCTGCCCAGCTCCCTCCTGGGAGAAAAGCTGTATTTACCTGCTCATTCTGCAGTCTTCCTCATATTCTCTTAAGAAAAAAAAAAAAAATCTGACTTCTATAATTGTTATTTTGATTTTTAATGTTTTTCCTCTCTACCTGGTGCCCTAAGAAGAGGGTATTATCTGAAACATGAGTTCCATCCTCTGAGGAATTACAGGTGTCACTCCGCTGTAGTTGTTGCTTGAGTGGTCGATTGATACTGGGTTTCATTCATACGGCAAGACCAAGAAAAACTTATTGCTCCAATACCAATGTGTCATCTCCTGGCAATGCTGAATCCTGATCAGTGCTGACTATATGGAATACTGCTTTTTTATCATATTGCTGATTTACAGAAATAAATTTATTTATCTGTTGAGCATTGAGACACGTATATGCAATTCACTAGTTGTATCTTGTGTTATTAGCTCTTATCCCTCCACAACAATTTGCCAAAATAATTGCCTCAGCCACAATGACCTTGTTATGTGATGTTTCTGAGTAAGATGTGCAACAATTTATTTCTTACTGTAGCTTTCTTGTTTAAATTAGCATAATTTCTTCTTAAAAACAACAAGATCTTGACTCCTCCATTCAGCAGTAGCGCAGATAGAAATTCTTTATGCTGTTTTTAATTTGTTATTTATTTGGGCTGAGTTTTTATTTTCTTTTGGCAGATAACTAATGATAGATTAGGAGGTACAGCTGCTTGCATGGAGAGATGCACATAGCTTACTTCTATAAGAATTGCTTTTAAACACCAGAGTGAAATTTTATAAGGAGAAACACTTTATTGTAGGGTTTGCTTTTATAGACCCTATCTGAAAATCTGTGCAGATAACAATATACATACAAGGATATTTCCTAGCCTTTGTTTCCTGTCTTTTAACCAGTTGTTAACCTACAAGACAACCTTTCTTCCTATTCCATGACAGTCTTCAGTGAAAGACTGTCCCAATTTTGGGGGGAAACACAAGTGCACAGTATTGATTGGATCACCCTCTTTTCATTGCTCTTACCGAGAGTCCTGGGAGGCCCAGCTTCCCTCCGGGATGTTGACTCTTTCAAAAGTCTTTGATATTTAATAAATGAGGTAAGCGTTTTAGTTTTTCATTCTAATTTCTACCCATATACCCTTTCCAGAAGTCAAATTCCCTAGTCTCCTAATACTGTGCTTATTATCTTTTGTTCTACTGGTGTTAGCACTATTTTAAATGATAGGTTACAAACCACAAATAGATAACCACAGATTTTATATCCGAGTTCCTTTGGAACCACTGAGTGTATACCATGTGTTTCTATTCATTCTGTCAATTTGATCTAAAAGCTTTGTATTCACAGATCAGTTTGAGGAAGTATTTTCTATTCACCCTACATGGGGAATCTCTCTCCTCCAGATGTACCACTAAGCTTCTCTATGGCAAACATGGATATGTAGGATTCGTTCAATTTGCCATTCTTGTATCTTCTTCATACACATCCATCAGCTCCATGAGCTCAACAGGCTTGCTGCTTTTTGTGGGTATTTGAAAAACTTGGTATTTTTAACTTTCATGTCTTTAGCAAGTTACTTCTTGAAATCTTCTGGTGTTATTTTTGTTTTTCCCCTGATTCTGGTTTTATGTTAATTATGTCAGAGTTTATTTTCAATTTTCTGCTTTTTGAAGGATGTCTTTTGGTGTCTAATAGTCTCTTTTACTCTGCTATTTGAGCACGCTGACATTTTTGGAAGCTTATTTAAAATTATTTTTGATAGGTAATATACATGTACTGTGAGCTTTTATTGTGGTGCCTTTAAAGAGTCTCTATGCATGTTTTCATAAAAAGAAAGGTTTAAAATATTTATATTAATATTTTAACAATTTAGCCAATTGTTTTTAATTTATTTTTAACTAGCTTCTCCATTTTTGTATGATTCTTCTGTTTCAAGTTAAGCAAGCTAACCTTTCAAGTTAAACCTCTTGTGGGTTTCCTTTTGGGTTTCTTTTTGCCTTTTTTTTCCCTTTCATACAAGCAGTTTTGTATCTGAGTGTGGAGTAGTGTCTATTGCAGAGTTTTTCTTGGATAACTTCATCTTAAATCTTGAGCTCATTCAAGAATTGCTTCTCATCTTGTGAGTTTTTTCATTAGCTGCTCCAAAAAGCAGTTCTTTGTGGTTTAGTGTGCTGACCAAACATGATGTGTAGCCATACTGCACTATCTGGGAGCTAAATAAAATCTGTCATTATTATTGTGCTTTGTCTTCACAGCACTTCACTCTCCCTGGCAATTTTGTAGCCATTGTCATCCTAGCATATTTTACATTTCTGTTTTAGGAGATCTTGAGAGCTCTTGAAAGTTTTGTAGAGAAATAGGAGGCATTTTCTGAATACTTGCACAAATAATCAATTACTAACCCTTTGTCATTCTTTCTGAAGCTTAAAAGCAGGTTCGTATGAGGTAGTGTGTCCCAAATCCTCACATTCCAGTGAAAACATCTCTCCTTCCCCTGCCACGGTGAATTGCAATATCTCTTGAGTAATTCTGATGATTTGCAGTTGTGTTTTTTTTATATCAGTACCTTTTCATCCCATGTTATACCAATTAGACTGCTGCTGATTTATCCCGCATGCCAGTGCCACCTTTTGATTTTCTGGAACAAACTGCTTGTAAACCAGCTATTCTGTTCTTCCCCTTGAAACCAGGTCAGCAGTGATTTTCAGGACTGTTTCTCGAGGTAAAATACCATACAAGTCTTCATGAGTGACTGAAATTCTTCATTTCAGATACTTGCTATCATCAGTCTTAGTCACTCAGGCTTCCTTATGGGTTTTCATCCCATACCAAGCTCTTGTAATCTCTGGTGATTTCTTTTGTCAGCTGTCTCTCAGTTTCTGGGCTACTTTAAATATCTTCTCTTTTCCTAGTAATTGTTTATTTTATCTCCTTACTCTGTTGAGTCACTTTCTCAAACCTACTAGGAGTTTGCTCTTCATTTTCAATCCTTATGTTCAACTTAGAAAAATTCTTCCTCACTATACTTACTCTTTCTAAACTTCTCGGTTTCAGCTTTGTGTGGCAATTACTCTCACTCTAATACACTACGGACTTCATCACCCATTGTGTACATGACTCTTGACTAATTTGAGTTAATTGCAAGTTAATTACTATTTAACAGATTTGATTTTCTTCATTATTTGCTGAGCTACATGTTAAATTATGTTGTCTTTATGAGGAAATGACTTCCCACAATTACAGATGTATGCCCTGTTCAAACCATTTGGCACTGTTAGATGTAGCCGTAACATTTTTGCTTATGCTGTTCTTTTGCTTATTTGAAAACACAATTCTGGAATAGAGATTACTTTTTTTACTCATTGACACTGCTACTTCTATCTCCAGGAGTACAAAAAGCTCTCCTGCATGTTTCTAGAAACTTGATTGGAGATGTGCAAGTTTGGGGAAAGTGTAATGTGGGTGGTTTGTTTTTTTTTCTTGTGTGTTCATCTGGTGGCATTATTTGCACTGTGACCAAAGAAACTTTATAGTACAGTTATGCAAGATAAAAAAAAAAAAAAAAAAAAAAAAAAAAAAAAAAAAAAAAAAATTAGACAGGCTACCCAGCACATGTAGCAAAGTTGAACAGAATAATGTTTTACTTCAGCTTTTATAGAACGCTTATTTGATGGTATGGTTCCTGCAAAATTTGGGATCACAGAAAACATTTATTAAAAATAAAGACAGCTTTTTGGAATTCATTTGGTAACTGAAAATTATTCCATCTCTAAGTACACAGTGTGTATTGGGTTATACTTTTAATTCTTGTGTTATACAGGGAATTTTTGATGGAAAAAGGTTAAGCTGTGTTAATCAATGTCTCTAGATCACTGAAAACAAAAAAAATAAACATGTAATCCCTCAAATTTTTTGTTAAAATCTATGCCTCCTAAAAAGAAAAAAAAAATAATTTTTAGCTACTGTATTTGCTCTTGCATAAATCTTAGTTATAACTTGCTATTTTGTACTTTCTGCTGATCCAAATAAGGAAGGCCTTTAACTCTCCATTCTAAATTATTGGGAGCTTATCAGAGATTCAGCAGCAGCATTTTGGAACATATGATCACCAGCCCTTATACCATAATCAAAATATAGTCCTGCAATGTGGCAATTTCATAAAATTCAACATGCCTATATGACTTCCTACTGTGGCTTCCTCTAGATGTGATCTTATTTGGTAAAGCTGGTATTTATCTACTAATTGTAGAGAGCCGTGGTCCCTTGTGCACACGGTATTGTGTTGTACAGTGTAAGTAGGTTACAGCACCATGTGGTTCCTTGGTAACTTCTAATGAAACAGCACAGCCAATGATAATATTTTTAGCTGTTGATGCAGGGCTTTTAGCAGTACTTCTGCCGAAGGCAACAGAGTATGGCCATGGTGGTGTGCAGCTGCTTAGACGTGTATGCGCAAGATGCGTTGTTGAAACTGTCGTTAAAGGTTAGCAGGGCTTTCTTCTGAACACCTCTGTATCAACAGCAGGTATTAGTCAAATGTTCTACAAGTAATCTGAATAAAATACTTGAGATAAAATATAGGCAGAAAGAATAGAGAGTCACATCTGAATTATAAAGTGCTCAATTTCAAAAACTATGAGCTTATATAGTAAGCATGACATTTATGGCATGGAATACTTTCTTTGGCCAGTTTGGGTCAACTGTACTGGCTGTATGCCCCCAGGTTCCTGTTACCTGCACATTAGCGAAACCTGGGAAGCTGAGGAAAGTCCTTGATCTCTTAGCAACAACTCATAACATCACTGTACTATCAACATTCTTCACATACAAAATCCCATACTAAATCAAAAACACATCAGCTACTGGGAAGAAAATTACGTCCATCCCACTAGAAACCAGGACATAGTGTTACCTGTTCAAGTACAATTTGATGGAGTTGTCGTGTTTTCGTTATATAAGGTTTATGAACAAAGAAATGTGAGGGTTTTGGAGGCATTCATAGATATGTGCTTTTGAAGGAACACAGGTTTCTGAGACTTTGACTCTTTGACTCTCCTGCTCCATTTAAGGCTAAAGGAAAACTAATTAGACAGACTTTCCCAATTGTATAGTGATCTTCTCTGTTACTGAAATTTTTAAAAAAATTTAAAAAAAAAATACCTGTAGTAGCATGTGTATGTTAATTCCTTCTTCTTTCTCCTGAAAAAGAGAAAGTAGAATTTTATGTGCTGTGAGCTCAAATTGTAACTTGATCTCTGCATAAGAGAGGTGAATGTTTGTGGTAAATGTGACTTTCTTAATGAGGACCTGCTGTTCTGCGTGAAACACTGTCACAAACAATAATGAACACCACCCAGTTTCTGCTGTTGCAGTAGGAATAAAAAATTGCTAGTGAATCTTTCCTCCATAACTGTGTCACCAGCAGGTCCTCATTACCTGTCCATAGCAGCTGAAAACTGATTTAACTGATACTGCTGAAGCTTGTTGTCTTTGCTGAATTTTTTTGAAAGGCAAAAATAAATATTTTCCTTTTTTTTTTTCAAAATGATTTTGTTGAAGCTCCCTGAAGCTGATCATGCTACTTTCAATCAATTAGATTGCTAATGTACGTCATGGACACTGAGTCTGTGAGCTGGAGGAATTGCAAATGCATGCAATTCCAACCAAGCTCCCGAACTGACAGGTAATCATCTGATTAAGACGTGGGAAATCGGATTGTGATTTCTTTCAAAAAGGATTTGCCTTATTGTTTCTGCTTTTGTAGTAAATGCACAAGAGCCTACTTTCCATGTGGAGAATATGAGAAGCTCCGTAATATCATTACGGATTAATATCACATCCCTCAGTTCTTACATTTTCCTGTGTACTGTTTTGCTTTGGGGTGATCTTCAGTAATTCTGGGCTGCAGGAAGGAAGCATACGAAAACCAGTAGAACAGTATGTGTCTTGAAAGGAAAGGGTGAATCAGGATCTGAAGAGGGTAACTGCTTCAGGACGATTATCTGGCTAAAGGGAATAGAGGTCCCTATTATTGAACGTTTGCTTTTAATGATGTCCAAAGGAAGAGAGAAACTGGATAGGAGGAGAATGTTTTTAATTTATCTTATAGTCTAGCATAGGAACTCACAGGTCTTCCCAGAGGTACAAGGAGAGAGAAGTTGAAACAAAATGATTGGGCCTGTTCTTTTTGACCTGAGGAGTCCTCCTGCTGACTCTTGGAGTAGATAAGCAGTGAAGGCAGGACTGTGCGGAAGAGGCGATTCCAAGTCACTTAGCTGCAGATGTTTACTGCACTTTGTTTAGAGATCATGACCACACCAGAGAAAAGCAGGGTGAGAGTTGCTATTGAGGCCCTGGAGGCTCCTGCATCCAAGGCTCCATCTTAAGTTTGAAAGATTTATACCCTTTATCTGATACATGGCTGCTGCAGGCTTCACGATACACTCGGAATAAAAAATCCATATAAAGGTCCAAACTTCATAAATCCTGTAAACATTCTGGTTCCTGGAGTACCAATTTCAGGAACATTTCAGGAAATACTATGTTACAATAACTTTGAGTCCTGTAGTCCAGTTTTTTTCAGCAAGGAAATTGAATTAAAAGAGGGGAGAATTACATGAGAAACCTCTGCTGGGACTAATTAGAAATATTTCTGAATGGGGTGAGTCAGATGAGCAATCCACTGAAAGTATGCAAAGCCATGACTGTCCAGCTTCCAGCAAGCTGAGTGAGAAAGGAAATGACAGACTATCCCCAGAGGCGGTTCCTCTTGGAAGAGGAGGGGAAAACTTCATGGCTGAGGGAGTCTGGTTTGTACCAGTCTATGGTTCAAAAATATTGCTTTTCTGCAGCAAATCACTGAAGCAACAGACACTAAAGGGAGGAAAAAAAAATTCTGTGCTAGTTTCCATAAGATTTGAAATTAGCCTTTTCTACCACCAAAACCAAACTGAGGCAGGCTCTCAGGATGAAGACAAACATAGATGTTCTTGGTTTATGGTGGGAGGATTTGAGGGCGTTCTTGTTTTGTTTTGTTTTTTTTAATTGAATTTCAGAGAGGAGCAAAGAGATTTTTCTGAAGATGCTTCCCTCTGTCCCCCTCACCTTCATAGTATATCCAAAAGGAAAGGTTTCTAGACAGATAGATTAGCATGAGAGCAACTTTAGGACTTCAACAAATCTCAATTCAGATGAATTTAGGATTATGACATCTGCATGCTTTTCTTCTGGGGTCACTGTTCTGGTCTGACACTGGCGGGTATATCTATTTTTATTTATGCTGCATGTGAGATAAGTAATGAAAGTAGAGTAGTTAATATTATAAGCACATCTTGCAAATGGTTCACTTTAAGGGTCCAAATCCATATTGTCCTCATTGTTAAATACGTTCAAACCTCTCAAGACCACTTACATGTCTGATTGACTTGGTCTCTTGAACTTTACCTCTAAAGTGTCCTGAAGCTGAAGATTATGACTACATTGTTTAGGCCCAACATGAAGATTTTTGCTCTTTTGGCAATATTACCCAGGTAAATGATGGTTATGTCAACCAGAGGTCCTAGTTAAGTATTGTCGTGGAGCAGTGAGCGCCAGCAGCTCCCTGGGAGCCTGCAGCCATGAGGAGTCCCTGAGGGGATCCCCTGGGGTGGGCAGGGCAGGGCAGTCCTCCTGCCCATCAGCCCCCAACTGAGGCCACCAGGCACCTCTGGAGGGATGGGCCAAGGCCGGACTTAAAGCTTATGTCTGAACAACCAGTACAGGGCACATGACCAACATCCAAACCTGGTCTACAGTCTTTTGTGTTGTTGCTGTTAGAGCAAGTTAAAAAAAGTATGCATTTTTAGGGTGCTTGTCTATCTCAACATTTCAACATTGGCAACATGGCATTAAAACGTGTTGGCTTTTGCCAATTTTAAGTGGTAATTATTGAAAGAAATTGTTCTTATCTCGATAACGTTGAAACAAGATAGTTCTAAAGAAATGGTTTTGGTTTAGCTTTACCAAGTAGTCATTCAGTGTTCCTTTCATAGTGATACTGATTTCATTAACAAGCAAAGTGTAATATGAATACAATTCCTTCAGTGCAAGTATTAAGCTATTTTATAAAGTCAAGTAAAAGGTGTCTCACTAAAAGCACTAATGAAAATCACCGCCAGGCTTGAAAGGTTTTCCCTGTCTTGAAAATATTAAAGTCCATCTGTTAAGATGCTGGAAACTTCATAGAGACATCTATTTGTTTCCAGTTAACAGGAATAGTGATATGTGTTCCTGTTGATGAAAATTCTAGCAGTCAGTGGAGAATCTGGGGGATTGTGCCCTATCCTGGGACAAAGGCAGGATCTGGGAGACACATGAGAGTTTGAGTTAGTGTTTTTTATGAACAGGTTGGACAAGAGGTGCATAAGTTTCTCCTGTACACCAAGCAGCTGGTCTGTGTCTCTGCAGTTATTTTTCTTGAATGAAAGGGCTGGATTTTTATCTTGATGTTTTATTTTTGTGATTTGGAAAAGGATGAGAGCGTTCTAGATGTATCTGTATTTTGACCACAATTTTCAGTTTGATACTGGAAAAATATTCCTAAACAGTCTCCAAAGCTGAGTTTCATTTTTCACAAGGTAGTTTTCACATTGTTTGGAAACGTTATCAGTACTGCATTTCCACTTCCTTCCTTCTGACCTCTCTCCCCCCAGAAACACAAAAATACCACCACCCCCAACCCCCCAATTCTTTGACGGTGTTATTCACTACAGGGACTTCTACACAGCGTGCTAAATGTTAATAAGTTTCTTCATTCATCTGTTCATCTCTACTGGCATCTTAATTTCTTAAAAGGATCTCAACTGAAAACTTAAACAGTTTTTGTTTTCCTGTGTTTCATGATGAAAGAATTATCTGATGATAACTCAGACTCACTGTGTTCCCTATTGCCTGTATCTGTAGAGGCTTTAATATGATTATCTTAATCTTCAGGGGGATTTGTGTAAGCATGAAGTATTCAAATGAACTGAAATTCAGAAGAGCTTTTCATAGTTCTTTGTTACGGAAGGACTGTTACTCAAGGAATTGGGCTCCTATCACTTAGCATTTCTACTTCAAACAAATGTACGGGAGGTCTTGCTTCTCCAGAAGTAGCACTTCAGTGGAACAGCCAAGAGTTTTGAGGACTCCTGTCAAAGACTTACGAATTTGACTAGATGTGTCATCATCCATTAACTCCAGCTTTTTGCAAGGAGACTACCCAAACTTGTCTGAGATACTGTATGCCTTTTGCTGAAGTCAAGTGCTAGTGCACAAATATTCTTAGTTTTCTCTGTATCACGCTTTCCAGTTTGGGTTTCTCAATGGCCCGGAAAGCTTAGTTTCCCACAGCAGTTCCATCATGTTTATGTTGCCATTTATTTATTTCTATTTTAATGTGGTTTTGTTTCACTTTTCTTTTCAAAAATTGCATCTAGGTCTTTGGAAAATTCTTTCAGTTAGTGACAATTACTTGAGTGTTAAATTGCAGGAGCTGAAGCAGCTACACGAGATGACCAGCTCTTTATCTAATATTTTGCATATATGGTTTGCAGTAACTTATCTCACCTGTAAGTTTTCCTATGGATACCAGTCACTTGCAAAGAGTACACAGGCACACTTGTGCTTATTTAATTTGAACAGAAAATAGAGAAGTATTGTTTTTATAATAGAATAGAGAACAAAGCAACCAGACTGGAAAACTCGGCCCTTTTGAGAGCCTAGTAGATTTTTCACATGTTGCTGGAGAGAGACTCTTACTGTTTGTTGGTGGGGTTTGATTTTTTTTTTGTTTTGTTTTTTTTAAATATCCTAATTATCCATCCGGTCTTTGCAATATTAGGTACAATGGACAGTATTCCCTCATAGAGGTTGTCTCATAAGGCAGTGACTGTACTTGGAACATCTGTAGAGGAGTTCTTCAGAAGGTGGAGGAGATGGTTCCTTTTGTGAGGGATCAGAGAGAGCTAAAACTGTAGGGTCTGCTTTTCCAGTACTTCACAACTTTGAGCATTGGCTTAATTTCTGTACTTCATTACACTTTGTGCAGTTTGCTTATGTAACTGGCAACAATTTAGAAGAAGTGAATTTTTATTATGTTAATCACCTAACAACATTTGGCTTGCAGTCTTGACTATAAAAGAAATAGATAAGAGGAAAAAAAAAAGGTTTCATACATAAAATAAATGTAACGCACTGAGCAACCTGATCTGGTTGGGAGATGTCCCTGCTCCTTGCAGGGGGGTTGGACTGGATGACCCTTGAGGGTCCCTTCCAACCCTAACCATTCTATGATTCTATGATTAATACAAAGGTGAAAGATCAGTTGTTCTCTCAAATCCTTTCAGTTCAAATAATGTGTTTTAATACCTCAGAAAAAGCAATTGAGTTTTTATAAGTGATTTTTATCTTGACTCTGATCTTTTACTGCCACTGAAACACTTGGGGTGCTTGTTGGAGAAAGTCTCTTTACAAATTATTTAATGTATTTATTAAAATGACAGTACATTTTCATACTTCATTACAATTAAAGTTCTGTTGGCTGGACTGTTCTTGTATTGCATCCAGTAAGTGTTCATGTGTTTCTGCATCAGTGGTGTACGGGATTTGCAGTAATGGATGTCATAACCCTCTGCTGAAGCTTTGGAAAGAACTGGCCATCAATCATAATGTATAGTCTTTTCAATTGTAGCTCCTAGTAAATGTGTTTTCTTCATTTGTTTGGAAGCTATTATGCTGTCATTTAAAGGCACAAGGGAAAGGAAGAAAAAGCCCCTTTAATGAGACTTTGTGCACTCTGTTTTTTAATAACAATGGGTTGTTTCATGTTAAATTTAAAGCATGTAGTTCCTTAGCAAATAGGTTTTTAGCTGGTTCACATAATCAAAAGCGGTACAACTGGAATATGAGCTTCTCCTCTGATCCCAGTTTTCAAACACAACAGAAAGAACAAACAGATGTACTTTCCCTATTTTATACTTTGAAAACTCAAAACTTTCTTCCCCATGTAATTGCCCTTGCAGATCTCATCAGTGATGGTTCACATGCTGTGCTTCACAGATCAGAGATTTCAAAGCTTGCTTTCTGATGAGTAAGAGGTGCTCTAGCCATCATCCCCAAGCCAGCCTTGCTTCCTGTCTTTCTCTAGCTCTTGCTTTCTTTCTTTATCTTCTTTACTGATGCTTGGCTTGCCAGTTTAGGTTTTTGTGTACTGCCACATAGCAGAGTAGGACCTGGGCATAGACCTTGTGGCAGAGCAGAAAAGTTGTTTGCCTTTGTTTCTTTTTTTTTCACTTTTCAGGATGAATACACAAGTCTTTAGGGTTATGTGTGATTGCAGTGTAACAGTTCAAAATTATTTTTTTAAAGATAATTTTTTTTTTAGGTCACTGTGATAATGAATTGAGATAGTCATTATTCTAATAAAGGCATCAAGCTGCCATACTGTGAGATAAACAACTCATTTTTTGAGACCTCTAGTTATTCTAGTCTGTTCCCAGATTTATACTTAGTAGGAAAAACTAATTTAAGATGTTAAAAATAAAAGCTTTATAAATGTGTCCACATTCCTGTCAAGTGTGTGGCTTTCATGACTTTAAACGTTAGCATCTGACTAAGTTTCCATAATTTTCACTTATTGAATCAAATCTGTTATATTGATAGAAGCTTATAATATTCAAGAAACTTTCATGGAAAATTATAATACAATGTTTCATAATAACTGTTCATTATAGTACAGTCCACAAATATCCATTTTCCTCTAAAAACTTTACTTCACCGTCATCGTAAGGTGCCTCAACAATTTTACTTGTTTTTCTTCTTTAGGAAACATCTGCAGAATGTCGTGTTTTGAAAAAAACCTTTTCCTTTAAAGCTTACTCTAAAACTGCACAGCTGCAATTACAGTTGTGTTAAAGAAGTTCCTTCTATCATGTTTTTCTTAGTCTCAAATATCTGAACAAACTAGAAGAATGCAGGGCTTTGTGAAAATCATTTACTAGTGCAAGTAGTAGGTACTCATCACTTTACATGCAAACAAAAAAAAAAAAGGCAAACTGTAACGCACAAGAAAAAAATATTTGGACCAACACCTAATTGCTTCTTTTTAAGCAGGGTTTCCTTCTGAAAATACTGGAAAAAAACCAACCCAAAAGTATTAATAGTGGCTTGTTTCTTTCTTTATCCTGAGTGCAAGTTTTCCTTGCTGTGTGATATAAAGGTAGCCATGGTAACTTAACACTTTAATCACTGCTTTGCAGGGCATTTCTTAAGGAATGAGTATGTAGGACTTGCACTTGATGGCTGAACTAATTAATTCTGGTTTCTTTTAAATAATATTTCAATATAATGGTTCTTATTTAAAAATAAATAAGTGAAACAAATTGCCAAATCTGTGAAGGAGACCACTACTTTGCATTTGAAATTTTTGTTGCTGATCCACCTAATAAAAGATAGGGATTTTCTGTGCTTATAAAATCCTCAGCTTTCCCAAAAACAAGGGAAATCCCATGACTCTAAGAAAGTGCTCATATTTCATTTAATTATACATCAGCAGCAGCTCTGCAGGCGCTGGCCTTTTGGCAGATGCAGTGTCTCAGAGAATCTTAAAGGAACGCTTGAGTTAGTGGCGACTGCTGGCTCTGCAACATGCTATGTCAAGCTCTTCTCTCAGTGCTCTCAAGTATTTTTTAGCACAGAATGAAAACAAACATTGAACTCTTTCCCTAATCCGTAAACAAATTTGTGATTGCTGCATGTATGTGGGAAACAAGCATCCGTTTGTAATAACGATGTTGGTAGTTCTGCTGTAGGGGAAGCTTGTCAAGACTGAAAATGAACATTTTTCCTTTGGCTTTTGGATTTGTCAGTGCTCCAAAACACTAGAGTGAAAAGGGGTTTGATAATGGGCCTTGTCATTAAGTGGTACGTAGGGTTTGTACTTTCCATATGTGCTGCTTGCCAGGTGATAACTTTATTTAGCTGTGTATTTGGATATTATTATTATTGAAAACCCACTACTATGAATGTTGAACACGATCTGTGGTCCTCTGATCACTGAAGTAATCCTTTCAGCAAACTCCTTGCACGGGCATATGTCCCATGTGCTTTGCATTCTGTAACTGCAGTACACCAGCATCATTGCTTCCCTAATAAAGAATGTTGGGGTTTTTTTGTTTTTTTTTGGTTTTTTTACAGTAAAGTTTTAATTTGCCTATCTTATTTTTTCCATTTTCTTAAGTCAGAAGCCAAGATTGGTACAAATGGCTAGATAAGGATTTTGAGTTCTGTTCATCTGGTGGATGCTAAAGTTGACATGTACTCAGCTGGTTGACAGAAGAGAACAATGCAGTTTCTTTGTGTCAGATTGAGTATTAAACTTTTTCAGGACAGTTGTAAACCTCTAGCAATAAATCTCCTCTAAAACCACTGGGATCTTCTTACCTCTGAATTCTTCAGCCTAGTTCCTTTGGATTCCAAAGGAGCTAGGAAAATAAAATTAACATGGTAGGCTTTTATTTATATTTATGAAACAGTTGTAAAAAACAGTTATTTCATAGCAGTTATTAAGAACTGACAGTCTCAATTTCTTTCAGAATCTGATTCACATCAGTTAACTGAAAAAAGAAAATCACATTGCCAGCTGTATGGAGGGAGCTTACTCTGTATGAGTCTGAAGACACTTGTAGAGCAGCTTAAGTATTTTGGTGGCGCGTTGGTGCCTAACTATCTTTGAGTCATGTGCTGGTAGATCTAGCTTGCCGTACCTCTGCTACAAGCAGAGGAAAGAATTTCCAGTTGCCCTTCCTGGGTCTTGCCAGCCTTCTCTGCTTTTCTGCTGGAGAATCTTCTTAAGCAAGAAAAAAGTTTGGAATAAATCTATCTCTGCATTAGCAGAGCTCGCTGTGGCGTTGTGCTGCAGCCTTCTTAGCCAGTGCTTTCCACTGTGGCTTTGAGGGGAGCTGCAGGAGTTAGAGGAGGGTTAAAAGAATTGTATGGGTTTTGTTGAGAAGGTGTTGTCAATGAGTAACATTTTAGGCGGGGATTTCAGTGGCCTGCTGCAACTAGCAGGATCTCCGCAGAAACGTGCGGAGTTAAGCCGGCCATAGGCGCTCTGCGTGTTCTGATCAACAAACAGCCCGGATGCACAGCACCCCAGCTTGCTGTGCTCGTGGTCTGAAAGGGTCACTCCATCACTCATAAGAGGGAACAGCTGAGCCATTGGACTGTGCTTTTTGCAGACTGGCTTCTGGCATGTAGGCAAGTGAGACAGCCAGTTTCTCAGTCTTGATATGTAAATAAAGGAGGATTATGTCCCTAAGTATCAGCCCCTTGGACTAGCGGGTAAACAACTAAGAGGGGTTAATGAATGAATTCCCTAAACCGCAATGCGCTAGAAGTGGAGGGGGAAGCATAGGTTGGCTTTTTTTTTTTTTTTAAGAGGAGGGGGCATTTATTACACTTAATCAAATGGAGAATAATCTGAAAGTCAAAGGCCCATAATTATGTTTTCACTTGGTATGAGTTTTGTTTGTCTGACAGATCTCTTTGGCAGCCACGCAAAGAGGCTCTGATATATTTAGAGCCGTTTGCGTTCCACATATGAACTGTTACCCACATCTCTAGGCAAAGAGTTCACACACAGAAATGAAAATTCACCTGCACTTCTCCAAGGTGAAGGAGTCAATCCCCAAATGGCTGCAAACTGTATGTATGTACGAGAACTTTGGATTGCAGAGCAGAGCGATAAATGCTGAGTGTGCAGAATGGCTTAATTTCCTGTGTGCAGGGCTGAGCAAGGTTATTAAGAAGCCCTTTCTAGTTTAAGATTTTCCCCAGGGAGACTCCAGAAACACAGCTGCTTACAAGGAGAGAAAGAGGAAAAAAAGTAAGAATAAAAAGGGAGCGAGATGTGCGGATGCTGGCTGTGTGCTGCGCAGAAGCTGGAGGCGATGTTTTGTACAAACCTGCGGCGGAGGCGAGGTAGCAGCAGCAGGAACAGGAGGAGGGGCTGAGCTTTCATCAGTGCTTGCTCTTGCTCCTGATACCTTGCGTTGCAGGTGTAGAGAGTTGCTGACACATGAGAGAATAAAACCTGTGAGCGCTGAGCCAATGTTGAATCAACAGCTATAGCTAAGAAAAGGAAGAGAGAAGAAAATATGGATTTGTTCTGACAAGTGATGATTTGGGGAACCTGTGTATGTGAAATTTGATTTGGTGATTTTCCTGCATCGTTGGAAATACTGGTGTGAGTGGAATCCACCAGCTAGTGCACCTGAAGGCATGTTGGTCTGGAGGGAGAGGGGTGTTTCTGGGGAAAGTAGCAGCCAAAGTCAAGGAAATGAATGTGATAGTTTGGGATAGACAAGCCACTTAAAGGGATAAGATTTCTGAGAGGGTTTCTAGAACTCTTGCAAAACAATTAATGAGAAAAACCCTGATGTGATGTAGGTGTTGAGGAGAAAGCATATCGATCAGGATGCGTGCGTACAATCTTTGAGCTATCTGACACAAAGCAAATGGATTCAGAAATGCTTTGCAGAGCAAACATTTGCTTTCAGGGGTGTCATATGTGCCCCGAAGTAAGTCCTAAAGACTTAACACTAGTTAACTGGAGTCATTGCTAGTCGTGGAGGCAAAGAGCTATGCAGTCGCTCTTCCATAGGGAGGTAGCAGAAGCAGTCTGCTCCAGAGCAGCTGGAGCCAAAGACTGAAGCGTGAGCTGAGCGAGATGTTGAAAAGCTGTGGCCATATGGGTCTGGCATGCTGAAACTTGAACTTAGCTGTTAGGTGATGCAGAGAAGATTGCCAAAAGCTGTGTTACTTCTTTACAGCAGTTGTTGCGCGTCAGGATTATACTGTCTTTGTACGTATGGAAGTGCTTTTCCTCTTACACTGTGTATCTGGAGCCGTTAAATTGGGGAAGGAGATAGGAATTCAGTCTGTGGCTGAGAACTCTGATCCAATTAAGTATCACAATTGGCAAAACAGTATAACTGGAAATTAAAACAAGAACTACGATCTTCCCCTGCTGCTCTTGACACAGAGGAATAGATTGCCCTTTCCCCCTGGGCATCCCAGTGCCAGGGTGTGACCATTACTCTGTGCTTTGTTCCTGTGGTGGCTCTGGCATATCCCTCTCATCCCTGCTCTTAGTGTATTGTCACTGCTAATGACCAAAAAGGCAATTACGAATACAACAATGCTCAATTCACACAGAATCTAGAAAGATTGTGAAACACTGACACGGAATCTATTCCCATCCTTGATGTGCTGTCTTAGTGAAAATGGTGTGCATTGTACCACTCAACTGCTAAGACGCAAGTAAGAATGATCCTCCTGTGTTTTGATCAAAACCTAAATGCTAGCACACTTTAAATCCCTCAGCTTTTTTTTTTTTTTTTTTTTTTTAATGTGAGAAG
>WHYT01017375.1:196476-312484 GCA_009806455.1 Tetrax tetrax | reverse complement strand
TTTTTTTTTTTTTTTTTTTTTTTTTACTAATGTGAGAAGCCTTCCTACAGTGGGATGCTGGTAGAGGAAGGCTGTAGTATGAAGAATAATTTAATCTAACTGCATGATGTCTATGTTATGTCAAAGTCTTGGCTGACTTAGTTCATTGACCAACTTAATTATTTTTATGAAGAATGCCATGTAGAGCCACAAGCAATGAGATATTTGAATTCTGTCTGTAGAATGAGAGATTAAAATAGTTATTGCCATAGTGTCAGTTCAAAAAAAGATCCAATGTCAGTAAGTACATGAGAAAACAAAGTGTAAAATAACTAACAATGTATGTATAGTACAGCTTACCAGTTTTGGCTTCCAAAAGTGACTGATTTTGTTTGGAAAGAGTATGAAGATTTTTAGGTCAGGCTTTTTTTCATTCTAGAACGGGAAAGTTTCATAACCCACACTGAATTTTAAATTGTGTATCAAATGGTATAATTTTTATTTTTTTAATTTCCTCTTGAGTTTTCATTTAAAGAATATGGGGAAGGGATTATAGAATAGAATTGCTTTTAAGTGGCCTAATGAATGTAAACGGGAAGAGTCCTGCTAAACCAGCTGTTTATCAACCCACAAAGGTTTGCAGAATACATTTGTTTTGGAAAGATACTGCGAGGGCAGGGGGGGAGAAGGAAGGGCAGAGAAAAATACATCTTTCTTGGAAGAAGATACATCTATAGATGTGTTGTGGGAAAAAAAAAGTTGTGAGTTTTGGTTTGTGGTTTTGTGGGTTTTTTTTGTGTGTGTGTCTTTGATTATTTTTTTTAATATGTCTACTTCTAAATTGTTTGATGAAAACCTGAAAAAGTAGAACAGAGATACTAACAATATTACAATGTCTTTGTGCAGATAGTGGGATTAGATATTTGTGCTAAGTTCCATTCCTGCTAGCTCCATATTTTAAGGATGACACCTTCTTGAGTGTAAATAACTTTTCCTTAATCACCTATGTGCATTATGAATCATATTATAAGTATCTGTACTTATTACGTGTTTTAGTCAACCTAGGTTGCATATAGGAGAAATCTTCTTTCACCATTAGTATTCAGAATCGTATTTATCCTTATTTAAAGCTTTTTGTTGAATTCTTTAGCAGCTTTAGGTAGACTGAAAGACTAGTGCAGCATTCATCTAATTTCAGATGATACTTAAGCCAGAATTTTGAAAAACTTGCAATAAATGGTGTGCCTCATTTTTTAGACACTCAATAAGAAATGCCATGAAAAGATAAAGTTTCAAAAGAAGTTGGATTATTCATAATGAAGTATTTTCACTATTGGGTTATTTAGTTAATAATTCTGTAGCAGAATAATTGTCTGAGCTTCAGTTAAGCCTGGAAATGCCTAGCACTTCTGGAAATGAATTTTTCTGAGAATTCCAAACTTCAGCATAAAGTTTTCTTGAGTAAAATTTTAGGTGTCTAATATGTTTGCAAATAAATATATTTTCAGCCAGCAATTTTGTGTAGCCACTCTGCTGTGATTATAGCCTATATAGACATGAAAAATCATTCTTTCCTCTATTTAGAATTTGTGCCTGATATTTCTGTGTATCATGGAAAGGGTTTGTTGACCCTGTAGCAAAAGTGGGATGATGGAAAAGTTGCTCATCAAAGTGTTATAACAGCACAGGGCACAAGAAAGTGCCAATGTTGGTGTTTGAAGATGCAAAACTCTTCTGTGCAAAGGGCAAGTTCTGTCATAGTGGGCTGCTCCACTTGTTGCCATACTTCAAGACAGACATGGAAAATGATGCTCAAAAATTGCCAGCAGTTGCAAAAGCAGTCATTCTTAACAGCAGAGAGGTGTATAAACAGGAGATGTTGTAGTGTAAGTGGTTACCTGCCATGTGAGTGACCTTCAGTTTAATATGTGGTTGTCTGTATTGATTTCATTTTACAGCATGTTATTGAACAGAAAAGCAAGATGAGCCAAATCCCCCTCATTGTTCTTGAATGCTGCAAGACTCGTTATGTGAATAAGGGGACCAGGAGGTGACTCTATAAAAAGAATATTTAGCTGGGTTTTTAGATCATCTGCCAGATTCTAATCTCTGTAGGCATAGAAACAGGGTTGTTTTTTTTTTTTTCGTTGACAGCCACGCATCTGAAATTAGAGTTTAACTCCTACAGTTGTCAAAATAGATTTTCTGTGGTGTCAGAGCTTTTTCTAGCATCAAAAGAATATTCAGTTTAAGTTTCATCCCTGTCTTATGAAGAGTTAGGTTAGACTTTTATATAGGCTGATTTCTCATCTTCTGTTGGAAGACTAGGTGCAGCTCTGTATGTCCCCAATTATTATAATTCCTCCTAAAGGAAACAGAATTTAAAAACAGCTAGTTTAGGTGATGTATGTTATCGGACATTATGTCTGTACGCTCACCCAGCTGTAATACATTTGTTGTCAATCAGCGGCTGGTACTCTAGGTATCTTTTTACCAAATTTCAACCTGAAGACCACCAAGGTAGTAGAAATCTCCTGGGCTAATGTAGATTGTTATAACAAACAGTGAAGATTGTTACAAGAGCATACACTGCTCAGCCAGAAGAACTTACTAGAGGTGGTCTGGTGAATTCATAACCTGAATATGAGTAAGGAATATTTCAAACCTCCTTCAATAATTTTTAATAGAACCTTTGCCCTTTTTTTGTGGGTTTTTTTTTTATTTGTTGTTGTTGGGTTCTGTGCCTTCACTATTGCCAACTTTCTAACAAAATACAGCTTAGAAATATACATGAAGTTGATTTAAAGAAAAAAAAAAAAGGAAAATCAACACAGTTAAGATGATGATAAACACTTTACTCTTGGCACAAATTTTATCCCATTAAAAGAAAAAGCAGCAGCTTTGTAAATTCCAATTTGGGACTATACTGTACGTATGATGTCTTGGTAGCCTGATAGACAAAACAGAGAGGAAAGATCACATGAAAATATTACAAGAAATAAAAAAATTCCTTGCCTGTGAAATTAATTTCTTTTTTTACAACAATGGGCTTTTAAAAATGTGAGACTACATCAAACATTATGCAACTACAAGTGTGAAAACAATTTAGACAAAATAGGAAGACCACTTATTTAATGCCTTTAACTGACTGTTAGAAAA
The DNA here is from genome assembly GCA_009806455.1 of Tetrax tetrax. Taxonomy (NCBI): domain Eukaryota; kingdom Metazoa; phylum Chordata; class Aves; order Otidiformes; family Otididae; genus Tetrax; species Tetrax tetrax. The sequence goes on along the minus strand of WHYT01017375.1, from coordinate 309,346 downwards.
TTAGATTATTCCATTTGTTTTACATTTTCTGGACATCTTATCTTTCCCACAGTAGAAATAGGAGTATTGGGACTTGTTACTTCCTTCATTATAGATAACTGAAATTTATGCATCAAATTAAACCCACCTTCCACACTGGGAGTCAGTCCATTTGAGATCCAGGAAATCAATTTTCTACTTTAGAGGAAGAAGAGCAAGTAGAGATTTTGGTCATCTTGTCTGTCATCCTGCTTCAAAGCAGGATCAACTGTACTTTTTTCATCTCTGGCAGATGAGTATATAACTGCTCTTAAAGATCTTCAGTTATGAAGTATTTGCAGCACCTTCAGGGAAATCTATCCTGAGCTTAAGTGTTCTTACAATTAGAAAGATTTTCCTAATATCTAACCTAAATCATCTTGGCTGTAAGTTAAGCTCATTAATTCTTGTGGTATTCCAAGTAAAAACGATGAACAGATTCTTTCCTTCCTTTTAGTATGTTAAGACTGTTATCAAATCTCCTCTCAATCTCTGCTTTTTTTTTCTGTAGGCTAAGCATCAACAGTTTATTTAAGCTCTTCTTGTCAGACAAATTTAATACCTCTAATAATTTTTTGTCTTATTCTTTTATTATTATTTTTGCAAACTCTTCAACTATTTTTTTTAACAGCACTGATCGAAACAAGTGCAGTATTTCAGGAGATATCTAGATTAATTATTTTTTTTCTGGAACATAGCATACTTCAATGCCTCCCAGGAAATTGTTCCCTTTCCTGTAAGAGCGTGACGTTTACTGTCATAAACCACTTATGGCCTGCTGTAACCTTCTGATCAAGTCTTCACAATTCCTAGTTAGCTGACTATTCACTAGAGTTTCTTTGTGCCTCTAACTTTCTTTATTCCTTTTGAATTGCCTTCACTTTTCTAGATTACTTCTCCAATTAGTCATACTTTTCTGGGGAAGTTTGTTTTGTTCTTACTGCTTTTGTGTTCTTGCAGAACATCCTGCACTCCTGTATCTTTTTCACAAGACAATGTGCACTCTCTGAGCCTCTTACCGAGAACATCACAGGGTGTGAGAGCCAGAGCAGGGAACGGACCCGGCTTGATGATCCCTGTCTAACGGCAGATGCCTAACAAGTGTAGAAAATTGTTTTCCCTCTTGTATTAGTGCTGCATCAGTATTAGAAGATTAATCTTGTTCACATGGATTTTTGTTTGGTGGCTGTTGTTTGGTTTGTTTCTCGTTTTTCTTTTTTCCAAGCTTGCCCATGAGAATGTGTCAACAAGCTTACAAGTATGAGGCTGTTTAACATGTCTTTTTTTCTTGTTCTTTTTTTTTCTTTTTTTTTTGTTTGTTTTTCATGTGCCTGTTACCTTGTTAGAGAAAGGAGTTAAATGCATTTCTGGTGACTGCTTTTTGCCAAATGTGTTCTGACTGTTTCTCTTCATCTTGAAGTTTACGATGAGTTTGATTATTTGTCTCAGAATATTTCCAGGAAAGTAAACACACTTCTCAGTAACTGTCTCACCCTTATTTTCTCCTCCTGTTTCTTAAACGCAGATAGGTATAGCATTTCCCCTTTTCCGTCTGTGCAGTACTTCACCATTGTCATGAGTTATAAACTATAATTAATTTTGACATTGCCTCAGTCAGAGCTATAAATAACTAAATTTGCCCAAGCTGTTTTGAAAATATTTAACTTAACTAAATAATCCTAGGTTGTTCTTTCTGTATTTTAGAGAGATTCTATTTTGCCCTGATTTATTGTTCTTGATTGTACTGGCAACTTGCTTGCAATTATATCACTAGTGCAGACTGATGCAAAAAAAAAAAAAAGATGAAAATTTCTGGCCTTCCCTATTTTCCTCTTTCTTGCTTTTTTTTTTTTTTTTTCTCCAAACAAGAAGCTTTTTCAAAGCATATTGCATTCTGCTTTCATGAAGCCTTTGGTTTTATTTAGACATATTTCCTCTTTTCTTTCAATGTTCTTGTTGACTATTATTTTGTGGTGACTTTTATGGGTAAATAACAGAAGTCACTGCAGTATGATGATACTGAGGAACTATCACAAGCAACTGGAGACCTGTTTGGGCTTCAGAGAAATGTGTGAGCTAAGTGATTTCTGAAGAAATGGAAAAGGGTTCCGCAGAGATGAATCCTACAGGTGAACTTAGTGTGATGTAAAAGAGGTTAAATCCTGTGATCTGTATGTATCATCAAACTAAAAATATAGGGAAGTTTTACATCATGTTTCTCTTGGGAGATTTTTTCTTTTTTTTCCTTCTTAGCAGCTTTTAATGTTTCATTTGGGTGTGTTTTCCCCTCTTTGGCTATGGAACATGAGTCTTCTGAGGACACTACTGAGTTGGGTTTATGTCATACAGGAAACTGTCCGCAAAAGAAAGATGAAGGGAAAATATTAAACTAACATCCCCTTCTATGAGAAAAGATAAGGAATGAGTGTGACTGAGAACTATATTCCTGATCTGCACATGTTTGAAGATGTTAATTTTTAAAAGGTTTTTTTTGAGTGGCTTACGGCCACTTACCTATGACCCAATACCACATTATCTAATTATCTAGAAGCTAATATCCTATATTACAGAGGAACTTTTTCTGAAAACTCTGGATGCAAAAAGCAGGACTGATGTTTTCACTTTAAGAAGCCTTTCATTTCAGGATCTTGCTAACAAAAGATTACACACACTGATTTTCCATTTATAAGTGCATAATTTAATTTTTCTTGCCTCAGAACAATTCCATTCCTTTTACCATTGAAGTATTTGCAAGACAATGTTAAATTAGAAGGGTGAATGAGCTGGCAAAATTACTACTGAAAGGCTGCTGAGAACACACCAATTTGACCGTTACTTCTAGTTTTTCAGTTTTAGGAGAACACGTAGATGTTGTTCGTAAAAGCTGAAGACTTATGTCACAGGAGTATAGGTTTTTTCCAGTACTTTATGTGAACTACATAGGAAATGTATTTGTCACATGAAGGATAATTCAAAAAGGGCTCTGGAGGAGATTGTCTGCTTGTTCTTCCTTCTTTCTTGCCTGCATCTGCAAAGGAGTATCTAGTTGTTTCAGTGACGGAGAATTCCAGAAAGGACTAAGTCAGACATTCTTTTCTGAATCATTTGCATATAGTAAATACAATTAGCAAACTCAGTGAGTTTGCTGGATATGCCAGGTACTTCATAGATTTTTATTGCTTCACATACGCAGAAGGAGGAATGGCATGCAATTTCCCCCCCTTATCTTCTCTGCGCTAAAAAACGGAATGAAATATCTTATTTTAATTCCACAATGATATTCCGCATGTAATGTTTTTCTGCATGCAATATACTGTATAATCTTAAGATCAATCAATTTTCTGTTTTGTACTAACGTGCCATGTGCATCAAAAAAACTTGGCAAAAATTGATTTTATGCATATTTTAAATGCCTACTATACCTTTCGTAGTGAACAAGAATTATAAGCATCTGAAAATGATCACTGAGGATAACTGGGAAGATCAGCTGTAGTGGAAATGCACCATCTAGAGTAGCTTTATAAACATAAAATATTAAGAAACCATCTGTATCAAATAATAAGTTGATAACACCTTTTGGTAAATGCTCTGATACTTTTGTCAGCTGCTGCTGCATCACTTTGTGCTTTATATAACTTAGTTTGAGTATTGATTTTAGTGCTTTGAAACATACATATAGCATTCACAATAAAAACTTTATTTCTTATACTTGTTTGTGGCAAGAATAGATTCAGCAAGATGCATTAAGATAAACTTGCAATGTACTCAGCACACTGCATCCCTCTATTGACAGTAACTTTTTCCAGTTTCAGAGACACATACGCTAAAAATGTGAATGCCAAAAATACTGCGGTGCTATCTCCATTAGCCTGGATACACTTAATGTGATGAAATTGGCCCAGCTACACATTTTAAAAGAAAACCAAACCAAAAGCAACTATATCCAGAAATTAATTATTAAAATTAGTAGAAACTAACTTTTGCAACGTTTTAGGACTCTGAAGTCACACATATTAATTGTTCTTATAGAACTAGAGGGACAACAGTCTTTTATAAGAATTTATATTTTTCTAGAAGGAAGGTTTTAAACAGGATGGAAAATATCGATTGAAATTCTCTTCTGTAAAAAATGAAGCGAAGTTGCACATCTAGAACATTGCCTGAACAAAACCTTCCTTTAAGTTCTGAAAAATTCCCATGACTTAGTGTTCGTTATCCCTAGAGATAGGTTTGAGTCAGTCGTAAATTCAAATAACCTTTAACTTGATATAAACTGACTGGAGATTCAAACTTAGTTGGAAAGCCTGGTGCACTTTGTGTGGGTTTGGTATAAGGAAGAAATTGGCAAAAATGAGAGTCCAATGGAGGGCTACAAAGGTGTATTCTCTTCATCCTTTTATATGATTAGTCAATATCTATGCAGCTACTCATGTAGAGGTACCTACCTTTTTTAGTAGGATGCTGTAAAATATGGCAATAGCATTGTATAGTTTCTGCAAGGTTACATACCTTCCTATATAAATTTTCTAATCTATTGTAGACATAAAGACTTTTTTTCCCCCCTCCAAAATTAAATAAGCATTTAATTAACTAAAGATTTTTCTCTTCAAAATTGAGTCTACAAATATCTAATCCCAGAGCTATGATTTCTCAACCTTCCTCCTCTTCTATGAGATGTTGCTATGGTTATTACCCTGCTGGGTAGTGAAATGCAGTAATTTGTTTAGCAATTCCTCTCTCCCACAATACTGTACACATATAGAGGAGGCTGCCATTTACTAAGGGCATCAGTGTGACAAATACGCCGTTTTTTACAAATCCTTCTAATCAGAGTCATGGTTCATAAAGCATATGTATTTTGGTTTGGTAACTGAAATTTTAATTCAGTAAAAATAAATTTCTCTGGTAGCAAAAGAACAGGTATAGAAACCTGTTCCAACTACTTCCTTCCTTTTCTTCTCTCTGCAGAAAATTTGATGACTCTCTTCTTTGATAGCAGATATGTATGATATATTTTGAATTTGTAGGACATTATTAATTAGATGGAAAAATAATCAGAAGCTTGAGTTATAATTGAGGTTTGATTAAGAGCGGGAGAATTGCACTGAGATCTGTTTAAGAAAAAGGCTGAGAATAAGAATATTCTTGTTGCATCTGTTCTGTTTTAGTCTGATCTGACTTGCTTCAAATCTTAAAGCATGACAGTAATATAAGCAGTAAGCAATGATAAGATTTGCAAGGGTTTCTTTGAATGAGGCATGCATCTTCAAAATTGTGTCATATTTATAAGCCACTTAGCTTATAGGCTTCTTGAAACAGTTGGGCTGTGTTGAACATAAAATATTTGAAAATGTAGTCGGAGGTTTGATCATAGCAAACAGGATAAAAAGTTTGGGTTTTACTTGATAGATGGTGGGGTTTTAAGGGATTCAGCAGCAGAGGAGCTGAATATGGTCATAGTGTTAAGTAAAGAGGTGCTGCATTGCAGAGGTGGATTTCAAGGCTTAAAAGGGCAAAGAGAAAGGAACAGATATTTAATAAAAAGCTGTAAGGAAATAGGCTGCACGTTGAACAGGATTGGGTTTTATTTAGACAGAAAACCCAGCAGACTGCTGTTTGAAAAGTATAGCAGAAGAAATCAGTAGTGTTCTTTTTAAAATGTTTTTTTTCTTTATTGAGATACACACAAAAAAGGGACCAGGCTCAACGCCACCTTTTCAGCACTGTGTACAAAAGTAGGTACCTTTTACCACCATTTTTCCAAGGCAGGGAATGTATTTGCACCTGATAAGAAGGTCTAGGCTAATGAGGCTTTTTGCTGAAGGGAAGTGGGAGAAGATTCCCACCTCCATCTGGCAGCGGCTTGGAAGGTGTTAGACATCGCTTTTGTGAGTCCCTCTGAGGCATTAGAGATTTAGCACAATACCATGCTCTTGTCCAGTGGTGGCTCTACAGCTCCAATACCTTGTTACTATTGCTGTTCCTTTTTGTGTTACAGAAATATATTCTCTTGCCCAACCTCTGGCTATAGGACCAGGCAGTCCTTTTCTTTAAATATGCAAATTTCTTTTTTTGACAAGTTGGAGTATACCTACTAAATGTCTGCTATACCACTGTAGCAAGTCATGAGGTGGTTATTCTGCTGTGGATGCTCCTTAGTCTTGTCATAATGTTTCAAGCAATGGAAATTCCACCTCTTCCTTTGGGAAAGTATTTGTCCTGTGGTCTAATTAATCCCTCAATCAGGTTGGTTCTTCATATTACTCAAACCAAATATTCTTAATTAAACGCTCAGCCCTTCTTGCTTTGCATGCTCAGCACAACACGTGAGAATTGAACTGATGGTCTATGGTCATTCTTGCAGCTTTTTGTGTATTCTAGCAGCTACTGCCTCAAATGATGTAATGTGTACTCTGATAGACTTTCTTCTTCTACATCTGTTGCTCCTCACTTTTCACTGACGTTTGCAGGATGGAAAAACTCTTGAATCCATTTTTCTGGAAGGAAAAATTGAGGAACGGCCAAAAAATAAAAATAAAAAAAAGTAAGACAACCAGCTGTATTTAGAGTCTTAGCAAGTTCGATGTAATTTGGTGAAAAAAAAACAAACCCAAGGCAAACACAACTGACTGAATGAGGTGATACCCATGTCCTGTCCTGTCCCTACACACTGGAGTGTACAGTCGTAACAATACCGTAACAACCCCTGTACGGTGAATGAAGCAAGGGGCAAGGAAGGGTTTATAGAAACTGATCACTTCTTCTTGCTTCACTGCAACATCGAATGAAGGCATAAATAGCATTTCATGCTTTTCCTCCTTTCAGCTGTTTGCATGTTTCGGTGCTGTCTTTCAGTTATCTCTGTGTTGCTAGGGTTTCAACAAAGTCTTCTGCTCATTTTTATAGGATGTGTTTTATTGCAATTGTCTGGCATTTTCTTCATTCAGTCTTGCAGAAAAAGTACATCTGTCAAAGGCACCTCTTTCTGTACTGAACTGTCAGAAATGGATGTGTAACTCCCAGACGTAGAGAAGTTGTTCTCAGCACCTTGACTTACTTTTCCTTTCTAAACCACCCAAGATTTCTCCAAACCTTTTATTTGCCCCACAACCATATAGTAAATTTGCAGCAGATTGACTTCTCACTCCTTACTTAGCCTTCTAGACTGTTTCCTCCATTGAGATGTTTCTATATTTTCATTTCATCTGCACTGGCTTAACGCCATGAGACTTTTCCCCAGATTTGTGAGTACTTACTCTAACGTGCAGAATATTATAGACTGGGAAGTTTTGCAGGGGTTTGGTTACTATGATATGTTTTGAAATTGCATTAGTTTCCATTATTTGATTTTTCTGAAAGTCTTTCATTGCAGTCTTCCCTGCCTTCCCAATATGCCCCTTCATTTTTCCTCAACCAAATTGCATCAGTATGGCTTGAACGTGGGTAGGTGTCCTTAAAGGTAAGGATTTTAGGGAATAAGCTGAAGTGAACAGCCGAGGTAGAATATGACCTGCAACCTTTAAATTTTATGCAGAGTAAGAAGAGTACTAAAGTGTCTTTCTTCCAAAATATTAATAGCAATAGTCATATCGAGAAAATAAATTTACTACAGTCAGCCAATTATAATTATGTTAATCTTATATGTTATGTTATATGTTGATGATTACAATCACCAGATTATAATTGTGTTGATGTTATGTTATATATTGATGTTGAACTTATAATCATGTTGATGATTAAAATGAACAAATTATAATTATGTTGTTTGTAAGTTGGATCAGGTTTCTCATGGCTTTGCATGCTTGACTTTGGAATATCTCCAAGGGTATATATTCTCCTTCTCCACTCGCTTCAGCCTGGCTCTGTCATCTCTATCCCTCCCAGTAGGAAGTTCTAGAAAGCAGTAGATGCCCTTCCTGTTCCCTTTCCCCCTGGCCGTTGTCTTTCCAAGTTTAAAAAACCCAACTCTCAGCCCCATCTTGTACATCACGTGCAACAGCCCCTGGCTATCTTGGTAGCTCTCCACTGGACTTAGTCTGGTTTGATAATGGTTTTCTTGTACCTGAGGCCTCAGATCTGTCCCATCTCATTCTTTCGACTTGGGATTGTCCAGTTGACTTAAATGTAACTGAGTCTTCCTCTATTATGGCTACTGCCTCCCTTCCCCAGAGTCTGCCCCACCAAGAAGCCTATGAGCAGAGCTTGCCATTTACGATTGAGGCATTAATCCTCATCGAGTCCTTCCTGTATCCCTTAACACTGCGTGCCTCACTTCACTGAGCAGTGGGACCATGTTTTCCTCAGTTTTCCTTTTGCTGCTACTCTACCTATAGAAACCCTACTATACCACCCTTCGCATCCCTTGCCAATCATGTTTTGTGTATGTTGGGCAGATTTAGCCTCAGAGCAGCGTAACCGGGAGTAACGGCACGTTATGATTGCTGGGTGTCTGCAGTTAGCCTGGCTTCCTAAGGATTGCTTGGCAGTCAGCGTAGGCAACGAGCAGCTCCCGCTGACTGGTGCAGAGGAACCAGCCTATGCATTAATGAAGGGGATCATGTCAGATAATACAGTAATGCAAGACTTGCGATCAAAATCCAGAAAACTCTACATTGTTTTCTCTACAATGAATTTCACCCATAACAGACTGCTTGGGGAGGGGCACGGGGGGAGCGTGCAAAATAAAATACAGGTTTGCAGCTGTAAACCCTGGATACTGAGGTAAAGTAGCTCCTTCAAACTCTTATTAGTAATAAAACATTAAAAGCTTGTTTCATCTATTCTTTTGACAACTGTGTGTTAATGACCCAGAAAAGAGGTATCCAAGCGAAAATATAGTAGGACTTTAAAACCCTAAAGGAATTCAGTCACTAAATTGTCTACAATTATTTGACACCCACACATGCTGGCTTAATGTATTACTCTGAGAATATGTTGACGACTTCACCGGCAGTTTCACATTAAAATCACTGAGCAAAGAGTGGAGATTTTATTTTTCACTCTTTATGTGGGGAAGTAAATTTAATAAATATTTTGTGAATATAATTATTTTGTGTTAACTATATTTACGTTGGCATATATCATTTTAAAAGAAACTATTAAACTCAGCAGTAAGAAGTGAGAATATATATACACACAGTTATGCAAGTTAAGTTAGGGCTGTGAACTGACTTCATCATCAAAGTAGAGGTACATAAATGGAGAGGAAATGCCAGTGCAATATTTCACAATGTCACTGTTCTCATTTTTCTTAAGGAGCAAATCTGATTTTCCCCCTCTGCCTCTGTGAAAAACGATTACAAATTTTTTTTCCATGTACATTTAAAGGTTGGATCCTATAGCCTCAATTAAAATGATAATGGTTAATGGAAAAATGGTATCTTATGAACTTGTAAAGTTAAATTTTAAACTGAGGTGTTTTTTCTCTTCATAAAATAATATTTTTTAAATTATAAAGATTAAACAAACTTTGGTTAATGTGACCTTGTGTCGTTATTAAATCTTACTGTGTAAATAAGGAAAGCTTTAGACCAGAATGAAAGTAAAAATTGTTGGAGAGAGTCTCCACATAGTATTTCTGACTTCTTGGCATTGCTGGAAATAAACTTAGGAAACCTGGCGTAGGTTTTCACGGGTGGTTTTTTTTGGTTTTTTTTTTTTTTTTTTTTTTTGTTGGTTTTTGGTATAATAGTTCAGGAAATGGAAGTGAAAATGAGAGGCCTTGAAGAATGTAGACATTCTGAACACTGTGGAGAAATATCAATTGCTTAAGGGAAATCTTGTTGAAGATAACAGAAACATATTAATATTGATTGAAATTGAAACTTTTTTTTTACTTTGACTATTTTTATGTATTGGAGTAACAGGAATGCCAGTGGTTTGTCAAAAAATCTAAGGTGTAACACATTTCTGCTATTTGATGTCAGGCGAGTTAATGTTATGCCTCAGTTTCCCTGTCCATAAATGGGGATAATGATACTTATCTCCTGTAAATTGCTTTGGGAACTTTTGATTATGAATGTTGAATATGATTATTCATTATATTTGCTTCCTATGAATATTCTAGTGAATGTATTTCGCAAGGGGATGATTAATTTTCAACAAATATCAGAGACTTGAGAAAATGAGTTTATATCCTCATAAATATAAATGTTCTGTTTCAGATGTTGAGGAAATGTGACATATTTGTATTCCATACAAATGAAGCCGGTAGTCTCAAATGAGGAGCCCTGAGCCCATATGTGTTAATCACATGTTCTTTCACACCAAGAGCTATCAAACTTCCCTCATGCCAAGGGGGAATGATTCTGAGTGAAGAATATATATTTTTGTATATATATAAAATTTTTAGGTAAAAGTAAGGAAGATGTAGGTAGATAATTTGCTAAGTTATGATTGTTTCTGCATGTTACAGAGGTAAAACATACAAGAAGTTTACTCGGACAAGTTTTAAATAGGCAAGGAGTCATTCTATCGGTCAGCTTGAGTGGTGTGACATAGGTTGTGACTGTCCTGTGCGTGTCACAAATGTCGTTGTAGCGTAACCATAGGGAGAACACTGTTCAGTAAGTATATCTTTCAGAAAGGTTTGGAATGTCAAGATATGGGAAATCCATGATTTGCCTTTATAGGTTTCTCCAGTGGTTAGTCACCCTCCCTGCGAGGAACGTTTGCCTCTCGGCTGAGTTATTCTCTCTTGCTGTTGTTGCTCTCTATTTTTCTCTCCGTGAAGCTGCTTGGATGGTGGAATCACACAACAGTAGACTCATTTTAGATATGCTAGAGATATCAAGTCTTTGTTTACCAATAATAAGACACATTTTTCTAACCTTGAAATCATATTTGTGATACATTGTACTTTCCCTCAAATTTCTCAGTTCTCTTTAAAACAGTGATCACCAGATGCTGTGTAGTCCTGTGGACTGTAACATTGCCGCCTTCTTACTCTACTCTTCTTTCTTTGTCAGATATCGAATTGGGGTTTATTTTTGTTTGCAGCTAGCATAATGACAGAGTACATGAATTACCTCTCCACTTACTCTCTACTTCCTTGTCAGAATTGCAGCTTTTTTGCCTTCAATCTGTCATTCCCTTGGTAGGACCTGTATTCCGTGCTCCTTGGTCTATAATTTTGCTCTGTATTTGTTTCAGTGCAACTTTCTTGAGATGTAGTCTTTCCATATGGCTTTTATCCCTGTCATCTACAAATTTTATTAGGAGTATTTGTATTGGCCTTCAACTGTGTGCTCAAAATGAATTCTCATTTTGGTGATTCTTTCCTTCCTGCTTCTTTTCTCTCACAGTTACACGGTGATCTACCAGCATCTTTTATCAAAGAACAATTTGTGTGTGTGTGTCTTAAATCTTGATGTGAGAGTGTTCATAATTTAAAAACAAAAAGGAAAACAAAACTCACAGAAAAACTCCTCAACCAAAACTAGTTCCTATTTTAAATAATCAAATCTAATGTGCAAAACTACAAAAGTACGTGTATGAGAATGAGCATCAACGCTGTTATTTTCATCTTGCAATTGAAAAGCAACATGTAGGCAATATCTTTCTAAGTTTTTGAAAAACATACTTGCATAGGTTTAAATGAACGCGATTGTACTTCACTTGGAGGACCAGGAGTTAAGAAGGAAGTGAGAGCAAGAGGGACCCATCTCCATTTGTGCATAAAGCAAAACCTTTAGAGTGTTTATTACAACTTTAATCTCTGTGCCCAGGAAACTAGGAGCAAAATAGCAGGAGTGGTCAGAAATGAGTTGCATCAGCAGAGATGCTTTGGGGGCTAGCCTGGAATTTAGCTGCTGGTATTACTAAATAGCTCTTTTAGTCAGCAATGCAAATTGAGCCCTCCCTAGAAAGACAAATGTAAAGTAATTTGTGTAAGGGACAACTTCCATTGCTAGTGATGGAACACCAGAAGCATCATGGATGTGTGGGGAACAGGAACCACGGAAATGTTTCGGGTAGTCTGAAACAAATAAGGCAGTAACTGAAGAATGTTGATGCAAGATTTCCCTAGGATAGCTTTAAAAAAAAAAGTTATTTTCATTTCCAGGAGCTTAATTGAATAATTATTGCCCTGTGGACAGGCTACAGGTCAGCAAACACTTGCTCCGACCCTCTCTAACAATCTGAATTTAGTTGGAGTGTTTAAAAAAACTAAACAAAACCCCAGCAGATGCAAGCCGACAGGCCAAAGAGCTTTATAATTTTGTCAACTCGTCAACTTTTATTTCATTTTATTTTATTATTTTCAGAGGTGTGAATAGATATTGAATTGTGCCTGAAATGTGTGATTGTTATGTCACTCCTGCTGCACCAAGGGAATTTTTTTTTTTGGCAGTTATCGTTAAATAAAAACTGCCAGTGAAAGAGTTGAGCTAGAGGAACATATTTGAAAGATTCCCGCACCAGTCAAACTCGCTTAGCCCCTTAATCCCTTACATTGGCAGTTAAATCCAAGAGACATGTAGTAGTGCACAGAGGAGCTATAAACAAACAAAGCTTGAAGCTCTTGGCACCTTAAAAAGAATTGCCCGTTTCTCATAAATACATTGCAATAAAACAATACCTACTGAACATTAGCAGAGAAAGCAAGCAGCCAGGAGAAACTAAAAGTAGGTGGCCTTCCAGTTGTGGGGGAAAAGCACGAAGAGAGAGGCTGAGATAAATCCTGCAAATAGCGTATGAGACTTTTGAGGACTTATTAATAAAACATACTGGTAGAACACATGCAGAAAACCAAACTGGTTGATCATTTGAAGAATATCATTCGTAGGATATCTCTCTTAGGCACCAAGACACTCCATCCCTTGCAATTTAAATAGCTTTCTTTGACTACCCATTACACTCCCACTGCCTTACCACCCTTAGCCCGTAATTGCTCACGTTCTGCAACCTTTTTGCTACAGAATATGGGAAAGGATTAAATAAAATTAGATGTCACATTTTTAAAGTGCAGTGATGACAGCAACGATTCATTCTCGTAATTAAGAATGTTTCACTGTGAATAGTTTGGGTATCCTGTTAAAAATGCATTGCGAAGAATTTTTGTGCTGACTTAATGATGCATATGCCTAAAACTGAAAAAGCAGCATTTGAAATTGTTAAGTTTTAGTGGATTGAAACCATGCTATATTAAAAACGTTACACTCCTGTAAAATACTGAGGGCTGAGGTAGAAATACTGTGTAAAATAGATGTCAAATGAGCAAATTGAAGTTATTCAGTTGGCCCCTTTATATATGTAAGAAGTATTTATTGGTGGGAGCAACTACATTTTTCTATAACCATTTGTTTTAGTAGATGGAGTGGGCAGGTGAGGAATTAGGAGAAAATTGTAGAAGAAGATGAAACAAAATTAAGCTGTTTAAAACTGAACTTGCTTGTTATGTTTTGTACTGTAGTTTGCCTTTCTTTTGATTTAGAATCCCATACATTTCCCTTCCTGCCATCTGTGATTTAAGTTTAATCTCATTATGCTTTTAAACCATTTGCTAAATCTTACACCGATAAAGTAGTTAATACCTGTTGATGAACGCGTTGGAAAACTAGTTTATGAATTCTGTCTGGCTGTGAAATCTAATTATGAGTGCCTAGGATACACCTTCATCAGCCTAAAACTTTTATCATGATAGGAATATTAGTTTGCCTTCTTTTTGCTCTCACTTTTAAAGTAAGATTGGCATGAGATAGAGTAACACAGATGGACAACTGTGTTTTAGCCAAGTCTTCTCAGTAAGTGGACAAGGGCTTGCCTGAAGAAGTAGGCTGGATGTCATGTCCAAGAGAAGGATTCTATCTCTTAATTTTGAGAAGCAGTAGAAGGAAAGGCTCTAGAGGATAAGATGGAGAGATAAGAGATGGAGAGGATAAGATTGCATCCTGTATCTGGGAGAAAGGACTGTCTTAAACCTTGTTACTTCCCTATGCTTAGGAATGTGTGGGAAAAGCATTAGGTGTTGTGCTTGTGTAACTCACTTCATTTGTATAAAGCCGCTCCTTGGAGTAGTTAGTTAAACATATGCTGGTATGCCTGTGAGGTGAGGACTACAAAATCATGTCCCAAGAGAGTGTGTACTACACGCAGTCTTGTTAGCAATGGAATTTAATAAACCCCTTGTCTCCAGGCTGCCCCAGGTGACTCTGCATCCCAAGCTGCATCATTCCCAGAGCACAGCGCATCCTCCTGCGTGGATTCTGCAGGGCAGGGGAGAGGCTTCCTTTGTGCGCTGTCCTCTTCCCTGCCTCCTGAGTAGCGTGAGGGCTGGAGGGCGTGAAGGCAGCAGCTTTTGGACATTTGTCTGGCTTTATAAAGCCGCTCTGCTAAATCAGTGGCCTATCTGAACAGTTTGTGGGCTTACTGAAGTCTGGAAGCAGCATGGACGGCAGCATTGTCTCTAAATCTGTGTAACTACTGCGTGAACACAGCAGTGAGGTCTCTGATAGCCTGGGATCTTTTGCATCCTAGAGGTGCCCAGCATCTCATAATGCCGTTTGATGTCACCTTTCATAAGATGCAGGATTTCATTTTGTTGTTGTTGTTCTGAGAATGATCCTCATGGAAGCCAGTGCTGCCGGAGAGGTGTCAAGTAGCCAGTGCAAGAGACTGAAATCCTCCCAGGCAGTTCATGTGCAGCGCAGGCAACAGAATCCAGACACAACAGAACGTGTGGTTAATATACCATCATCATTAATCATGTGCCTCCCTGCTATCATCTCTGGAGATCAGAGAAATTATGATTTGTTGTCTAAGTTGTGAACTAAATAGATATTCCCTATTTATTTTGCCATACTCAGAGCCCTCAAGTCAGAATGATATTTTAATTGTATGTTTTCCATCCACATCCAACGTTTGTTCACTGTTTTGCATTCGCTACGTCATAATTTTGTCCTAGCATTCACAGGGGATGTATTTTCACTTACATGAAGATCTCTTCACGCTGTTCTGTCGGTGAAACGGAGATTCAAAGTGGGAGTAAATTACACTAATATCCAGTGCTGTTACATTGTCAGAGATGTAAAGCAATATTACTGAAGTTGAATATTACGTCCATCTGCTCACTTCAGTTCTCAACAGAAAGAAATTTGCTCCTTCCCTGGAAAGAATGCAGCAGGAAGTGGTGAGCGAACATGACGGGAGCTCTTTTTGTTACATTCCTGGTTTAAGCCAGTAGAAAAGAACTTGGGACTGTTACCAGTTTTCTAAGCAATCCTGTTCCCTGGGATGACTGTATTTCTACCTCAGTTTAGGTAAAGTCTTAATGAATAAAAATTGTGGATGCTCTCCTCTCTGGTAT
Organism: Tetrax tetrax; assembly: GCA_009806455.1. Classification (NCBI taxonomy): domain Eukaryota; kingdom Metazoa; phylum Chordata; class Aves; order Otidiformes; family Otididae; genus Tetrax; species Tetrax tetrax. The sequence goes on along the minus strand of WHYT01017375.1, from coordinate 294,021 downwards.
TTTAGGATAGAGAATGTGTGTGAGTGCCTGCATGGGCTGTCTGGCAGTATGAGAAAAATTAATCATTACTGATGAGCAACGCTGGCTTATTAAAGTGTTTACTTCAAAGAGATAGCATCACAGTTGGATTTCTTAGAAAAGCCAACCAACTGAACCTCCTAAAACTACAACTCAACAAGAAACAAAGTTAATGGGAGGGATGTGTAATGTGTTTAAAGAAACTATGATTTAGCATTCAAGCACTGTATGATAACAGGAGAGCTCTTTAAATCCACTTAGGATCTTCCTACTTGCTGGGTTTCGTTTCAGAATCCAGTGTCAGCACTAAAGGACAAGGAAACTATTCTGTACATCTTTAATCTGTGTGCTCCACTGAGTTGATTTTCACTGAAACCAGCAGTATCTTTCCTTTCATGAAGGATTACTTTATGGGGGGCTGTTAAAATTTCTGATTTTGATTTTTGACACTGATAACCAATATTTGTTTTACAAATAATATCTTTTAGTACGAATATTTGAATTAAATTTAGTATGAGTTATTCTGAATAATTTATTTTAGCATCAAAAGCAATCACTAATACTGTGGTATTTGATGTTCTGGACTTCCTTTACCAAATAAAAGCCTTCTTTGTGCATGTGGAGTTATATTATCTGTTTAAAAATATAAATACGTAAGTTGTGGTCTAAATATTTCACTTTGTCTTTTATCCTACATTTAATTTCACCAGCTGATTGCAAATTGACCATGTTACGATTTTGACAAATTCAAATTAAATTCTTAGCGCAAGTAGGGGTCATAACTGTCTGTGGCGCTGGGAATTTCAAAAGTCAACTTCATAAATAGGTTTTACAACAGTGGTGTGAACTTGGAAGTCAGTGGTTGGTTCTTGTTTGTATGGAAAGAAATAAATTAAGAATATGTTCTGGCTGTTAATATTGAGTTTTGTAAGGGGATGAAATTAAATGCTTTTATGATACCTTTAAAAAGTAAAATGGCAGTGTATTTAAAGTAGAGAGCTATGCAAATGAGAAATTTGAAAAGCGTGTAGAAAGGTTGCAGTGAGTAAAATAAAGGAAGAAAAATTTTCCTTATGTAAGGAAGTTTGGAGCAGCAGCAGTTCTGGCCATGTAAAGTTGTACAACATCTACCACAGCAAAGGTACAGTCACTTGATAAGGACTCCTAGATATTCCCATAATATTAATAGCCACTAAGTTTGGTCATATATGTAACGCTTCTTAATAAATTAATTTGATAGAAAACATGCCCCCAAGAATAAATACAGGTCTGTACCATTCTGTTTCTGTCATGTGCCTAAGGTAAAAAGGATTAACTCCATTATTTCTGACTCAGATACAGATGTGCAGTGTTCAGGGTCGTTAGTGCCACTCAAACAGTTTGTCTGTCTCCTTACAGTGTAACCTTAAACCCAGGGAGAACAGACGCTGCAGAAAAGACTCTTTTGGTACAGGGGAAGTGACAATCTGGGCCAGGTTCCTTTTGCAGGCTCGTCACTACACCTGCATTTACTGAGCCTGAAACACAAGCAAAGTAAGAATTTATTGGAGACACTTGCTTTTGGATAGAGAATAGGTTTTGTAGACCATTAATCTCATTTCAGAGAGAGAACAGTTATTGAATTAGTGTAGAGACCAAGGCATTGCTATGGATCTGTAGACTTCTATGGAATTAATTGCAAAATCAGGTAGGCTACAGGTGTACACCAAATATGGAAGGTAAGATACAGAGGGTTTCTCTTGAGGTGCTAGTGATGCAAATGTCTGATGCTGCTGAGAAGATGGAACTGCTGCAGTCATTTTGGTGGATGTGAAAAGTGTTAATGCTATTTATGTGCCCCTGTAATTGTGCAGAATCAACAGAAACAGAAAACAGTACCAAGGAACATCTAGCACTCTCTTGTAATCCAGCAGGGATTAGTAATGAGTTTAGACCTGGCAAACGTGGATAGTGTTGAATTAAGATGTCATTTGCAGCTGACTTTTTTTGATGCAGGGCTCACAAAGCAAAAGATGCAGTACTGGCCAGCAAAGTTAAGCTGCTTCTTCAGTTGAGTGACAAAAACCAAAAAGGTACTGAAGAAAGAAGTAAGGTGAAGAGGGATGGGATTGCAGAGCCTGGCCACGTGAGCTCGGTCAGGTGTATTGTTCAGTAGATGCACTGAAGCACAAATAGACCATGTCACTTGAGTCTCTGGTCTTTGGCTTTTGGTAACCATGGCCAAATAGCAATAAAAGGGAATTCACAGGTCTTATGTGTGCAGCACAGCAGCTGTAATGGTGCACTTGCTCCTTTTGGTCCATGCTCTCTCTTAGTGTCAGTGTGAAATTAAGATCTCAAAAACCAACGTATTGAAGGAAGAAAGTGAGATGGAAAGAGCAATTCCTTTCATTATTTTACGCACTAATTGGGCTTAATTTCCAGTGTAGATATTTTGGTCCATTAATTTCTGGCTTCATGCTCCCCTTGTTTACCAGAAATTATCTCAAAACATCTGTTTGTGTTTATGAGTAGGCATTTTTGGTTTGTACTAATTCAGTTTTTCTTTCTCTTCAGCTTTTGTTGACTTCAGTAAAATGGCTTTATGCATGAGTCTGAACTTTTGTCTCCTTGGATAACTAAAGTAGATTTTTCTGTGGAACAGGAGCTATAGAAAACAATAGTAGTATTGTCTTTTCCCTCACATACTTGCTGTTTTAATTTGTTCCTTTTGCCTCTATTTTGTTAGTGAGCTCCAGGAAACTGGAGCAAAAACAACATAAAAAGAAAAGTCAGTTCAGGAACATAGGAACCTTACTTTATATTCCAGCACAAATTTTAGCACTCTGCTTAGACAAAATGTGGAGGAAGATTAAATTTACTGTGTATACCTAAACTTAGCATGCTTTTTAACCGAAGCAGTTGTGCCGAGAGCTCGGTTGTTGGTAAGCAAGCATTTGCATGCCTGCAAAATGAGGGGGGCTAGGAAGGGGGAGGAAACACCCTACGTCTTCATCTCATATGCAGAAATAAAAAAGGGCGGTGAGAAGAGCAATAACTTTGTGCAGTTTAAAAGTAGCAAGTAGCTAAAGCTCTAGTGAATCAATAGATTTCTCTTCTTGTCCAGAGATGTACGTTGTTTTTAATAGAAAGATTTGTGATATATTTCCATGGTTAGCGATGCTATTATAACATAAAATTCATCAGTCATGGGAAACAGCGTCATTGTCTACAGATTCCAGATTAGCAGTTGTAGGGAAAATACAGAGCTCTACAAATTTATATTTCATCTTGTGTAATGTTCATGAAAGCTTTACAGCAGGCTTAATCAGTTGAACATGAATTAATGATGGTTATCAAACAAAAAATAATGAATTTCAAATAAATACTTATTGCGTAATTGAAGTCAAGAATTTTCTATGAATAAAATATATTTGTATTTACAGTGCATAAATTCAGTTGTGACACTGTTGGCCATAAACAGCTTTTTGATGGAAGTTCTGATGAGCTGTGTTAAATTAGTAATATCCTGAGTACATTTCTTAATGATGTCACCAACTTTGTGTGCAAGAATGTTCTTAAAAATGAATTGGGTGCCATTTATTTTGTCTGAACTAGAAGAAGAAAATTGTGTTTTGTTTTTGTTTTTCAACCATGATGTACACTCAAGAGAATCAGTTAATGATAGAATGTTTCAGATTAGTCTTCTTGTGTGTACATATGCAGGGGATGTTACGCAGTTTACTTCTGCTTTGACAAAGACAATTCAGATAACTTTTTTCATTGATGCAATAATTAGCAGATTCACACGTGTTCCCAAAAACCATAAATATGCTGCTCAGGACCTTCTTGAAGAGCAAGACAGAACGTACCAGAATGTTGCATGCATGTGGCAGTATTAACAGAAAAAGTCTTAATGCTTTAAAAACAAACAAATCTGAAAGTATAATTTGGAGAGACTTGGGGGTTGTTCTGGAGTAAGGAGAGTCACCCCGTGCAACTATCAGCGCTCTGGAAATGTGCAGCATTAAGAAAAGGAAAGGCTCAGAGGAACAGCAGCTTTGCTGTGTACAGGTGTGAGATCGTGCTCTGCCATTTAATGATCAGGGAGAGAAATAATTTCCAGACCTAGATTACTTTGTGACTGACTTAGTGTGGGATCTTTGTAAACCACATTTTGTTTTTGCACATCAGTTTCCTATTCAAAAAATGAGAATAACTTACCTGCACTGCTGGGACTGAGAAGTTTATATAATGTTTTTAATCCACCGACCTGAGCAATCCTCAGTCACTGCAGCATTAGTTTTTGAACGATGATTTGAGCGCTTCCAGTTGAATTAGCATTGCACATTTCAATAAAAAGCATGGATGGGAAATTTACTTTTAATATATGTTGAACATAAACCACACTCTGCTTTGGAAGCAGCGTCACCACAGTTGCTATCTGATCTGAGAGGCCTAGTTATGTACCATAGTAAAATCCTTCCTGCAAAGATTTCTGAAAAAGAAAAAAATAAATAGAAAAGGAAGGAAGTGCAAGACCATAATAGGCAGAAGCCTTAATGTGTCAGCAATCTTATGTTTTGCTCTTCTTTTTTTCCCTCAGCAAATAAGAACTTCTAGGAGATAACTGTAGAACAAATAATGAGCCGTGTAAGAAGGAGCCGCACCTAAGTGAGAAGTACAAAATGGTACGTATTCAGAATGTTTGTTTAAAATGTTACTGAGGTGGGTAAAAGAAGGCTGGAGGAGTGTAAGGCAAAGCGCAGTGAGTGGGAAATTAGGAGAGGCTGGAGTCATGTAAGAAGTGCGAAGGAACTTGTATTTGAGAAAATCTGATGGGTTAACCAACTTGAGGAATATAGGCTAGATCTTTTGTCAATGTACAACAGTATCAACCCATGGATGACAGGGGATAGACATATGCCTTTGTGAGCCCTGAGGAACTGGTCATGTCCTCAACTTTCTAACTGAAGTGAATAAATAAGGGGAAAGTTAATGCAAGGATTAATTTTCCTTCCTGCCCTCTTAGTACTCAAAAGAATTTCTAAGTATGAAACCATGTTGGAAAATATATTTGAATGTATGAAGAGCAGAATGAAAAATAGTGATCTGTGTACACAATTGCTGTTTTCTAATCAATGCTATATCCACTTACGGAGTACTATCTGATGCTCCAGCGGGCTGCATACTCCTTGTAACAAGCTCAAGAGAATTCACTGCACTTGCACTAGAACCCAAATGGATTCACGCGGGAAGGAGTGCTTGTGATTTCTGAGGATTATGATAATCTCTCTTGAAAGCTCAAAGCAGTAGAGCACCCTCTGTAGAAATGTTGAAATGCTTCAAGTCACAGTTCTGCCTTTGGTTTATCAAGGAATTTCCAGATCTGGTCTAAGGAATAAATTCTCTTGAGAAGTGATAAAATTCTTCCTTTTGCACATTTAAAATTTACCAGGAAAAAAAGTGTAAGAAATCTACAATGAAGTGTAGTGTGTTAGCATAGATTATATGTCCACAGTTTCTCTTCCTTTTTTTTTTTTAATTTTATAAATACTTTTAAAAGGCATGAATATAAATAATGCACCTTACCTGCTTCATCTTTATATTTCGCTAGTTAAGAAAAGTTCAAAAAGATAAAATTGAGAGTGGGTTTTTGCTGGGAATAATGACAAATGAGAACAAGGTTTACAGCGTTGCTTAAACTCCTGATCCATTCAGTCTGGGATTCTGTTTCTGACAGAGGCCAGTGCTTGCTCCTGGAGAGGGAGACTGGAGAGCCTCCCACTAAACGCTTCTAGTAAAATCTGTTTTCCAAATAAATACTTCCAACAATAGAGCCAACTAACATGCAGAAACAGCTGCATTTTTGTTACAGGATTTAGAACATTTAGCTCATACTTAAACTGAGGACAAAGAAACAGTGAGATTTTCACTTTATTGCCCCTGTTTCATCAGTAGCAGGAATAGGTCAGAACAATTACAGCACGTCTCATAGAACTGTCTGCCTCCCTGCTCTGCAACTTGAATATTCCATATAAATTTTTAACTCAGACTGTAAAAGCTGCAATATTTATACGACATGAAGCTGCAACAATGTGAAACCTATCCATTTGCATATGCTATCTCTGTCCAGAAAATAATGAGATTTTGAGTCGTTTTGCTCTTTACAATCTGTAATAAAATAACATAGACTTAATCCTTCACAAAGTATTTTTGCATGTCATTTTAAAGTTACATAATATTTTGGTCTTATGCCCACATGAAAGAATAATTAAAACAAAATCTAGCAATATCTGTGGGTTAGATTTTGAGGAGAAAAATGACACCACGCAAAATATTCTTAAGAAGAACTTAGCAAGAACACCACTATTTTAGGACTTGAAAAGAGCAAACTTTTACATCCTTGTGGCAGTGCCAGTTGTGTTTTTCAAAAGTTGTCAAAAATTATAAAGCATAAAAGCTTTCAAGCACTGAAGATTAATCCTCCCTCCCAGAAAGATATAGATTGTAGTCAAATTCTATAAACCTCGTTTTGCTTCCAGCTACATATTTTTAAGTATAATTCTGAAGCAATATCAAAGCAGATGGTGCAACAGCAGCATTGAAAAAGCATTTGGTGTATTGTAAGTGTCAGGTTAGAATTCACAACCTGATGAATTGCCCACAAGTTCAGTGCTAAAATGGTGCCATTTCTCTTTTAAAATAACTAACTTAGAAACTATTTTCAGAACTAGAATTAAAGTAAAAAAGAAAATAAATAACCCATATGTCCCTTGTTGTTTTTAAATATTTAAGTGTCAGCTGGAGTTGTGAGAGGAATGGTTATGTGCACTGCATTGCTGTACAGCTTCCCATTTGTTCAGAGTTTTCATGCTGTGTGAACGGTGTTTTTGAAGACCTCTGCAGTTGCTATTGTCAGCATATACAGTAGACTGGAGTTTTACATAGTTCTTCAGGAACATACACTCAGCTTTGAAGATAAACTTTGTTTGAAAGGTATCAAATTCTCAACATCATCAGTGGCTGGAATTGGAGAACTCTTCCTCAGGTGATGGATAAAAATGGACCTTTCTAACTATGAGTAATGTCTAGTGCTGAAGCCGTTAAAGTTCTGTCTCCTCGCAACTATAAGGCTACCTGATGCTATTTCATATTTCTATTCAGGAAAAAGAAAGATTAAGATTTCTTTCATAGTATAGATAAGAGGAGCCAGCTCCTATTCAGCTGGAAATTCCCACAAAGAAATTTGAGGTTTTATACCCCTATTTCAGTACCTAAGGATTCATGGATCTCCACTTAGAGGCTAGGAAGACAGAGGGCTGTAAGAAACTATGGAATAAGAAATTTCCAGAGAATAAGAAACTGCTTATTCCAGAGTTTCTCTGCTCTCTTTATTACAGAGAGAATCCCCCACTTGCAGATTGGTGGCAAATTTGCCATCTGACAGACTGACAGCATCTGTTACCTTGATGATGATTGTGCAGCTAGGAAGCATCTTTAGGAGGAGAGCCAAACAGTGATTTGTTTCTGGAGCTACGCTGGTTCACTGGAAGCCCTGTGGGCTTTGGGAAACTTGGAAAGGGAAAGCATAGTTTGCTCCTAAATGTGCTGCCATGCTGGAACAGATGCTTTTGTAATGGCAACTGATAGGCTGTGACACTTGTGTGTTCAGTGCTAGCGTTGCTGGTCTCCATGGGGTGGTAGGAATGAGAGTGCACAAATCCTCAGGCTGGCTTTATGGGATTACTCTGATATTTCAGTCATGCCTTTGCTTCTCCTCCATACTGCTCTTGGAGGGCTTAGCTGTAGGTTTTATCTTTTATTATTCAGATTCTGACTTGGAGATACGCTTTAAGAGAGGAAGACATCTACCTCTGTTGCTTTGGATGCAATTATATCAGCAGGCTGGGACATCACTCAAAGCCCTATCCAGTAATAAAACGTCAGAATCAGTACTGTGAGTGTGGTGCATCTTCAGGGTAAAGGAGAAAGACAGTGGCATTGCAAGTCACCAGGTGTATCAGAGAGACAGGCGATGAGGCTAGCTCGTTCTGCTGAGGTACAAGAAGCTTCCTCCTGTAAAGTTTTCTATGGTTTCCAATATGTTGACCTGTGGAAAAGTCAGCTGCTTCTCAAGAGACTATAAAAATGAGATGCCTAGCTAGAAGTGTTCCACTGTATGACAGGTTTATGGCTATAAACATACACTACATGGGGCACATTATTTGAAAGAGATCTGAAATGGCATTCTGAAAAAAAAAAATAAATCAAATTCTCAAGTGAGGAAAAGACAAAGGAGGGGGGCTTTTTGTACAAGAGTGATGGTTTTTTTCATCTACTATGAAGCATAGCTGATGTTTAATCAAAACTTCCGTGAATTTAATAAACACTGTAGGTATTTTAGTACCTATAACCTTATTTCTTGCTTGGTTTTTTTGAAAGGAAAATAACCTCTCCTAGGATTTCTTTTTAATGAAATGTAGGTTATGTGTTTTCTGAGCTTATGAATCACAGAATGGTTTGGTTTGGAAGGGACCTGTAAAGCCCATCCAGTCCAACCCCCTGCAAGGAGCAGGGACATCTCCAACCAGATCAGGTTGCTCAGAGCCCCGTCCAACCTGGCCTTGAATGTTTCCAGGGATGGGGCATCCACCACCTCTCTGGGCAACCTGGGACAGTGTTCCACCACCCTCAGTGTAAAAAAATTTTCCTTATGTCCAGCCTAAATCTACCTCCTTCTGTTTTAAAACCATGACGCCTCATTTTATTACAACAGGCCCTACTGAACAGTCCCTCCTCATCTTTCCGGTAGTACTGGAAGGCCACTCTAAGGTCTCCCTGGAGCCTTCTCTTCTCCAGGCTGAACAGCCCCAGCTCTCTCAGCCTGTCCTCACAGGAGAGGTGCTCCAGCCCTCTCATCATCTTCATGGCCTCCTCTGGACTCACTCCAACAGGCTGTGAGGCTGCTCTGGGAGGAAATGTGGGGAGTCCTTTCATATCTGTCCTTCAAAGACACTGGCCCTGAGTATTTACCGTGAAGCAGGTGCCTTTGTTCAGGTCAGTGTTGCTGGCAGGCTCTGCTGCACCTCAGGGGAGGGGAGCTTCTTCAGAGCTTTGTACCAGTCGTGGTAAGCAAAGAGTTAACAAAGGAGAAGGAGATGTTTGTAGATGCTTTCCACATTTGCACCTAGAGCATAGATTTCTGTAGTTCAAACTGACACCTAGATGTGGAGGGTTTGGCTGACTTGAGCTGTGAATGGATTGAGTGGGATATCCAGCCCCAGGCTCATAGGATTTGCAGTTGAAATCTTTTTTGGTGTAGGACTCAAAGCAGAAACGTATATTGCTAACTAATGGGCAACTACAAACTAATAAGAAGTTTGCGTATTTGTGCAAGAAGGACCTTTTTTTTTTTTTTTTTTTTTTTTTCTTTCAGTAAGACTTAATCTGGGACAACCACAGAAAGTTATTGTTAAGGTCTTTGTGTAATGGAAGGAATGATCAAGTAGTACGATGTAGGAGTTGTTTACTTTGAGCCTGAAAATTTCACGGTGAATGAAGTGATTCTTCAACTGATACAGAAGCGAATAATGGTTTGAGGGGCAGTCTATAGTTATTCCCTCCCAGCCCCACTTTAGGTATGTTTGTGGTGATGGAAAAGTTACTGTCTGATGGCAGATGGACAGGGGCATGCAGAATGACTGGGCAGAAATGATCCCTTACTCTAGAAAATCTGGCCGGTGTTAATTAGCAGCAGCAGCATGACCAGAATCAAAGGGGAGAGTGAACAAGGCAATTATCCTTGATGTGATTCTGCTACCTTAAGGTCTTGGAATGGATGCGAAGATGCTGCTCTTGGAATGGACCCTAAGATGCTGCTCGTTGTGCTCATTCATGTCTTGCAGCTGCGTTCAGGTGAAAGGGGTGACGGGTTTTTTTAGCTGTTAAAAAGAAACAGAAGTAAGGATTATGCCCTTACCATTCTCAGTTGTGACCCGCTGTATTATTTGTTTGGATGTATTAGTTCTTCAGATGATGATAATAACAGGTGATATCTAAAGAAAGGTTGATTCTATAGTCCAAAATCAAGGAAAGACAATGCTTCCTAATACGCTGGCCCGATCACAAAATGAAAATACTGACAATGCTTCACTTAACTTCTCCACACCAAGCGTCTCATCCCGCTTACGTGCTCGGGCTTGGTTGCCTTGGCAACAAGTGGCTGTGCACACGTAGCGCAAAGTGGGTCCGCAGTTTGTGGACGGGGCCCTTGGGGGCCCCATTACAGAATTTCTTATGTTTGGAAATACTTTGTAACAAGGCCCCTGGTGTCACTTATTAGCAGTAAAGTGTACAGCAGCCTTCATCAGCATCAGCTACCAATTTGTTTCTTATGGAAATGAAGCCACATTGATGGTGTATCAGACTTTTTGGGGATTTTATGCTGGTACGGAATTCTCACTTGCTCTTTTTATCCTGCCACTTGACACACACTTCTCTAATTTGCGTGCTTTTCTCCTCGTTATATTGATTTCAGCCTTCATGGTGAAATGAGGTAACAATCTGCAAGGAGAAGGTGGGCAGAGAGAGAGGAAATAAACTTGTACAGAGGCATTTTGTCTGCACCATGATCTGCCTTCAATTACAATGCTGGAGAGAAGCAATTTTCATCTTCTCTGTCTGACTAATCTGCTGGCTTTTTTGGAAAAGTTTTGTACCTTCATCTTCACTAAATATTATTTTGATTTCCTTTAAAATGCAAGCTAAGATATTAACTTCTAGGGGAATGCCATAGAAATGAATGTATGCCTATTTGATTTTTTTCCTATTATCACAGAGGAAGTAAAGAGATTAAAAAGATATTTAAAAGGCTATAAGCTATCCAAATTTCTGATGTAAAACCAATTTCCATTACAAGGCAAGTTCTGGACAGAAAGCACAGGTTTGGGGGTATGGGAGAGTCTTTGTTTTGTTGGGGGTTTTTTTGGGGTTTTTTGTTTTTTTTGCAGGGGTGGATTGACTTATTCTGCTGCAATTATTGCTTCATTATCTTGCAAATATTGCAGCGATACTCGTAAATTGTACTGAAATAATTGCCAAAGTCTGAATTAGCAAACAGAAGGAAATGAGGGAAAGGGAAATAAACACAAGTACTATGATCATTCCCTCTCCCAAAGGGAAAGAAAGAGCAGTGATTGAGGATAACTTCTTGGAATCACTCGAAGTCAGTGAAGATAATTATCTGGGTGGGGAAGGGGGACATCAGATAGATTTCTGATTTACAATAGTCTTGTCGGAAGCTGGAGCATGCTGTAGACCAGAGACTCAGGCTTGTTGCGGCTCACCTGTCAGGCTCCAGATGGAAGACTAGGAGCTGCCATTGTCCAACAGCAGTTATGTCTTCTTCCCCACAACCCAGACTGGGAGAACAGGAGCATGGCTGGTGAAGGCGCTCTTCTCCCCAGGGCTGTAGCCTCCAGTGACGGAGATTGATTCATCCTGGGCACTGCTGTAGTAGCTTCAGCCGTAGCTATATTCCTCTGAGGAGCTTATCAGCATGGCCCTGATGACCCAGTGAACACTTCTGTGATGTTGTGTCATGGACTGATGACCACAATTAACACAGGTTGTGGGTTCTCCAGGGTGTTTTTGTCCCTACACAGTGGAAATGCATGAATTTCTCTTCAGCTCTGACATCCTGCTACGCTTGTGAAAGAAAGAGAAGGGCGTTTCACTGTTCGTGTTGAGTAGGCTGGTTCCTTTCATTGACAGTTATGAGGTATTTGAAGAGAGGGGCTAAAGACTACTGGAGAAACCAGACAAAGATGAGAATTTAATTTTAAACCCAAAGACCTTTTGCTATTATCTTTTAATTAAAAATCTCAGAAAATACAAGCCCGAAAAGCTGAAAGAAACAAGAAGCATAAACTCAATAGATGGCGTTTTCAAGCAATCACAGTTCTGGGGTCTTTGAAAGCCTCTTTGCTTCAGGGTTGAATTCCTATAATATAAGCTGTGCATACACTACTATATACCAAGATCAGTATCTTTTGAGTAAACTGCTTTCTTGTCATTAAGACTTGACATTTCTGTTCATCGTGGCTGCCTCACTGCAATAAACTTTCGCTGGAGGATATACAAACTCTATTTTCCGATATGAATACCAGGAAGGGGCTGCATATGAAATAGGGAGAAGAAATTATTCTTGTTCACAGAAGACGACTGGAGAGGAACACAAGTTACTGACATATGCTGCACATTTTCAGACAAGATGGGATATAGGAATTGGAGAAACAAGATGGACTCTGAGGTTTTTGGTCTCATGTAATCCCTTACTGATGTGGGTCCATTTTCCTAAGGAAAATTCCCTTAGGTTTTGTACAGTCAAGTTTTAAAGGTCTCTAGTGATAGGGCATTTGACACTTTCATTGTGAGATTGTACTAGAGCCAGTATATTCCACCAGTAGGTAGCCTTTTAATACTCTATTTAAAAAAAAAAAAAAAAGTAAGAAAAAGTTTCCCTATGGAGAAGTACTAATGAAATACTGCCATTGCAGAAACTGTACCTAGAAAGATTCTGCAAGAAAAACGAATGGCAAAACTCTAGAGACAGAAAAAAGATTAAATTCAAAATAGCAAACAATTGAAGAAGAGAGTCCTTTAATGAGAAGAAATCTAAATTGCTTGAACTTCATTGTGTAAAAGGTCTCATTTTCTGAAACCTGTTTCTCTTCCACATCATCTCTTAATTACAGTGAAAATGTCCCTTGAATACCTGACATCATTTATAATTGAATCTCATTCATTGTTGCTCATAATACTCTCATCATTAAAATAGTTATTTTTATATATGTGCATGCTTTTAATATTAAAAATCCTGTGACCTGCAAGCTATAAGTTCTAATTTACTTTTACTTCCACTTGAGTGAGAATATGTACAATTATCACTGAAGTTTCCCATACCAAAAAACCCAAGATCAGTAAACGCTACCAACAAAAATCCTTCAAATTGCCTTTCTGCAAAAGAAAAGTTAGGTAGGTTATCAGTGTGATTTCACACTGCCCTCTAACCTTTCCTCACTTATTCTAATTCCCTCTAAGTTGCAGTTATGCTTTTATCTGTACCCTATGGTCATCAGGGATGCTGAAGCTTTATTTGCTTTCCCATGGCCATTTCCTTTATCCTGGCTACTGGGGACAGAAAGTGGGTATTCGCTTCTCTGCCCAGCAGAGATTACTTTTGCGTGAGAGGAAGTAAAATAATGAAGTTTCCTCCTTTTTATGCTTTTATGCAGTATCTCAGGGCATTCTCTTTGAGTTATATAGAATGAAGCAAACTGTTGCTATTGGAGTAAAAACACCGTAAGAATTTTTCTTCTTACTTTTATTTTAAAAACTCTTGAAATTTCAGAGCTCTGATTACTTTTTCCATATAATAATTTTAAAATAATTGTAATAATCTGGTTTACTTTTGTATTGACGTTTGCTAGACTAAGGAATAGCTGAAGAGATAACAATCTCCAAGTTATTTGAAATACATTTTCAGTTAATCTTCATTACCTCACAGTAACTCTTTGCAATGGCGTGGCGAGAAAAATATGCTGTGAGGGAAGGCAGAGCTCAGAAGTGGCAATAACTGCTCATGCTGTGGTCATGTTCTTTCAATTAGCGATCCTTGTAAGTATTCATCTAACATAGAATATCATAGTAATTGAGAGAGGATTGTCCTGTGAACCACTTATATATGGTAAAAATTTGTTATGTGTTCTTCTGCATTAACTGCTTCTCTCAGTACTAGATCATCTAGTGCCTGATCATCTAAAAATGTCACAAAAAGATGTAAGGGGGAGCATTGCGGACTCAAGTATCAAAGGGGAATTCCTGACATTTTGCGTTGGCTGCTGTCTGTCTGAACATTTTGCTTTTGTACACACAGAAATGCCTTCAGAGGGCTGAACATCTTGGAGACTGAGGCAGCCAGGTGTGAATGGAACAGAGGCTTTTCCAGCTGAGTCTCCCAAAGGACAGATCCTGGGTGGTATCATCAGTGTTCCTGCCCACTGTCCCTATCATTTACTACTTAAAAATAAATCAAAATGGATGCTAGTTTCTTTAAAAACATGATAGGAAATGTCTTCAATAGATCCTCCTTTTTATATTTTAGCTTTAGAATGAATTTACCCTGAGCGTAGGATGTCTGAAACTTTGTATTTATAAAATCTCAGGCTTTTATAAGCAGCCTAGTCCTCCTAGCCAAAGCTATAGCATCGCACATTGAGAATCCAAGTTTATGCCATGTCCTTATCAAATGAATGACAGTGACCAGCAGAATTAGAGCAAGCATACCTTACCCTGTCAAATCTCCCTGGCTTCTGAAAGTGCAGTGAGACAAAAAGGACGTGGATGTGTCTTACAACAAACTGCTTTTCCTGAAAATATGTTTAGGTTAGTAGAGATTAAAACAAACAAGCAAGCAAAAACACTTGAGCGCTTTTCCCACATGCTTCAGATAGCTGTGGTATAACGTAAGGGATGTCCGAAGCCAGAGCAGTACAATCTAGTGCGACCTGCCACCGTGGTAACTGAGGACTGACTATTCCCATTCTCCATCCACTTCATTCAGGTTCTGCGTGGAGCCAGGTATGACTGTTGCTTGTATTGACGTACAATGATCTCTCTCTGGAAATAATTCCTTCTTCTTTTCCAAGAAGCTAAGTGAACAATTCAGCTTTGTCTGGCTCAGGCATATGAAGGATTCCAGCTATAAAAGGAAGGAGAAATGCTGCAGTTGTAACCCACTGGCTCAGTTAGCAGCCTCCTTGGAGGCTGTGCTCCGAAATAAGCATACCCATTGGTGCAGCTCCTCTAGACTGTTTCTTGCCACAGGACTCTCGATCCAGCTTTGTTACTTGGGTGGGACAATGTGCTATCAGCACTGTCTTTGGTTATCTGGTTCTTCCACTCACAAGCTCATGAAGGAGCCTCACCTGTCTCTCCTACAAATGATGCGCAGTATTTCTAATGCCTGTAATGTTGGGAATCCTCGCACAGAGAAGTCACTAGCTTCATTCTGTGTAGCTCAAAATAGGTCTAAAATCCAAGTGATGTTTGAATTGCCGGGGAGAGCCTGACTTTGCTCGGCTTTCAATGACAGTAACATCAGTGCAGCTGAATCGGTGTTAGTGGTGCGAAAATGATGAAGAAAGTCCCCTGGTGACTTGGGTCCCTTGGGATATCTGTTGCCTGAGGCAGAGCAGCTGCTTGTGTGGTCTGCTCCTCTCTTGCCTCGTTTGCTCCTCATCGTTAGTGATGGCTGGAGGACTCTTGGCCAGCCTTCTGCAGGTGCTGCTGGGGAGGCTGATTTAAGCTGCTCTTTTTCAGGGACAGACCTTTAACTCCTTGGTGCCTCGCAAATTTGTGTTTCTGATGCAGAGCCTGCCGGGCTCTCACCTTTGAAACAGTACTTTGCAATTGGCTTGTGTTTGGGTGACGTTGATCAGCTCACTTTAGCTGTCAGGTTTTTTATTTAAAATATGAAAAAGAGGATCATTAAAGAATTCTGTGTTCCCTGTGTGTGTTAAAATCCGAAGATTTAATATAAGAAAATATGTGAGGCAGGGGCTAAAGCAAGACCTTACTATAAAAATGCAGATTGGTGAAAAATAACAGATCATGGTTACAAAACATACATTGTAAGGTATATTTTTAAAATAGATTATTTGGGTACAGGTATTTATTTGGATTTTTCGACTTTTGAAAGTAATACAGTGAAATGTTCTAACATAAACTCCTAGTGGTGCACTTCTTTTCAGGAAGGATTTGGTATAATCATGGACTGTTTGCAGTTACCATTAAGGTATGTGTTGTACTTGCTGCCAATTAGTTTAATTGATGTGAAGGCCTGAGTACATCTTAGGAGGACAGGATTTCCCTGCCTGAATTGCGCCTTCTTTAAAGACCAAAACAGTGTCTCTGATGGCACCTGGAGCAGGACAGGACTGGATCCTGGGATAGAAGTTGATACCAGGGTGCTAGAAACCGGCTTCATAGTCTTGAATGTCTTTTAAACTTTATTTTTTAAAAATCTAATTTAAGGTAATTGACCTCACCCATTCCCCTAATAGGAACAAGCTTTGTGTCAGAAGTTTGACTCAAATGTTTAAGCTTAGTACAATTTAAATTGAATGCAATGTGGCCCCCGATTCAGGGCAGTCTGTTTCTCCCGGTGTCACTGCGGCGTTGCAGAAAGGAGAGGAAGGTGACAAGTTTAACCTGTTATGCAATTGCTCCTGCTTTGAATACTTTTTTTTTTTTTTGAAAATACAGAAATATCTGAGATGTGATTCACTCCTGTACAAATGTAAACAGAGCTTGCTTGGCTCCTAGATAGCTGAAGCTGTCATTTTAGCTTTTCTTCATATAAAGGAAGGGTTAAGTCGGGGAGAACTTATTTCCCCTCAAGCTTCTCAGTAGTGAGCTGCATTCAGAAGTATACGTGGATACTGCTGCCTAAACCTCTGCTGTGTTGTCCCCTCAAGTACAGATCCAGGTTTAGGAATGCGTCGCACTGCCAGGCTGCAGCCAGGTGCCAGCTGTCCAGCCTCCCAGGAGGGCTCCACGGAGCCGCGCTGGCACCGGCACCGCAAAGAACCTTTTCGCTCCAAGTTTTGGCTGGGGTGAAGATTTTTTGCGGCAGCTGCCAAGCAAAGCAGAGCAAGAGCGCAGAAGTCAGGAAGTCATGACCAGCAAACAGATGGGGGAGGAGAATGGGGAATTTCACGCTCTGATGGCTCATTTGGCCATCTTCATTTTGGACTATGCTTTAGTACCTTGTCTGTATTTCCCTACTCCTGGCTTGAAGTGCACATGTTTAAAATCCACTCTCATTAAAAAAAAAAAAAAAAAAAAAAGGGAGGCAGGAGAAAGAAAGGAGGGGAAAATCAATCGCTTTAAAGAAATTCAAACATTTGAAAATCTAAAAGGCCGAAGAGTGACCAAGTGTTGCTCCCTTGCAATATCATATGATTCCTTTATGCAGTGACATTTTAGATTCCCTGTTTTTATTTTTATATGGCTCAGTTCTGCTTGAAATTGTAACCCTTTAGGAATTCTCTCTAGTAAACTCCTATTCAAACCACTGGGGATTGCAACAATCTGTTGGCGCAGTCTTTTACCGCGTTTTTGAGTTATTTATAGATTAGATTTTGCATCACTGAAATATTTCTGCCATATTGTTCAAGATAAAGTCAGTAAATTCATTATGCCATTGTGTAGCCCCTGATTTGCCTCCAAGGCCTTGTTTTTCATGGTAAAAAAAAAAAAATACTTTATAGAAGAGTGGGAGCTGTCTAGCTGTGAAATGGGCTTGAATAATAATACCAGGCTCTCTGCTGAAATTTTATACTCTAGATGAATCACCAAGTGCTCATTAAACATCTATCTACTGTAGGGATAGATAACAAATCTTACTCTTGATTTCACCCTTAGGATCTGGACAAAAAATAATTTTATATTGGAACTGAAAATGGCAAACTTGACCAAACCATCAGCAGTAGTTTCCCTTCCATTTGATTCTAACCTGAGAAACACTTGCCTTTTGATGTTATTATAACAGTAACATAAGAGCACTCATTATCCCTAGAAGACCTCGCAATGAAGCATGGAAAGGGCTATGTCACGTTCCATCCTCATTGGACAAATTATCTTTGGCTCAGATATCAAAAGAGCATCTCTTCACGTCAAAATATGTAAGGGCATCAGGGCACATTATGAAACCAGAGAAAACATGCAGCCTTTTTCAAGACTCTCTTTATTTCAATTTGCATCTTTCTGCTGTACGCTAAATTTTGTGGCAGAAGGGAAGCATTTTGAATAAGAAATAGATATTAAGACTGTGATTATGAATAGGTTTTATCTTCTACATCCCTGTTTCAGCAATGACACCTGTGTATCAGGCTAAATATTTTAATGTGGTTCTTGACTACATTTTTTATGTGGCATTGGTTTTCCTTACAAATAAGTTTTCCTGTGCTGTTGAATGACTGTGTCTGATGCTACAACAGCAGCTCTGCCATGATACCACTGAATTTACTTCCCTCTTCCTGGTCATATATGAGCCTTTATTTGCCCCAAGTTCAAACTGTGCTTGGTAATGGCTACAGTAATTCTGTTCCTATTGTGATCTTGTTGTATTTCAATCACAGTTTGCTTTAACCCAAATGTAACTTGCTGCTGCAAGGCTGTTTAATATAATGATGATACCTTGATTTCTTTCTAGCATGGTTGTGAGTTATTTCTTACATGTAAGCAAAAGAACAGCCGTGTTGGGTATATCTGTGCACGTTAAATGGAGTAAATTTCAAGCCATAGTTAACACTCCCCATTTCTTTGTGCTCAGCTGCAAGACATAGTAGAGAATGAATCTAAGGAGAACTGGCCTTGCAACTGTTGACATGATGAGGTTAACTACACCTGCCAAATTTTAGGATTTCTGGTGTTATTTCTTGAGAATGATGTGGCTTTAAGCTTACACGTTTAGTCCTGCCTTTTTAGAGGGTGTTCTCCACACTTTAGATTGTTCAGACCTAACTGCCAAATGATCATAGAGGTCCTCAAAATCCCTGTTTACAGAGTAAGAAAAATATATGGGCTAAGGCAGCCCAAGATCTTAATGAAGAGAACCCACTTGTTTTGACCTGGGTTAGTTGGTTGAAGAAAACTGAATGGACTTTAGTACAAGGTAACAATACAACGGATTTTAGAACAAGGTACCAATACAATCTATTTGAGTGTTTAAGCAAACTGGCTGTCAAATGGAGCAGTCATCTCTTTAATCAACAAATCATCAATTTTGTGTTTGCACAAATATTTGATTTTTAATATTTTCATAGCCTAGTTTAACTGCAGTCTGACAAAATAAAACTCAGACCTACAAAATCATGTACCATAATCATCATGTGTTGTTTCCAAATTATGTGCCGTTGTTTTTTCATTCCCCATTTAAATGAGAAACCACCAGGAGCAGTTTTTAGCCCCCTCATTACTTAATCTTAATTGCAATATCTATTAATCTAGATTGTATCAGTACTTTAATCATATGAGAGTCAGTAAATGGCTATTTTTCATTAGCTTTTTGGAGCTTTTGTTTTTTTTGTTAGTTTTTGTGACTTTTTTTTTGTTTTAAAATCTACTTAATGTCACTTTTGTTAGATGTAGAATACTGTAAGGATGAATGGGGTGAAGATATTTTCATTCATAGCAAACTAAGATATCTGTAAATTTACTCTAGTGAAATCATTAATCTGTTGTGATCAATGCCCCTCAATTAAAGCTGCTTTTGCATTTCTTTAGCATTCTGTGATTAACTATTAAAAAGGTGAAGTTAATTTACGTTTCTTTGGCAGTTCATGTTTTGTTTATGGGACAAAACTTCCTGTCAAGTTTGTGTTTGTATTCCCATGGCTGGCACATCCTTTTTAGATAAAAAGGCAGAGCCTGACTGAAGAAGGTGGCCAGAGAACTTAACCAGACGTACCTGTCCTGTGTTGCATCTGGTATTACTTGGCAGTGTGGCATCTTTTCTGTGCAGATGAAGTTCAGCTGGAGCAAAAACCCACTGTTAAAAGCACACACCAGTAGTGGGGGCCAGGAAAGTCAGGAGGTGTGTGAGTATATGTATTTCTTATTTTAACTTGGGAGAGCTATGTTTTTTATAGCTGTGTCACGTTAAAGGGAGAACAGAGAAGGGGCAATGAAGGAATGATTGACATTTTGTGAATGCAAATAGTTACAAACCCCCCAGCTGTTCCACATTGACTGGTAGGTCTCTCCACATAAGACTATTTGAGTTTGATCTCCTGCAAATGTGATGTTAGCTTTACCCTGAAATAATTTAATATGTGAATCTAGCAAGTGTCTGCAAATGTGAACCTTGCTTAATATTGTAAAATATTCAAGATGTGTCAGATCAAAATTGGGCAGTAGACATTTTTATTGAACTGTATGGATTTCAAATATTTGATGAAAAGTTGAAAGCAATAAATGCAAAATATTAGTGGTGAGGGCCTACATTTTATGTGAATAATGGTGTTTTACTACCAACTTGCTTTTGTTGAGGCGAATACGAAGTCAGAAAAGGAAGCAGAGAGGGAAGGAGCTGTGGCTGCAATGGGTGATTGTATTTGTGAGATGTTAAAATTGCAGAATTTACAGGAAAGCCCACTGCCTTCCTCACTTTGTGCTTCATCAGAGGAAAACAAAAAGCGCTAAAGCTTACTTTTATTTCAGGCTGTTTAGTCCTCTGTGTAATTTGCAAAAGCATGAGGTAGTGAGGAAAAAGGGAAATGGAGAGGGTTTTTGTAGGGTGAGAAGGTGGGAGGCAGCTTACTTTTCTCAGCTTGGTTTGTATATAAGGAAAAACAAGTTACAAAGAGCAATTTTGAATCACAGAGCGTATCCCATTCTTGTGTTGTCCTCTTGACCTACAAAAGAGAGGCAAATGGCTTCTTTTTCCAGATTTGTATTTCATGTCTGGAAGGAGAATCAGACTGTAAAGTAAGTTGAAGTTGTTAATCTCCCCCATAGTAATCCCTTTGAGCTGCTTAACAGTGTGCGGTCTACCATCAACAACGTTACTCTGCTGCCTTCAGAAAGTCCTTGAATTACTCTTCTGTTTTACTATAGTAATGAGATCTTCTGATTCATAATAGAATTCATAATATTAAAAACAAGAGAGATAATTTAGGTTCTGATGAAAATGTGCATTATTGTATTTTAAACTAAAAAAGAGAAAGTACTTAGGAGTCAAGACGTATTCTCTTTCATGTGATGCAACCTCTTAATGAATTACTTGCATTTTTTTTATATAGGTTTCCTTATGGTCTGGATATCAGATCCAATAATATGTTTGTACTAAGAACAAGATGTCATTTTCAGTTATATGAATACTCCAAAATTCACTCTATGATAATAATAATTCTGATTACACCTCCCATTTAGAGACAGTGCTTTGGGTTTTCAAAATGCTGTGTGCATATTAACAAATGAGGGGTCAGGTCCTGTAAACTCTTATCAAGTAAACGGGTAATGGTAGTGGAACATCCTCTGTGAGGAGCTGCAGGAAATGGACCCATTATATAGATGTATCCATGGCTGCTTGAGTCCCTGTCCTCTTGGATCTTAGCTCATCTTTTCAAATGAAGACGATAGGACAGAAGTTCTTTACCCACTTCCCATTGTGAATGGGGAGTGTATTAATTGATTAACTCTGGACTCTCTGGAAGACAAACTGTTAGACACCCTTTCATGTTCTCTCCTGATAAGGTAGGGTTCACTGGTAAAGGAAAATATCTGATGCAGGAGCCGTCTTCTATTCACAGGACCACTGGCAGTTCCTCCTTTTTGCCATTACGCACTTTTCAATTCTTTTTGCAGAAGGTGAATGCATTGATGGTTCTCAGATCCTGCTTCTAATTGATAAAACTGATAATTAAAAAACAGACTAAGTTTACTTACAAATAAAGAAACACCAATACAAATTATGGAATCAGTTACACAGTCTTTTAAAAATGTTTTTACACTAAAAATATAAGAAACTAGCAAAATATAATTGTAAGAGATTTTGATGTTAATTGAATGCAGCTATTAAACACTGTGAGGAAAATTTCCATTCTAAAACTCAGAATTACTTTGTGTTCTACAAAAAGATAAACAAACTATAATTCATTCTTCTCTAGAAGTGGCAGAGAAAATTTTCTTGAGTTTGGGAAGTTAAAGTGTTAAATTTGAATGAGTTTACTTGTGCAAAAAGTTTTTGTAATCTCTGTTGTAAAGGGCGGTGGTAAAGCCAACCCTAAGTGAACTGATAAATAAAACAAGGTGCAAGAATCTCCGTAGCAAAGCTTAAAATGAAATATTTACACTAATTGTGGCTGTTCTAGGGGATGCTCATTGAATGGCTGTTGGAAAGGAATCTCAAGAAAACTTGCACAAATCTTTTTAGTTTCTTTCATGAGGAAGGTCATACCAAGTGAGACAGGTTTCACATGGTCCTTTATTTGTGTTTTCCCTGGAAAAAAAAAATGAGTACTTCTATATTTCAGGCCTAATTAATTGACACAACTTTCCTAATGGTTTTATAATAGAAAGTAGGAAAGAAAACCCAATCAGTTGAGAGCTCATGATCACATGCATATATTACACTCCACAGGATTTTTCCAGCTCATTTAATAAATTCCTGATGCCCCAGTAATTCTGTCTTTCAAATAGTGCTTATTTTAACCAGCTGTTAAGTAAAACTCTAAACATTCCTTAATCATTTCACATCAAAAGTAAGTAAAGAGGTCAGGAAAACCTGACTGAGGGATGGTTTGTTAAAATATGAATAGTTTAAAAGAACAAATTATTATGTCAATATGTAAGAAATCGATAAATAATTTAATCAACTTGCTACTGAAATGGTTCACAAAAATGTATAGTATAGTGCAATCGCATGTGGCAAATACATCTTCTGTAACTAAACTTTTCTGAAAGAAGTTTAACAGTTTTTGTACTACTTTGTTAAATACACTGATGTACGGGGATAAGATTTGCTATTAGTTTGATGTGAGCAAAATATTTCTATTTAACAATATGCTTTAGATGTGTTTTGATCTCTTGAGTAAGAAACAGTATCAAATCTTCAGCAGCGTGGGTTTTTCACAGCCAGCATTCATTTTTTAAATATTTTTTTGAAGGAGAGCTTGCAGTTGCAGAAGTATTGATCATGCATCTTCATTCAAATCCACAGGGCCAGGAATACGCCGGTGTTACCATCCACACGCCCTGCGGATCTCTTCTGTTTGGTGACTGCATTTCAAGAGGTATGTGTTCCACATCACTCCACAGTGAGAAGGACTATACAGTGAAAAAAACCCAAATTCAGCTAACCATATGTATGACAGTCACCTAGTGACAACCCAGTTTCAGCCACACCACTGACTCCTGCCGTTTGCGTTCAGCCAGTGAGGGGTAACACACTGCTCAGATCCACCAGGTCCTCCCCACCACAGAGCTGCCGTGACAAGTGGTGTTAACTTTTAGTGACTGTTTTAATTTGTACTGTTTCGGTTCCCACAATTCCTTGCACAATTATAAAATAGATTGATTTCTCTTTCTTGTAGATTGGAATATTCAAGATAGCAACAAGTATGCACAAACTACTCTTAGATTTTAAAATTTAGATTTCTTGTGTTGTGCTGATGAGAACTGTTAGGCTGGTGCTCTGCAAAATGCCAGGCTGTAAGCAAGTAGGTGCCCAAGAGGCTGCAGAACCATCATCAGGTGTTTTGAGCTAACTGAAATTTGTTGTGGAGCTGTTAAGATCTCCTCATTTGTATCTGTTTATAATTGCTTTTATGCAAAACTTGTCTTTAACTTCTGCCAGCCTGATAGTTTAACTTGTCAGTAGTCTTGTCATGCTCGTTTACCATTGCCATCAAACCTCAAATCAGAAGGGATCCGTCTTTTCCTGATGTTCTCCTTAGACATCCAGAGAAGCTTTTTGCATGGATCTTTGAAGTCCTGAGGTATTGGTGGGACTTGCAGTGACTGAGCCTTCTAGAGCAGGTGTCTGCATCTGCTGGCAGTAGGAGCTCCTCGCTTCTCGTTCTGCAGGCTTCCTTTTGCTCACAGCTATCTCCTTTCCTATTTTCCTGTTAAGTTTTACGTAAACAAACTAAGGAAACAAAGCAGACTTGTGAACACAAACAGTGGACTCCCCTGCCCCCCGCAGGTTTACAGCTCTCTCTTAAGGATAGCATAATGGCAGAAAAACAATGAGGTAAATGACACAGATCATAAAAATGTAGCAGGTAATCACCTTCACCTTCAGTGTCCCCTTCACCGAAGGCAAAACGCTCCCCTCCACCTTTCTGTACTGCCATCTACCATACAGACAAAACGGATAGGTCTTCCAAAAGATGTGAGATGCTCTGGAGACACCGTAGTTACTGTTGGTGGTGTACATAGGTACAGGGGGTCAGGGATAACGTCTGGGAGGAGGGTAGGATTCCTAGGTAGCCATCGGGTAAAGGATAAGTTATGGATTGTCTGTCTGCAAGAGTGGGTCAGATGCCTGGAAATAAATAGCTGGAAACTTTTGGTTGGCTTGGTGACAAGTGTTATGATAATCTTTTCAGTGATTTCAAACTTTTCTTTCACAGAAAAAAATTAAAATGTAATTCTTTCTTTTATAAAGCTCAGTTTAAAAGAGGAAAAGCAGCTTCTGAGAATTGGAAAATGTGTGAACATTCATGAACACAGCTTTTTGTTACAATATGTTGCTGAATTTCAAATGTTTGAAATGCTGCAGTTTGGAGGTAATTCCCTGATTCAGAACACCTGTTTGTACCAGAATGTTTTGGTTTTCTTGTTCTGAACCATCCTGGTTTTCGAAGATGAAAAGAGTGTGTTTGGTGTGCAAGATGCTTTGATTTATCAGAGGTAAGCCACGTTGTTAGCAGAGATAAAGAACCTTGTTTACAAGGTGTCTATATCCTTAGAAAAAAAGGAGTTTCCAATAATTGAATAAGGCGTCCTGAATGTATAGATTAAACTAGAAGGCCAACAGCAAACATGATGAACTTCAAAAGAACAGCTTCTCATCTCTCTGGGGACCTTCATTAACGAGTCACTAGATAGGCAATTACTGTACAGTTCTTATAATGACCAAGATCAGACACAAGCAATCAGCACAGTAGGCAGCAAGAAAGCAAGCAGAAAAAACCTGTGAAAATATGCCATTAAATCTTAATTATTCTTCAAAAGAAAACAAGCACGACTAGGGGGCAAATAACTGTAAGGAATATACAAACTGTATCAAAACCTGCTGGCTCAGGGCAACGATATTTAGTTATTAGCAACATCAACGTTTATTTAAAGCTAAGCACTATGCTCACGGAGCATTCAGAGGTGTGTTTTCCACCTGTTTGTTAAAAGCCTTGGTAAGAGCTAGGTTTTTTGCTACCACAGGATTGTTCCTCAATTAAGACTCCCCCTGTTATTTTGGTGTCTATTCTAATAGCTTTCAGAAACCACAACAAAGCCTGGGGCCCCAGGTGGACATATAGGCACTGAAAGACAGCTTTTCCCAGAAGAATGACTTAAATTGGTAAAGGAGGACAGGCCATTATGGGAGAATCGGAGAGGTCATCAGGGCTGCACAGCACCACCAGTTTGATGAGGTCTCAGCCCAGTGTGGCAGCCACTTCAACATCCTATGAGTATCTGTACACAGCAGATTTGGTACGGGTCCGTGGGGCTTATTTACCAATGAACACGCCCCAGATCCCAAATTGCATAAGTGGTTTCTTTGCAGCTAAGCGGTCCTGTTGACCTCACTGGAATTCTCTGGGGAAAGCCTTTGATTATGGGAATATGAGTTTCTTGATGAGCTGCTTCTCATTCATATTTGTAAGAAATAATTATGAACTTATTTATAAGACAGGCCCCATACGTACACTGTTAGTGGGGAGGAGGAGTGTGCAGAAAAGGAGTTATTGCACAGTAACTCCTGTACTAGAAAGTTGCACATCCTTCATCTGCCCTGAATTGCCTTTTAAAAAGAAATTTTATGCAGTGGGCAACAAAGATCATCCTCATTGCTATCTTGCAGCAAACAATTTCTTTTTTCTTTTTTTCTTTTTTTTTTTTTTTTTTTTTTTTTTTTTTTTCCTCCTCTACCCTTTCAAACTGTCCTCATACAAGTAAACTCACTTTGGTCTCTCTTAAAAGGCATGAGTAAGCTAGTACAATGTGGATTTATTACTTGACCATCATCACAGTGTGTGAGCCACCCATGCATCTGTCTTTTAGAGTTGTTTCAACCTTTCAAAAACTAAGGCTGTTTAGGATCAAGAGGACGAAAAAGCAAACCCCAAAATTGTCCCACTGTTAGCGCAAGGCTCCCCTTTATGAAGCCCAAAGTACTCCCAGGTTGAGGTTTGGGAAGTAGGCTTGGACTCATTTCTACTTCTTGCAAAACGTATCAGCAAGAAAGACAGTAGAAAGAGGCAAGAAACGTAACAAAGGAGTAATGATTCTTCTAATGGCTATACAAAATTGATCTGTTTATTTGGTAACTGCGTGTAAGATCTAGGAGATTTACTGTCTGCATCCACACCTAGGGAGATCTGACTTTAAAATTGATAACTCACTTAGGATAACCTTCCTTCGCAGAAGTACCTTGAGGAAGTCACTTATTTCCACAGTACTGTGGATTTAGCTCCAGACTATTGTATGAGTAATTGTCTAATGACTTTTTCCTGAGTGTGTTTTTCACAGTGCATCATATTTTCCCTGCAGAAAGAATAATTATGTAAATAACTATTATCAGAATACAGTGTGCAGCTAAAAAGTGTAAGATGCATTGTATGATCATATATTTGTATAATAAGTCTGGCTCTAAGAGATAAAAGTGAATATTGAAGCTGTGGTAGTTTATTTATATCTCTTTCTGTGCACTTATCACCTAAGGTATTTTAACAATTTAAAGATTTGTTATATCTGATAGAGGCTACTCAATGTGGGAAATTACCCAAGGAAACAGTAACCTTTTGCATTCGGTGCTCCCAAATGTGGGGGCTGAAACTGGTGATGGGGCAGTGCTTTTGATTTCACTGTTGGCTGTCACGATTATATTCCCTCAGTAAGGACTCCTGTAGTTTTCTTGGGAAATCAAACAAGATAATAGGAATAATTAATCTGTTGTGCCTTTTAGCATTACTGATCTCTAAAACATTTTGTAAAAAACCAAAACCCCTAATCTTTCATCTTTTTGTATTCTAAATTGCTGTTTAACTTTGTTCTTCAAAACAATATTTAGTTATCAGTCTAGAGTATGTGGTATGTCCTCAAGTTAGTTTGTAGGAAGAAAGATGCATTTGCCAGTGTTCTGCTTTCATCACTCCCAATATTAAAATTAAAAAAGGTTGAGATAACAGGTGACGAACAATTCAGTCACTTCACAAATCTGAAGTTCATTTTACTGCAGTGTACTTCAAAATACCTTACTGGACATAAATCAAACTTGTTCCTAAAAAATTGTCATAAGCATGCTCTATTGAAGCAGTTTTAAGTAGTCTGGGTTTATTTACAGGAAAGATGGGGAGAAACTCTTCAGCAGGGCCTTTTGTAATAGGACAAGGGGGAATGGCTTTACACTGGAAGAGGGTAGATTTAGATCAGACATAAGGAAGAAGTTCTTCACTGTGAGGGTGGTGAGGCACTGGCCGAGGTTGCCCAGAGAAGCTGTGGATGCCCCATCCCTGGGAGTGTCCAAGGCCAGGTTGGATGGGGCTTTGAGCGACCTGGTCTGGTGGAAGGTGTCCCTTGCAGGGAGGGTTGGACTAGATCTTGAACGTCTCTTCCACTCAAACCATTCTATAAATCTAAGAAAAAGTTTGTCTTAAAGTATATATTATTCAGAAGATAGTTTTTACTATTTAATTTCAGTGGCTTTATTTGTTTAATTGCTCATGTTAACTTCTTAATGTTGGTTTTGGCACATTTGGTGCCAGACTCCCTTTTGAAGTTTCCCATCTGCTTATATGTCAGTACCTGAGTTCTGTCAGAGTGTGGTAAAGTGCTGGGTTTTTTTGTTATAGTTTGTTGAGGGTTTTTTGAGTGAAGATTTTGTCCTGGGCACTTCGCATGATGAAGATGCATTTTGCTGCAACAGTCTGACTGCGCATATATACTTTTGAAAGCAATTGAAATATCAAACTCTAAGAGAAATCTAATGGGGGGAAAGGAAGGAAATGTGCAAGGTAACTGTGTAAGTGTTGCTTTGTTTACGAAATCTCAGTTGAAAATGAAAAGCAATTTTATATTTAAAACAATTAGAAACGAGAGCTTTTAAAAATAGCGACAATTTTTTTTAATATCCAACTTGAGATATAAGTGTTTTATTTCTACTGGGATATATTCTTAGAAAATCAAATCCATTACAGACTTCTGACAATACAGTTTGTAAAATTGCAAGTACTTGAAAAAAACAACAGACTAAAAGCTCTTGATTCTTGCAAATACTGGTGCCTCTTCTGGCACCAACTCTGTTAGGTGCCTCCTTTATGTGAGAGAGAATACATGCACAGGATATAACAATATTTTCAGTAAACTTACTGTACTGTGCGTGTGAACTCATGATGAAATTATGCCTTTGCAGACTAGCAGTGATACAACTCTTTCCTAAAAGAACAAGTTCTGTCAGGATGTAACGGAGTTTGTGTATAATTCCCTTTAGCACTCATAGCAGTTAATGTATGTGAATGGACATTGGGGAACATATTTCTTACTCTTGTGTTTGTTTTTTTTTAAAAAAAAGAACAGTAAAATGCAAGCTTAAAAAAAAAAAGTTTTAGGAAAGTTTTTCAACCAATTATTCTATTTTAGTGGTTTCTTGTTGTCATATTGAAGTTTCATGGTTCTTTCAATGACTTCCTCAGTTTTGTGCCCAGCCTTTCAGGGTTTAACAGCTGTCCTGCGCTTGGCCAGACTCTTGGATTTGCCAGGTTTATACAGCAGCGTATGAGTGAGCGGGGAGTCTCCAAGTCTTCTCTCTGGGAGCTGCCAACAGACAACTCTCTTAGTAGAAGGAACAGCAAAAATAAGAAATAAAAAAGCATGCTGAACAGGCTGCATTTAAGTAATGTCTTACCTCATGTTTGATTTTGCCCCTAGAAGTTAGAAAAGTTAAGTGCTGTGCTTTTATAGTGTGCATACGTGTTTGATTTTGGATATGTGATGAAGTCTAGGCTGGCTGGCTCCTTAAAGTACTTTGTGGATTTCTTGCATCCCCTGGACAGGAGGTGAGTTTTCACCTGTTTTTATTCTGCTCAGCCTCAGCCTGGCAAACCACTTTACCACAACTAATGGGACAAGCAATTATTGGTTTTAACAGCTTGTTTACCAGATGTTTTATCTAGATTCATCTGAACTGTTCTCTTTTAGCTGCCTTTTCCCAAACCAACCCACAGAACAAATGACATTCTGTATTGTAGATATTCCCATGACCCGGTCTAACCACAAAGTATTTTTGGATTAATGAGGATCATTCCCATGTCCTTCATTTCTGTTTACATCATTAGCAGTATATAAGTAGCAGCTGAAGAAAAAAATATCTAGTGTGTTCTGTCTGAAAGTATTTAAATTTCATTTAGAAGATTAAGCATACCTGTTTCAACAGTAGAAAGCATTTTGTAGTAGTGAATTGTTAGCAATAGCTAGAGAAAGACCAAAGGAAACATTTTTACTCGATTCACAATGAATAATTTTGCCTTACTGCTAGTTTTCTTCTTGAAATATAAGCCAGAAATATATTTCATCATTAACCTTTTGAACCAGACCAAGTATAATTGGCAATTCTCCTGCAACGTCCATTTGTCTGTATTATGCTGTTCCTTCTACAGAAGAAATAATTGTCATTTTTTCTGTGTACATTTTTTTTTTTTCAGCCAACCTTTGTAAAGGATCAGAAATATTATAAAGCCCCCAAATGACATTCTATTCCTTCTAGGTTTGCCTAACAACAATATGTGGTTGTATATAAGAGTATTTCAGTATGTTTAATATGAAAGAGGAGTACAAGTGAGAAATGGGGTTCAGCAGATTGGATTCTTACCCTTGTCTCTGTTTAAGCCTAGCAACAAGGTTCTTGGAGATGCTTGTGCTATCTCTTAACAGAACATAACACACAACAGAGGCTTGAAAGTTGTGCTATGACATGCACCTATCCTGTCTGAAATCATCTCCTGTCAGTAATAACGCCCTTTGTTTACTGAAGAGCTAATCAAAAATTTGGCCAACTGTAACTGGAATTGCCTTTTAATATCTCAGCTGTCAATCCGCAGGTATGTCTTTTTGACAGTATGTTTTCAGGAATATATATGACATAGTAACAGATAACAGAGCAACCTTAACATCTGGAGAAGAGACTAGCTTCAATCAAAATGAAGGATGATACGTTTCAGTACTTTTATGACAAGTGGGAGAAGATTTCAGGCAAGGGCTTCACTAAGATTTTTAATGGTCTTTACTTACTGAATCAGTATCTATTTTTCCCCTGTTGGTTTCTTGTTGATTGCCGAATATTTGCCCTTTGCCCCTAATCATTATTTAATACATTAAAAAACACACCATCAGGGACATAATTTTTATTTCTGCTATTAGTTATGCTTATGCTGAGTGCACTGTTCACTGGTGGGTACTAGCGTGCTGTTTTACAGTAGAAATGGCACAAAAGGGACACTCATTTTCATTAGAAATGCAATTATCGGGCTGGTGGTTGATGGTTTACTGCTCCTTTGGCCCCCAATTTATTATGTAAGACAGAAACTGGAGTAATATGTTTTGATACGTCCGCCTCGGTCCAGCAAACTTTTGAAGTCCATGAGTGTTCTGCCCTCCTGAATGCAGAGTGACCTCCTCCTGAGTGCAGAGTACCTAGCTGGTGGAATAGCACCAGCATCTTCAGATCTACAGATAAAAGCCATTAGAGTGGAACTGGATGCCATAACTTCTGGCTTTGCTTTCATTACACAGTGAAATACTCTTTTGGTAGTATATCTGCCCACTTTTGACTTTTCAGATCTCTGAATTAAATCCAGGCTAAACTGTTAGTCATAGAAGGCAGCTGTCATAAAGTTGCTGTATCGGTGGCCTCTGAACTTCAAAATTTTTTCTTAAAAACCTAGACAGAGGTGACTTTAGTGGCCCACAAATCTATCAGTTTGAGAACCCTAAATCATTGTATAGTTAATTTTGAGATTTCAGATTTTGCTATTTCAGATTATTTCTGAAAAGAGGGTATATGAGTCTGAAAGATAAAATGGTATTTCATCACAGCTGACTTGGATACCTTCAGTGACTGCATCAGCAGGCATGCTTTGTATTGGATGGGCATGCAGACTAGACAGTTTCTGCTCTGACCCACGAGAAGCGATGCCCATCCAAGTGTTGTGGCTTAACCCCCATAGGCAGCTAAGCACCACACAGCCAGTTTCTCACTTGACACTGTGGGATGGAGCCGTGTCCCCTCCCAGCCTGTGCATCCCCACCTACTCGTTGGTGTGGCAGTATGAGAAACAGAAAAGGCCTTGACTCTGTAAGCACTGTTCAGCAGTAACTAAAACATCCCTGTCTTACCAACACGGTTTTGGTCACAAATCCAAAACATAGCTCCATATGAGTACTATGAATAAAATTTATTCTTTATCTCCAAAACCAGTGCAATCTCTATCCCTTATTCCATACCACTTACATCACTTTTGGGTTCCATGCTATCCAATGCATCCTCCTTACCCACCACCTCCCTTACTCTTTGGGCTAACCCTGTGAAATGTCCATTGAGTTAATTTAGTCTGTGATTTTGGGCTCCATCTGTTATGGTGGTCACCCAGGACAGGAGAGGTAAGGAATTAATTTCTTACATTAATAGAAATAGACTTCCAGCATTTTTATGACCCTCTTTTCAGAGGACTTTGTGTTTTGTAAATCGCATTATTTCATCTAGTATTATTAGAGAAACCAGAACAATTAAGACTTAACAGAAATTTTAAACTAGCTAGATTAGGAATTTTAGATTTTTAACTTTTGATGACTTATTGCAGTAAACTTCCATTCTCCTGCTTTGTTGAATTTCAACCTTTTAAAAGGGTCTAAAATTAAACCTGTAGAGATTAAAGTGGTTTGACCAGTATCATATAGAAAGTCAATGGCCAAATTGAGAAGAGAAATTACCATCTTGCTTGTCTTCTTCAGACGTTATCGTTGTTAGAAAGCAGTTAGTGTTTCAAAAATATTCTGTCAAATGTTGAACACAGGAAAAAATGAGGAAACGACATTATTGTAATACCTTCAAGTAAGGATAAGGACACAGGATATGTTTTTGCTAAAATATGTCGCTTTGTTTAGTTTAGTTGTATCTGTGCAAGAGTGATACAGGTACATTAAGATTATTAATCCAATAGGCATCCTACTGTAGTACATGTCTACAAACAATTAATGCTTTATGCAAATGTAAGCATGCAAGCAGAAGCACCAGGCTGTGTGCTCCTCTGCCTCCTAGGATAACCCTGTGCTCCTCAGCTGGTACTTACTGGCCCAAATGCTGTGATAATTCTTCACTGTGTTACTTGACAAAGGCAGAAAGAATGTTTTCAGAAAAGGCATTAGAAGACTTTTTTCGATATGTTTGGTTCCAAGAGAGCAATAATTCCGCTGAATAGTGAAAGTAATAGGAATCACTCAGCCTGCCTTAAGGCCATGACAAAACTATAATCTGTTTGTTAATTCTGCAGCCCTGTGTAGTGTTCTCATTTGCTCCCTAAATTGTACTAAAGAATAGCCTTTTTTGGAATTACAATATACTAATTTCTCTATGTTTAAATAGGGTATAAGAAACCAGCCTAAATACAATAGCTTCTTATGATATTGCACACCCATCACAGTAAACTGGAACCCAACAGATCAATAGTTAAATACCATTAAAAACAGTTTTGAGAAAAAAAAAAAAATCATAATTGACTTTGCCATATGCTTCATTTTCTTACTACACTATCTTCAGAGTGAAACACAATCACCGTTCATAAGCTAATTATCCACCGTCAGTTAAGCCCTCAATAACTGATCTCTTGACAGCTAGTAATAAGTCCCAAACCCCACTGCAAATTGCATTAAAATACATGTTTATCCACTGGAGAAAGATGGGGAGCAGAGCTCATATGTTCACCAAATACTACAGCGAGCAACGCTTGCCTCCTTCAAGATAGCTTTCCTTGCACGTTCCATTTCAGTTGGGGTTTTCCTCTTCTCTGACTACTTAATGCTTGCACACTTCAAATTCCCAATGGTGAAAATACAGCTTTGGCTTTTGTATTCTGGCTTCGGAATATGTGAAACTGCTCTGACCACCTGGTGATTTTTGCCTAAACGTTTATTTAAAGTTCCCTTTTTGTATAGTTTCACTGAGAAACTGCAGGTGTTGACTAAATTTTGCATTTGTTAAAGCAGGGAACAAGGGATGTAGGAAATGGGAGACCTGATTTGAAAATCCAATAGCACATTGGTATCAAATCTTCTAGGTTATAAAACTGCTCCATCTCTAAGGTTGAGACCACAAAGATGCCATCTGTTTCCCAGATGAGCTCCATTTCACCTCCCAACTTTGTTTTCCTCATGCTTTAATCTGCCCTGAGGGCTAGTATGTACTGTTCTTAAAGCTTTTTACAGTGTAACTACAGACTATTTTGTAGATGAAGATTTCAAAGTCATAGAATCACAGAATGGTTTGAGTTGGAAGGGACATGTAAAGCCCACCCAGTCCAACCCCCCTGCAAGGAGCAGGGACATCTCCAACCAGATCAGGTTGCTCAGAGCCCCGTCCAACCTGGCCTGGAATGTCGCCAGGGTTGGGGCATCCACCGCCTCTCTGGGCAACCTGGGACAGTGCCTCACCACCCTCATTGTAAGGAATTTTTTCCTTATCTCCAGTTTGCATCTGCTTCCTTCTATTTTATAAACCATTACCCCTTATCCTGTCACAACAGGCCCTGCTGAAGAGTCTCTCCCCACCTTTCCTGCAGCCCCCTTGAGGTACTGGAAGGCCGCTATCAGGTCTCCCTGGAGCCTTCTCCTCTCCAGGCTGAACAGCCCCAGCTCTCTCAGCCTGGCCTCACAGCAGAGGGACTCCAGCCCTCTGATCATCTTCGTGGCCTCCTCTGGACTCGCTGTAACAGATCTGTGTCCTTCTTATGCTGGGGGCTCTGGAGCTGTCAAAACTCATTTAGTATTGTTCTGTTACCACAAAAAAAAAACCAACAAACAAACCCCAAACCCAAAAGCTAGTGAGTGACAGAGAGAGGAAAACAGAAATATGATTGAAAGGTTTTTACGGCTGCTCTTGAATATAAACAAATACTCAGCAATAGTGCTTGATTTGGGAGAGCAAGAAGGACAAAATCAAA
This sequence comes from Tetrax tetrax, assembly GCA_009806455.1. Lineage (NCBI taxonomy): Eukaryota > Metazoa > Chordata > Aves > Otidiformes > Otididae > Tetrax > Tetrax tetrax. The sequence goes on along the minus strand of WHYT01017375.1, from coordinate 260,023 downwards.
TTAATTATATAAAAAAAATTATAAAATTAAAAGAACAGGATAAATTCCATACAAGTTCTAAATGGCAGGTGAAAATAGCAAGTCTTGACTGACTTTCTGGCAACTAGTTTTATCTGTTCCTGCAGTAATGAATTCTCTTAATAAACACACCCTGCTGAAAGTTCCACATTGTTACCTTTCCAATCTTTGCTCAGACAGTTCCTCATTGTGTGATCTGAAGACCAATCTACTGCGCAATTCTGTAACAGCTCAGTAGAAAATTTACCATTCAGCTTCAAAGGCTGAAGAATCGAAATTTCCTTATGCCCTAATTTGTTCTTTTACAAAATTTGTTCTAATATCTCACAAGGATACTGTGAATTGAATTAATTAATAGGTACAAAGTATATTTGTATCTTTGCATTACAAGACCTGCTCTGTATCTGTCTATCTTGTTCTCCATCACAGAAGTATTTAAGGATTTTGACATTATTATACACAAAGGAGGAAATTAAAATGTTTCTAGTGATTGTTCTTCTTTGTTAGGCAGCCACATTTTTCAGTGAGTGATAAAGACTGTTGTATAGCAGTGAATCAATAGATGATTGGTGTAGCCTTTTCTTTTAATTGTTACCATCTCCACTATAGATAGTCTTTTACCTTTTTCTTTTTTTTTTTTTTTTTTTTTTTTTCCTCCTCTTCCCCTTGTCCCACTGGCATGTGCATCCATCCGTCACTATTGTAATGTGCTTTTGAGGTGTAAAGGGCTATTTAGTACATTTTCTTAGTAACTACCTCTGTATAATAGGAGCACTAGAATTGAGAGCACTTTTCATTCTCTGAATAACTGGAATACTTCTAAGTAGAGGAATAAATGAGCTCTTTAAGCAGGAACATCAGGAGACACAGATAAGATAGGGATATTATGAAAATCTTAAAAATAATTCTCTTAATGTTTCTTTTACATTTGCTTAATTAAACTGTACTTTGTGATGACTCTAAATAGTCGAGATATTTTCAAAAACCTGCTTTCATGTTTTTTTTACATGCCATGAACTCACACACTTTACTTAGCTTTGTACCAAGCGCTGTGCAGAAGAGCAGATTGTGAAGATAGCAGCAATGTAATTCCTACCATCTTAAAAGGTAACGGCAAAATAACTGTGTCAGTTAAGTACTGGCTTAACAATTTTATCCTTAAGGCCCAGAGCGTTTCTAATAATTCCTCTCCAGCAGCATACGCTTCTATGTAAGATCAAGTGGGTTATCTAATCTTTTGCTTTCCTTGTCTGACCCAAGACAAACTTTGCAGTGCATCTGGGAATTTTTGTGCAGTGCTCTGTGTTCAGATGACATATTTGTGATCTTTGGGTAAAAATTACAACCGATGAAATCAAATGTCTCTGGTGAAGACTTTAATCTTACACTCTGGGACATGAGTAATGTCTGTTGCTCTATCAGAATAAATGCCTACATTGCAAAGATTGTGCTGACTCATAACACAGATGTGTCTGTGCACCCAATGGCAGGCAGCTGCGCTCTTTGAATGTGGTGCCAGAAGCAGTAGGAAGGGGAAAGAGGGGGCAGAAGATAGCCCTTCCATCACACTGTGTCCAATACGGGATCTCAACGCTTAGTATGTGCTAAGTATTTAGTATTTTGTGAAGTGGGCTCTTCCACCTTCTTCTCTTAGGATCAATTTAAGGTGAATGGCATGCCTAGAAGGAAGCACCTTTTATTCCTAAGAAGTGCAGTCTTACAGTAATATGCATTTTTCATTTTGCAAGTATAGTTGTTTCTAGCTGTTTATAAATGTTTGGGATATAACAGAGACAAGTCCTAGTCGAATTCCTTTAGTGTATTTTAATGGTCTGTATAGTTCCTACTGCTCTTTTATCAAATTGATGATCACTTACTGAGGGCTGAGCCTTGCTCATGGGGCCTGCCCAGCTGGGTGCCTGTGAGCAGCACCCTCCTGTGCTTAAGTCACAGAAAGAAAAGGAGCAATTTTAGAAAGACTGGAGCTGCCCAGGTGTACTCAAGAGTTTAGTGCAGGATGATGTGACTGCTGCCTCCAAATTTAGTAATCTTGAAGTTCATCTGATTCTGCAACTTTCCAGTTCCTAATCCAGTAATGCCATCTGGATCTGTTTGTCCAGCTGCAAAGGAAAATTACCCTGTTTGGCTGTTTTACTCTCATTCCTACACACTTAAGTGCACAGAGGTTGAACCCATTTCAATGAAAAATGCACTTGGTTTAAACGACACACTTTTGACCAGGGCTTTGGTAATAATACATTTTATAAAATTTCATTCATCTGGGAGGTTATGAAAGCTGCCTGCATCATGAAGGCTGCAATTTATTTGTAAACAAGATCTTACTCCTTGCAAACCTAGATGTTGTTTTGTAAAGTAAGATAGATTGAATTATTACAGTCAAATCCGCAATGTTACTCTTGTTTACAGCACCCTTTCCTTAACACTAAGTCTCCAAGCCCGTGGGCATTTTCAATTACTGCATCTTCCTTGCTTAGTGAAGGAACTCATAAACCTCTCTTTCTGTCATACCATTTTGAAAACTGTGTTGTCTGACAATGCTTCTATTAAGAAAGACTTACTAAAAAGATAACTTGTGTGGTTCACCTGTCTTTGCCTGTGACAATGGGAAAGAAGGGATACACACATTACCTCAGGAAACTTGGACCTTCCACCAAAATGTATTCCTATGCAATGTGAAAAATGAGTAGGAAATACAATGGAACTAAATCTATAAAATGTATTTAAGATTTTTGTGAAGTATAAAAGAACTATTGGTATAAACTCTTTCAAATGTAAAGCAGCAGACTTCTCAGTATTTCAGGTTTTATGAATTTTAGAGAAACCAGAAGACACAGCTGTAAGGCATAGATATCTCTCCCACAGAGGATTTTATGGCATTATTTGAAAAGGTGTCATGTTTACATAGTTTCTTGATCTACACAGATGGCAGAGGACGATTCACTGTCATTTTACAGATGTAAAAATGAGGTGTGACCAGGAAATAAAATTCAAATTTCCCAACTGCCCTTCTTGTCTATTCACATCTAGAAAAACTGTGGAAAAAGTAGGAATGACACCTGACAACTCCTAACAGTTTGTCCTTATATTTGTTCTGTGTGTGTTTTCATTATAGATGAAGATTGTAAGAGGTATGGTGTTTTTTGAATAGAAATCTTCATTATCTGCTCACTCCTAGTCAGTTAACAGAAAAAAGGGGGAGGTGGGGGGAACCACAAAATCTAAGTACTAAGAAATATCATGGTCCGGGTTTTCTGAACACAGAGAGCTAAAAGTAATTTCTGAAATTTGTGCTTAGAAGGATACATTAATACAGTAAATAGACTGAGTTGCTAGTCGAAACTGGAGATGTTAATCATTTCTGAAAATTGGTCCGGCTATCTAAATGTCTGTTAGAAAACTAATTTTAGGAATGGTAGTTGGAAAACATTGATGAATATTGTCAGTGTCATAGTTAACTGTTAAACAAGTAATAGTATATAATCTTTTATGCCTCAGTGTAAAAATATTCCTTAAATAAGTAACAATAAAAATATATGAAGCATACAACTCTATCACAAAATAACTATAATCCCATTTTGTAACAGTAATATATACTGCAGATATACTGCAGCAAGCTTCACTGATTAAAAACTTTTTGTGCTAAGTTTGTTTTCTGTTTATCAAATGGGATGTAAAATGGAGACTGCCCTTCTCTATGGTGTATTAACATGTAAGCTTTACTTCTGGAAGGCAGTCCATATTCCTTTATCCATTTCAGCTTCAAGTTGAAGTCTCTCCAGTTGCCAAAGTTTAATTTGGGTCACTGGCAGACTTCTGACTGCTGGGGGTAGAAAGAAAACAGAGCAAAAGGCAGGAGGTCTGCTCTCACCCACTACGCACTCATTCGAGGAGCGAACAAGCTCTGGCACGGAATGTTGATCACAGAAAATAGGGCTCAGGAGGCCACGAAGTCTATTCCTCTGACTTGAGAGAGGGAACTGTATGTCAATAGCTATATCTGTTGTCGTCTTTGCCATCCCAGTTTCAGTGTTACTGGAGAAAAAGCTTTTCATTTATATTTGTCTCACTTCGGTGTATCGTTGTATTTTCCAAAAATGTTTCCAAAAATGTTGTGAGATTTGCCGTGTGCATTTCATACATTGATCCCTATAATACTGCAGGTATTTAGTGTCATAATGTGATGCTAGAAAGAAATGACACATTAGAGTAAAGAATTATAGTATTCTGTCATCATTGAGAAAGGAATATTCTTTGTTTTGCTGACATTAAAAAAACCCAGAAAAGTTAATATTAAAAAACCTGGAATCTATGGAAATGGTAATGTTAACAGTTACGTCTGCAGCAATACCTACGCACTTCTGCCACGTGGAGCTACAAGACTTTCTCGTGCAAAAGTCACATTGTTAGCTTGCTTTTAAAGACTGGACTAACATGAATGCTTTGTTTTCCAGTTCTCTGTTACATTCTTTGCAATTGAATTATATGGACAGATGAGCCTGTCCTAGTACATACAGATGTCACAGAATCATAGAATATCTCGAGTTGGAATGGACCCATAAGGTTCATTTGATAACTCAGACCTGGTTATGTGAGTCAGCTACTCCAAATAAACTGTTCAAGTTGAGAAGTTGTCACTGCTCAGACCTATTTGTGAGGTGCTTTGAGGATGTGGAGGGGACAATTTGAGGAAAAAGTGTGGCTCTGGGGACGGAGAATTTAAAGTAAGGGGACAGGTCCTGCAATTAACTGTGTTTGTCAGTTTTGATGCTAGAAGCAAAAGTTTTTGTAATGTAAGAATTAAAGGCAGATGAAGACCTTTTTGTGCTCTTCATTGTCAAATCAGGCTGGCGGTTTGCGTAGTTCATCATTGCTGCTGTGGTGTATATGGCCTTTTTGTATTCTTCTCCTGCCTCACTCTGCTCTTCTGTTGCACTGTCCAGGCATCCTGACAATTATAATCTAACATCAGGACAAATTCTGAAAGTATTCGGCCCCAGTCCTTTTATTTATTATTTATATTAGCATTCCAATGAATTGAAATGTAGAAAAAAAACCTTTCTACTCATGTACAAAACAAATGTATCATACATTCGGGGAGTCCCTAGTTAGGGTACTACCCTGACCCCAACAGGATGTGATGCTCCCTTTTCCGAGTGAAGACCCTTCATCCCAAATTACTCTGAACTGGCCACGAAAAGCCCAACCACAGTTGTCAACATAGTTTTCCTGTGCTTAGAAGCAGTACCGTGGCACGCAGGAAAAGGACAGTTGAGCGCTTGTTCCTTCCCTTTCTTATGCCCAAACTGTTAAAAGCAGTGTATCGCTATGAAAAACGGTAGTTTTGATGAAGTTGCATAGTATAGCAAAAGTTAATGTTGCTGAAATTTTTCAACTAGCTGATGCAGATTGACTGTCCCAGTTACTAGAAGGGGGGGGCACAAGTGAGAGTAAGTGGTGTAGGATTTGAATAATGACTCTTTGCAGCGAACACTGCTGCACTGTAGAGACATTGCTTAGGTTGTCTGACCGCTAAAATACATTAATCATCTGCCTCTGATGTAAAATTATTTCAGAGGGAAAACATTCATACATTCCCTATTGCCTTTTAGGTTATACACAGAGTAGGGCAACAATAAATTTTGTTCTTTCCTACTTATTTAAGAAAATTGATTTTGTGTGGAACTAAAGGTGTTTTATAGAATTATTCTTTGTCAACAGAATGTCTCTTACAGTATACTATATAAGGTATATAAACCTCTTATTTTAGGGGCCACACCTGCTAAAAATGCTCTCCTCCTAAACTGCTGAATGGAAAAACAACTATTTTCTAAAGCCAGCTATATGAGCGAAAATGCAAAATTCACCTTAATAAGCACATCACTTGATGAATCTAATGGTTGAGGGCATTTAGCAACATTTAAAATCGAATGTTAGATCAATTAAAATTTCTTTGGCATTGATTTTGATAACATGGATTAGGATCTATCACCTGTCTTAGAAAAATATTAAATGATGGAAGTTGTTATTCAGGGCTACAGAAAATAACATTGTATTGCAGTAGATTTAATAGCATTTTCAAACAAATTAGCAAACTGTACAATAGAGGAAAAAAAAATCTAAATTTGCTTTTACCAGATAAATTAAAATGTTGATACTTTTGACAAAAAATATAATCCATAATCCTGTAAGATTCATGTTCATATTCACCCACAGCTAGCAGCTGTTAGGAGAACCAAGTGACACAAGACAACAGTTCTAGCTGTAGAAAGCCAAAGTTAAGCCTTCATGAAATAAAATCTTAGCAATTTTTTCTTCTTAATATTCTTGTAAGGAAGAGCAAGATATTTGCCTTTTAAAATAACTCTCAAATCCAATTATTTAATAGTAATAGCTGAAAAAAACATTAAACAAATCTAATAACTGCCAAATTAACACAATTTCCTACACTTATGTTTGGTAGCTGAAGACAAGCTACACAGCTAAATAGCTGTCTAGCCTAAGGAGAATGAAAAGTAGCATACAAAAGCACCCTGTAGAGAAAACGTCTCCCACCAATATCAAATGCAGTAGTAGAAATCAAAAGTGAAGAAACCAATTTAAAATACATTCCAGTTTATTCCTGTTAGGATGTTAAATGTTCTTGGATTTCAGGGCTTAAGAGTACCTGAGTCTATGAGTGGTCAAAAGCAATTTGCTGTTGATGTTACTGGATCAAGGCAGTTTTGAAGTCACATTGCGTCTTTTTTTCCTGCTTTAGATATCCCCCTAATGATCAACTATAAAGAACACCATGGAATTAGTTTAGTTTTTGATTATGCAGAAAGAAGTCAATTTGACTGTGTTAGGCTGTGTTGCACCTGGAGGGCTTAAATAGCCATAATTTGATTTAACCAAGTAAAATAAGCCAGTTTGTCATAGTAGAGGGAAAAGACCATACACCAGTTTGACAGCATCCTTTTTTTTCTGCTAGAGGAGCTTTACAAAATAACAACATAGTTGTGGTCACTTTGAGATTCACCCTCTTCTTGACCATCTTCCTTTAATCTTTATAGCTGTAGGTTACAAACTAGTTTTTTCACATATTCTGTTAGCCTCTGAAAATGTAATAGCTGCATTTGATATCATTTCTGAAATGAAACCAAAATCTTCCCAATTTCTTAGAGTCGGCATCTAATTTATCATGACTCATACACAACTGCCAAGTTAAAGAGGTAACTACATGAATGTGAATCATTATTACAGTGTTCTGGACAACACTTTCTTTGATTTCTTGGAGTTTATGGATATTTAAAATATGGTATAAAGTGCTGAATATGGAGTCTTCCACTCTAATTTCTAATAAGCTATGAAACCAGTCAGAATCATACACTGGGCAAGAGACACCTTTTTGAAGAATTACAACGTTAAAAACATGCCTCTGTTGCCACTGAATGGATGCAACATGGACAAATATCCTTTAGGTAGCGGATCTGTTTTCATTCTGGACCTTAAATGTCTTACCAGCCTTCTCACAGAGAGAGCACCTGAGGGAGAAGGTTAGTGGGTTTTTAGGGTTTACACAGATGTGGCCCAGAAAATACCCATGGGAGGATGTTAGCTAAAAATCTAAATATCTGAAAACAAGAATGTAAATTAGTAATTCTTTATCACTTTCTCCTGTAACTATAAAGGAAGCCTAGGGAAACCAAGGAGAATTGGGCAGCATGAGTACCTCCAATTCACAAACTCTCACTGAGCTTAAACTTGGCCAATAACCAATGGATTATTCTTTTTTCTTTGGTTGCTAATTTGCATACTCAAATAAAAAAAATAGGTCACATGTAGAAAAGAAACAGAAAATCAGATAATTCATAGACTGACTTGCTGGGTTGCGCAGAACCCTATCATCTGTTTTTAACCAAGTAATAAAAGCTGTAAGACCATTTGACTTTTGGGTGTATGTTATCCCTAGGCAAAGCATCACACATGCATTCAATTAGCTTTTGCAGCACACTAATTTGAGTTTATGAAGCATATTGTCCCCACAGCAAAGAAATGCTGCCGGGCTATTGTAGAGTAGCGTGCACCGCAGCCTTACATGATTAATGAGTTTTTATTATTACTGCTAGTCTACACAAGCAGATTTACAAATTATCCAGACTCAAGGTCTAGGTGGCCAGTTCTTCCCGTGTTTTATGTCAACACTTGAACTTTCCTTTATCTGAAATGTGCAGTTTATGTGAATAGAAACCAACTTTAGCATTTAGGGACAAAGGAAAATATAGAAGAGCTTCATATAAAACCTAGGAGCGGACAATCTGTTTTGTGAAAAGGATTCTACAAGAAGTGTAGTTTTTTTCATTAGGAGGAAAGGTATAGTTTTCATTAAGCAGTTCTGTGTGATGGGATTAATCATGAGGGAAAAAAACCTCTCAATATTTATTATGTTTATGTTACAGTGAAGATTCTTAATATTAAACTGGTGTTGGATTTTTTGTTTCTTTTGTTAGCATTTCATACTCACTAAAGCTGTCTAAGCAACATCTTTTTCTTTCACTTTATGTTTGAAATACAATTTTAACACATATTCTTCGCTTGCATTTCTGTTAAGCAAGTGGAGCTGATTTCTCTTCCCTTTATCTTGTTCCTGGAGTTTTTTTGATTTCAAGAAACACAAATTGTCTAGGCCTACTAGAAGAAAAGTCTATGCCCCTTCTATTTATAACAGAAAACAAGCATTTCATACGCTGTTATATATACTGTTTAATATACTCTTGGTACTACTGTGTACCAACTGCTCAGAAAAATACAATACTGAGAATTCGTTGTATCATGCACCAAGAAATATAAAAATCATTTTTTGCTCCTTGCTTATACACGTGAGCAAATCAAGGTCTAGATTTGTCTCTGGCCCAAGTTATGAAACTCTAAGTAAAAGAAAATATTAAGTATTAAAGTATAAATAAAGAACAAATGCTGGTTAATCTTGACAGTTACGGAAATACGCAAAGTATCTCCAGAAACTATATTTTATTGTATGTAGGCCAAATATAACAAACTTAAAAATTAACTCAAGGAAGATATCAAATGTCCTATTGCTAGCTGTGCTGTACTCAAAATGTAGCCTTTCTTTTTTTCCATCACCTTTTCTTGCATATTGCTGCTAAACTAAGGCAAGATAATTTTTTTTTTTTACAATGAGGGTGGTGAAGCACTGGCACAGGTTGCCCAGATGGTGGGTGCCCCATCCATGGAAACATTCCAGGCCAGGTTGGCCGGGGCTTTGTGCAACCTGATATGGTTGGAGATGTCCCTGCTCCTGGCAGGGGGGTTGGACTGGATGGCCTTTGAAGGTCCTTTCCAACCCAAACCATTCTATGATTCTATCTGGAGAGTAATATTCTTTTTCTGAATTATTTTTCTCTTCAGCTAATGTGAAGAAGCTTAGCTGGAGTTAAAGTATAGTTAAATGCATTACTACAGCATATAAGTAATACAAGCATAACATAAACATACATAAGTATAATATAGAAATTTTTTATGCTAAATATAGTTTAAAAGTAGACAAAGATGAGGTGGACTAGGCAATAAAGCTCTCTATTGTTCCAAGCAAATCAGTTGCTAAGTGGTTTTAGTCCCCACCCAGGCTGGGCCAACCAGAGAAAACACCTGCCTGGGTTTACATCTGAGCCCTTCCCTCTCCCTACCAGGGGAGATGTTAATAACTCACAACTACATAATTTACAGTGCCTCTGAAAACTTCTAAACCACCCAAAAGTCTGATCCTTTGTGTTTTGAATTCTTGTCATTGATTTTAGAAATAGCAGTATCAGGTCTTCAGTAGATGTTTAACTGGAATAGCTACTTTTATTTATTTCTTCTTGGCTACGTTTTAGAGCTAAGTAAAAGCCATTCTTGAACACAAAAGAAAAAGAGGGAGGGACTGAAAAAGTCTCCATGGTCCAGAAAAGTCAGGCTTCTTGCTCTAAGGCTCAGTCGCTTGGCAAAAGAATAAAAGCAGAGGACTCGCTCGTGCTTACAGTTTGCATTTCCCAGAGTGCACGTTGCATCTCGACTACACAAAGGAAACAGTTCATCAGCAAAAAGCTGCCTAATAAATCCATAAAGATCTCTCAGCCTTTTCTGGTTTTGTTCAGTGATTTTTCAAGGTACAGGAATTGTCTGAAACCTTTCCCTCTCCCTTCTTGTAAAGCAATGGTCAACACGCAGTGTGGGGGAATGCTATTTGGTCTGCAGCCTTTTCACAGATGTGTAAGCCAGCCGGTACAGGATTCCTGCTTTATTTGTCCCAAACGAACGTCAGTTGCTAGTGCAGGCTGGCTAACTCATACCATGAATTAGGGAATTTTGTTTCAGAACATTTTGTCTTCTATTACAGCATTATTTGTCTTGGTTTGTATGTAGACTATTGTCCCTTCTTCCTTGGCCCCGCATTCCTGAAATCTTTCACATTTAACTGGTTACACAGCTAGGAATATAATGTTTCAAGGGTATAAATAATAATGAGCTCCTTTAATAAAATCAGACATAAGTTATGCAGCAGACGTCAATTATAATGGATTTTAAAGGTTTTGATCTAGAACCTGGGTGGCATTACATTTAGACTAATAACTGTAACTATGATTTATGTGTTTGCAACTGAAATGGTTTCAGTGCTTCGATATATGTCCAAAGTAAAATTTATAGTCTGCTACAGAATGTATAAATAATGAACAGCCATATGTCATATTGCATTTAAAAATTTGACTTCTTCCACAGCCAGCATAAGGTTAAATGAATTAAAATTTTAAGTTCATTGGGGATCAAGTTACTTTCATACTTTAAAGCAGCTCCACAAATACAAAACTGATTTAATTACTTCTCCTGCAGTAAAAAATAAGATATTTTAAAATTTGCAGTTGTATTCAGATTAAGCCGAAACAAAAACATATGCTGATAAGAAAGGAAATTCTTCCCTTCTCTCCTAAATATAATTGTCACTAATTTTTCCTTAGATAGCAAAACTAGGATAACAACTATTGACAAAGAAATGCTGCACAAAGAAATTAAATGGAAAGAAGCATAATTACTACAATTCTTGAATTAAGTCCCTCCAATGCCCATTTCATGTCTGTAATCTTTTTTTTTTTGTAAGCTGAGCTGCGTGTGACTACATGAACGTGAATACACACTGCAATTTACCAGTTGGTCATTTGAAAATTGTAAGTGTACTTGACTAAAATTGGTGGTCCTTTTGCAGCAGAAAGACAACCTGACCCTCTGTTAGCAGGGATTGTTTCTCATGATGCATCTGCCTTTTCTAAATCTTGGATTAAACAATTTAATTCTTACAGAGCAAACTATTACTACTTTTTTTTTTTTCTTGGCTATGTGTTGAAATTTGTCATTGTCATGAATGGACCATATACAAAAATCAGGTGACAACTACTATTTTATTAGTAGCTTATAAGGCGTTTGCCATTTTGCCCATAACAAGAGAAGAAGTATAACAGAATTTCAGTCCTATGGGAAATGGGATGTGCTAAGATTTGACTCTGGAAGCCTGTTCTCCTTACATTGTCAGATCAGTTGTGCACCTGTAGATGTTTCTCAAAAATTTTAGGTAGTTTTTGTACTTACAGCAAGTGAAGTGCTAAGTGTTCAGCATTGTCCATGGCTTGAAGCTTCCCTTTTCCTTTTATATGGGAATACTATTTTCTTTTATTCCCTGGAGTGATAATAACAGGGAATAAAAGTAAGGACTGAGCTTCTCTCCAAGAAGCGGAAATAAATAAATGAAATATTTGTAGTGAAGCCATCAGCAGAGATGACATCTATTCCTCAGCAGATCCTTCTTTTGTATTGGGAAGTTATCTAACTTCCCATAGAAAATGCTATTGATTTTTACCCTGTTTTGTCAACTAGTCAATAGCCACACACAGAGGCTACTTGTTATATGCTACTTTTTTCTTCCCGTTAGAAAATGTGCAACCGTATGTTGTGTTACCAATATGGCTAGCTTGGTGGTTTTTTTTCTCTTGAACTTTAAGCATTAACACATATGCTTGGTTATTAATGTTGAAGTCTATTTTATCATCCCTCTAAAAAGGTGTCTCAGCTGAGACAGATGCTTTTGCTAAGAAACAGTGCTGGTGTCTTAGAGTTAACATGCCTTTGGGCTCTGACAGACATTTGGCAGCAGGTTGAAACCGGGTGTCTGAAATGGTTACTGCTCTCACCTTGTCTATCACAGAGTTAGTTTGTCTTGCTGCACCAGACGGAAGTCACAGAGCTGGTTTATGAGTTCCTCAGACACTCCTTTTCTCAGAAATGGCAACATCTGTCAGAGAAGGGCAGAAGACTAGGAGAGGAAATGAGGAATGAAAGCAAAGGCAGTCTGAAAATTCTAGATTAATTTTAATTTTTTAAATAATGTAATTGGGCAAGTGAAAACATTAATAGAAAGATAAGTAGTTAAAATTCTATGATTCTGAGTGAACAACTCTTTTTGAATATTGAATTGTGAGTTCACCTGAAGTTATCACTTGCGTTTAGTCGCAGGGAACATGACGCACCATTCGGAGACCAGTTTGCTTACAGTTATTGACTACTGGGTAAAGAGATGGGTTTGCAGTTTTCAATTGAAGCAGTTTGATTCAGATTTTAAGAGATGAATGTTTCACTGGATGAAGTCATGGGGTGTGATCCTGAAAATGGGTACTCGTCTCCATAAAACAGGATTGATGATGAAAATTTGAAAACATATTTCCAAGATTGGGATAACACATGGGGTACATGTATTCAAAACATGAAATTCTTGCATCAGTTTGACAAGCCCAGCTCCCCACCTGTCCGTTTTCTTTCTTGATTCACTCTGTTTCCTGACCTGCCATATTGATTCAGGAGCATCATGTTGTAATTTTCCTGTGCTTTGGAAAAGTCCTAGTGGAAAAGATACTCAAGTATCAAAATACAATGTCAACTGGTGGATCTCACTGTGTGCGGGTGCCTGCTACACGACATCCAATAATCAGACATGTTGCCATTTTTCTCTCTACAGAACAAGGGTTTAGAAGAGATGCTATTTGCAAACAGATAAGCCTGCACTCAGGTGTATCTTATCAAAAGAGGCTGCTGCCATTTTCTGATGATAATCAAGAGCACCTTGTCTCAAAAGGATCTTATTTCTCTTCTGCTTCCTATAAGCTGCTGCCACAGCTTTTCTGAAAAATGGTTGCTTTCACCTTTTTAGAATTTTTTTAGAGATTTGTTACTAGAAATTCATTTTAGTAAAAGGCTATTTATGAAGTTAGGTGAGTTGAAGAATAATTCAGGAGACATTCAGAGCACTGAAGAACTGGAAAAATTCAGCAGCAGATGAGATCTGCTCTCCTGATTTAGTCAGTTTAATGGAAGTATAAATAGCTGGAACCATCTCTTGTAGTCCAGGTGTTCAAGGACCTAAAAGTAACCCTCTAAGTACTTTTTGAAGAGGTAAAGCTGTTGCTTTCCTTATATGTCCATAAATAAATGTTGCCTATGTAAAGAAAACTGTGCAAATAGTGGCTGCAGTGTTAGAGACAAATCTTACAACACTTCTTGTGGCAGCTCTACCTGCAGTCTCCAACCTATTTAGGTTTATTATCATTCAGTAGCTTCAGCCTGAAAACAGCTGCCGTCATTGAGCTGGACTTGCATGTTCTACAGGTCTGTGACTTCACTCGTGTCACTCAGCAGTTTTACTGTACTTCTTTTGTACAATGAAAGGGCAAAAAAGATATCCGTAGCGATTCCTGTCACTGACAGTTAAAGCATTACTGTATCTCCTTTTGCCTGTTGTCACTATTCAAACTGCACCGGGATTTGTAAAGGTGTTTCACCAGATACATCTTTACAAGTTCAAACACTTATTAACGGATTGTAAGTCACAAATTAAAATACCTTTTTTTATGTTAAAACTCTGGTCACTGGATTAAAAGTTGTTATAGATGAAGGGAATTGCCCTAGTTCATTTCCTCTGCTTTTGGTTTGGTTTTGGTTTTTGGTTTTGGTGGGTTTTTGTTGTTTGTGGGGTTTTTTTTGTTTTGTTTGGGGTTTTTTTGGTAATTACCATTCAAAATTATTGAAAAGTTTTCAGATTCCTCCTCCTCAATTCCTTTTAACAAATCTGCAGTTAAGTATATAAATATCTTTGAAGTTGCTTTTCAGGTCCTTGACTGGGCTCAGGAGACAGTTTTATGTATCGCATTGGATTGCAGTTGCTGCTTTATGTCATGACCTTGTGAGACTGGTACTGAAAGCAGCAAGATGAACACCAAATTACTCTGTTCCATGAATTTTTTAACACTTGAATTATTTTTATATTTTAAAAAGAAAACTTTCTATATTATCAGGTAACAAAACTCAGAAAACAGTTGAAATTGGCTTTTAAAAATACCATGTTACTTTGACTATATTGTAATTAATTGTTGCTATCCTATTACCTAAGCCACATGCTTTGAGATTCATGAAGAAACTAAAATATTTTTTTTTTACCGATATACTCTTAACCAAAAGAGAGTAAAGAGGGAGAACAAGCTTTCAGGAGTCCTATTGTTGGGGGAAGAAAGTGAGCCTTCAAATAATATGAAGAAAGAAGAAAAAGAGACACATTTTGGTTAAATTAAAGTTCTCGGTGAAAGCTCATTATAAGAATGTCATATATATGAAAAATTAATGCTTAATTTAGACATTGCACTTAGAGAAGACACTATCATACACATAGAGTTGTGGGTTTTTTCATAATTTCTCCTCTTGGTCAGCATTTCTTACAGATATTTTCTTTTGAGCAATTATCATCAACCTTGTCTTTACTTAAAATGTGTCCTTTCCATAGTGTTTTGGAGAAACAGCCAAACAAAATCTTTCTTTTATTCTGATATTCCTATAAGATTTCCTTTTATAATATAATATAGCCACCTCCAAAGGATTTTCCTGTGATTTGATACTTGTATTGTTCTATACGTGTGAAGACTGAGAAAGATTCTGTGGGTGTGGAGTTTAAGGTGCTTAAAATCCAGCTAATTATATGCAGTGTTTCCAAGAGTCTGATGACTTCACAGATGTGTGAATCCAAGTCAAAACTCCAACAAAGTTGCAGGAGTTTTCAGAACAGAAAGTTTTATTTAGGCTTACCTCAGGAACAGAGGTGTGTGTTCCCAAGGAGAAAGAAGGGGAGGTGTTGATCCAAGATCTATTTGGAAAGGTTTTTATTTCTGTTTTGTTTATTAACTATAATGTCTCATTGCATTTATCCTTGAAAACAGTTACATTTAAAGAATAATTAGTACTGTGAGATTTCAGTAACTGAAAACTGAATCTTGTGATTCAGTTTGAGCGAGATATTTTGCAATAAGGTTAAAAAAATCAGAACCTTTGATTATTTTTTTTTTTTTTAATAAGCTTTTTTTAAATGAGTTGGTATAGAGTCACTCTCGAGGAAGTAAAATTTTGTCAAGTTTGAGAAAATTCTTGTTTCCTAGGTCTGAGATCTCCAAGATGTCCTCAGGAAAAGCATGAAAAAGTGCATATTGCACTTGACATTTCTGAATTAAGGTCTGCATGTGTGCCTACAGGAAATGCTAGAAAGGGGTTTTAGGCCGCCATTGACCTCCAAAGAAAAGATGACCAAAATCTTCAACCATTTTCTTAGGTCACCTTAAATGAACTTTTGGTAAGTCTGAACAAGCAGTTAAAAGTAATGTGTGTTTGAGTGCCTGTGACTGACTAAAGCGTTAGGGAGTGAGTGTGACTCATTGAATAGACCCCCACTCTGGAAGAAGGCTCAGTGGGGATGGGTAGTGATGATATGAGAATAATGGGTGTGACTGACCACAGCTGTTGCAGAGATGATAAGGGGTGGCTTTTGGTTTAGATGAAGAGCTATCAAGAGTTGAGTGGAAACAGGTGGTGTAAATGTTGCTCCCTGAGTTGGCCAGAGCAGCACAGGGAGAGTGATTAAGTAGAGGAGCCCAACATAGAGTATAAAAACCTGGCAACTAGCAAAAGAATTTTGGAGGATTTTGAACTGGCTTGAATGCGTGTTTTTTTCCCCAGCAACTGTGTGATGATGGTGAGTATATTACTGGGGACTAGAGGTCTCCAGAACTTTCTAATCACTTATCAGGTTTTTTAGGTGGAAAGGAGCAAATTTATTTGTTAATGGTGTTTCATTTTTTGGCAGTGTGGCTTGAACTCTACTACTATACATGATCCATGAGTATTATAAAATCTTCATATCCTTGGTCTGTCTGAAGGATATAGCCTTATAGCCTTGCACAAGAAAACTGCTTCAAATTTAACTGTAGGTTATTGTTTTCCCTCTTTAAAAACTGTTTTTGAAAAACATTAGAATTGTGTGCTGACGGTATGTAATCAAGAAAATCCACAGTTTAAGGAAAACGTGCCATATGTCTTGTAATTCCAGCACGCAATGGGGTGTCTCCTTAATGACTTCCTCAGTGCCCCCAATAGTATCTCAGTGTTGGAAGACATATGGAGCCTCTTCCCCTTAACTGTGAGTTTCCTTCCTGCTATTTTTTTTTTACTTACAACCTTAATCTGCTTTTAATGTACTGCAGTTGTCGTTTCCTGCCAATAATCTTTTATCCCTTGTTAGGTGACTTCATTACAAATGACAGAACTAGAACTTCTACATTTGGAGTGAGATGAATGCTCTATACTTCATTTCTCAATAACTAAGCAACAAGAGAGCTTTGAATTAAACTTGGTATTCTGTGTTGGGCTTCACACAGTAAAACCCGTGTGTATCTGGTTGCTGAGAGCATAAATGTTTGGTGGTGTTTGGTGTTCTGCAGTCTCTGTATGCAGGGGTGTATAAAAGCTTCTAATGTGGTGCTACTTCTTGTTTCTGAACATTTTGGGAAACCCTAGGTATAGAAATACACTTGTTTTGCAATCTGGTAAGTTTTAATAAGTTTAACTCTTTCACAAGGTGCAATTTGGTTCTGGCTCTATAAGAAATGCTATCAACTACAATCCCAGTTTACAGGATATCTGTCTCTTTTCTTTTAAATTTTTTACTATTTTACAGTAGTGACATACAAATTTATTTCTGAATACATGTACAGCAAGCTACTATGCAGAAAATATAGAAAGATCAGAAAAGAATTTGCACATATTTTTTCAAATTAAGAAAAAACATGGTTTAAATTCTCCTCTAATAAATTTATGAAGGGCTAGTCTTACTGATCTATGCTCTAATTTAAAAGATTTTAGACAGAAATATTTATAATTGGAAATGTCCTCACTTGATTCAAAGCCTGAAGAGATCAACAAGACTTTTTATAAGGCTTTGAACCTAGATTTAAAATGTAATGTATGAAAGAAAAGATAATAAAGGAGGATGATTTACATTCTGGTATTGAGAAATTCTGTGATACGTGAAGGCAAGAGAGGCGGTGCAGGCATCTGCTTTCCAGGACTCAGGAGTATGAGTAGAAACCAGGGTCCTCCCTACCCAGACAGGGAGAGGCTTGACCCTGAATTCCTCTTCAATGCTGATGCTTTATTAAATGAGGGTGATCTGACAAACAGTATGCATCAGAAGTAGAAAGGGCTTAGGTTGCTTTTCTACTACCTAGAAACACACTGGAAAGGAAATTATGACACAGATTTACAGGCCCATTGATAGTTTGCTCCTGAGGCAAAGCAGATCTTGATGCACAATGCCGATGCCAGAGTTACAATTTAGCTCTTAGAATTCATAGAAATATTATTGATTAAACATGAGAAAATATCTGCTGATTGTTCAAGGCTTTTACTGCTTAGGAGGGAGTGTATTCCAGAGAGAGTGTAGTAAGATCTATTTTTTTAACTTAAGTTTGTGTATTGTGGTTGCAGTTGAAATTTATTATAAGCAAATCTGAGGTTTCCTGTTAATTGAGTTGGTAGAAAAATTTTACGATCACTTAATTTTTATAATTTATCTGTGATGGATGAAGGCTTGTTGTGATCCTGTGGTGGTAAAGTACACAGAGGAACACTTCAAATGAAGTAAAGGATTATCAGTAGCTGTCGGTTTGATTTCAGACTTGAAAAGAGGCTAATTTTTCAGTTGGTAAAATTATTGCAGAAGAGAATTTCCCCTTTTGCATTTTGCAGAAGATTGTCTGATTTCCAGCTACACCAGAGAAAACTCCTGCTCTCCTGAGTTGTGTGAGATGTCTGCACGCAGCAGACGAGAAGGGCTGGTTATTATCCAACTGTGAAGTTTGGAAGGCTTCCTAGTGGTCTGCTGAATGAAATATTTTTAGATCAAAGCTGGGGAGGGGTTGGCAGGCAGAGGTGATGGTCCATGAAAGTGGTAAGCAGAACTGTCTCGTAACCTTCCCTTCTATTGCCAATCGGCTATTTGGATGAAAACAAAGAGCTGAACAAATTCTACAGATGCTTGAGTAAAACCTTCCTAAAAATGTGTCATTTATGAGAGCTCATAAATGAATGCTTGGGTTTATCACATTCTTAGTAAAGGGAAATATTTCTTTTTTGTGTATGTGTGTTCCACGGGTCGGTTTTGTTTGGTTTTGTGGGTTTTTTTGGTTTTTTTTTTCCTAATCTTCCTGCCTTTTTATGTTTGTTTCTTTAGAGTGGCATTTTTAAAGGTAGGGAGAGAACAGTTGCTTATTGTTCACTGAAGAATATATATTTCCCTCCTCTCCCCTCATAGTTACTGGCTGGTCATCACAATTACCAGATGCCAAGCTGTAGAATACAGTTTTCCAGAAAATGGCATCTGGCTTCCTGGCAGAGTCCACAGGCACTTGTGTTGATGGCTTTTGGAGCTGCAGCTGGGTCTGGGTGGCTGCTGAGGGAGTATATGGGCCACCCCATCATTCTAGAGGCTATTTACCTTTGGCTCACCTTTGATTCAGCATCATTTAAGCATTTGTGCCTTTCTAAAATGCTGTCAAACATCAGTCTTTCAAATGGCTTTATGTAGAACCATTCATGGTTACAAAGAAAGCCATTTCGCGTGGTCACTTATTTTCTGCATGTACGTGTAAACTATAAACCTGCTCCTATACAAGCAGATGGTTTATTTATCCACCAGGATACATACCACAAACACATGTATCAAATAATCAATTTAAAGGGAAAAAGAAGAGAGGGAATCTGATAGTCTCTTGGTAAATGCAAGCATGTAATCACACCTGACTGTGTTCCCCAGTTAAAAGATGCAAAAGACTGAACTGTTGTGTCAAAAACTACTGCCAGTACCATTGTGTGGCATAGAGGCAGGGACATCATTTGGGAGCACCTGCACCCCTTGAATCTGATATGCACCACACTAGGGCTGGATGAGGATTTTGCCTAGTGTTTTACTGTTTCCTGGGATACCCCATACCCTCCAGAATGATCCAAAACACAAGCACCTCAGTAGGGGCCAATAAAGCTGAGTTTTCCTGATCCAGCTGCCAACCTCCTGGGATGCGTTGGAGGAGTCATCATCTCGCCTCACTGTATTTTTACTTTCCTGTTTGTCCACATCTTATCAGGCATGCTGGATGTCCTTTAAAATAGCAGTGGGAGGTACCACAGTGTAAATAGTCTTTGTACTGAGCAGACTCAGCTCATGGAGGCTCTCCCGACTGGCAGAGGAATCTCTTTTTGGCTGAAACACTACCATTCTATCTCTGCTGGGATGGTGCTGGAGAAAGTAGGCTGTGTATGACTGACAGCACTTTACTCTTCTTTTTCAAACTTGGGACTACCAAGTTTCTGATCACATGACATCACTCCTTTCATTTTGTCCACGTGATTAGTACTGAGACGGCAGCCCCCGTACTGATGTTGCTGTATGAAAATACGCAAAGTCCTTGCTTTGATTTTAATGATAGCATCTCAGATGTGGAATAATTGCTGTTACATCTAGTTGCTAGTCCACACTGTGGTATTTAAAAATCAGGTGGTGGCAAGGATTCAACGTACAAATCTATTTATTTATAACCAAGTGACCTTCTGTTCAGTGATAGTAAGGATTTTAGCTAGGGAGAGGGAGTCAGCTTCCCTGTGAATGTCTGGCTCGGTGTTGACTAGAATATGGCTTTTGTTCCCTTGCTAGTAGTGACAAAGCCTTTGACAGCATCCTGTGGGAGATGGTGCGTGCCTGAATTCAATTTGCTTGATGTCCTTTGACCAAACTGTAATTCACTGGCTTGGTATATTTTTTGCAAGGCAGTGGTTGGGGATAAAATCCCATGCGGCCTTTTATGTCACTCTGCTTGGTACCTGGGAAAGCGGAAGACTATCGGTAAAAAAATCTGCAATGTTCTGAAGAACATGAAAAAAATTAGAAATGTTGCACAGTGAGAAACCTTGCTGTGAACTTAACAATATTGTATTTTTTTTTTCCTTTGGTTTTCATACACGCATGACCTTATTAAGTTTCTAAACATAAACATATTCCTTTAAAAAGGCATCTTCAAAGTATACTTGAATTCTAGCCCTATAGGGACTTGACATATCAAAAGAAATTTGCTGACATAAACTGGTATGTAGAGCTTGATCTATTCTAATATATGATTTTAATGTTTCTCATTTTCTTGCCTTGCCAACTCACATCTATCACACACTGTCACATTTAAGTTTCCTAAATTACTGCTTTTAACTTTTTGTCACTTATTCAGCGAAGAGATATATTCTAAAGCTCAGCTCAGCTTTTTTTTTTTCTTGTGATTGTATCTTAATATTAATAGTTTGAGGGGAAAATGGAAATTTTTGCTCAGTTAAGGAGACAGCACTTTTTGATAGATTTGGAATTCAATATTGTCCTGGTTTCAAATTCAAGACCTGATTTAATTTCCAAGCAAAGCACAGAATTCGGTGAGGCAAATGGAATAATGGTATGTGCGAATGGGGAGGATGTTCCCGGCATTGTAATTATGAAGACAAAATATATCTCCACTGCATCAGTTTATCAGTGATGGATAGATAGATTAATTTCCTATTGTTTGTAGTACATGCGTTGATGACAAAGTGCTCTGGTAAATTCTGTTGTTTGCAGGATAAGAGGAAATAATAATTGCACTCTTTAATCAAACTGCTTTGACCTCAAGCTGACAATTTCAAAGTTGCTTCTTTCTACACTTATAGCTTATCCTAAGCACCTCAACCTTCTAGCTAATGAGTGTGTTCTAAGAGCTATGCACCTTTCAGGAATCAGGAAATATGAAAATATTTCCAGACATACTAAATTTTGAAATTGCTGTTTGATGGATTGTTTTCTTTTTTTTCAAGTCCAATTCACTTTATTGTTTGTGATTTGAAACTTGCTTCTCATTTAAATAATATTATCTTTTAGCTTCTTATGACAGTAGAGACTTCAGCGTCATTTCTGCCATGAGCTGGCTTTCTTCTGATGACCATTGCTTAGAGCTTATCTTACTGTAAACAGGAGTATGTATTATCATTTAGTATGATAAAATCTAAAAAACAGTTTTAGGATAAAACAAGTTTTTCCTTCATAGAGTCTTGGAGCCACTCAGAGGCTGTTTAATTAAACTTTCACATCCTCACGTGAACTCTTCACATAATGAACTTAAGACCAAGGTGAACCATTGTGTTTATTTTAAAACATCAAATGACAGGAACTTCCACATGCCAAAGTAGTCTGTGCTAGTTGTTGGTTACCTGGTAGATAAAAAATACATGTCCTTTTGCTCTTCTGAATTTGTCCCACCTTAACTTGTGAACAACAAAACACGTTGTTCCCCTCTGTGCCAGAGCAAGAGCTGCTATTATAAATATCTTGCACAGAAAACTGCCAACTGTGATTAGCTCAACCCTTAACTGTGTTTTGGATAAGATGGGAGAGTTTAGTTTCTTAATCTTCTGATCGTCAAATATTGTTTCCAGACATGATGGCATTCTAATTGCACTTCTCAGCTTATCACCAGCTTAAGCAAAGAGTCAGCCCCCCAAAAAAAAATTGCTTATTTTCAGTTTGAATGAAAGCTCAGTAAAAATAGATTGAGCAT
Organism: Tetrax tetrax; assembly: GCA_009806455.1. Lineage (NCBI taxonomy): Eukaryota > Metazoa > Chordata > Aves > Otidiformes > Otididae > Tetrax > Tetrax tetrax. The sequence goes on along the minus strand of WHYT01017375.1, from coordinate 237,968 downwards.
GGGGGTTTTTTTTTGGTGGTTTGTTGGTTTTGTTTTGTTTGTTTTTGACACAAAGGAAAACACAGATGAAGTAGTTGGGTGGGACAATGAAGAACAAAGTAATTCAAATTTGCCATTTATTCAACTGGTGGAAGACTGAATTGATTTGTAGGCTCTGTGGCTGGATTATTTAAAGGGTATTGCCGAGACGAAAAGGAGGCATTTTTGTGACTATTGAGTATAAGTCTTTTGGTGTTCTAGGAGCAACATGTAATTTGTTAGGAATGCTCACTGTACTCATTGAGATTGTATCTTTTTTTTTTTTTTAATTATTATTAACTCCACATGTATCCCTGTCTGTAATAATGTGTCAGGTATTACAATAGCAACATTTGCACTGCACGTATGAGAGGTTGCCTGTTGTTCTTTATAACAGATACATAGATGTCAGAGGCCCATCACTTGTGTAATTAGTTTTACAGTGGCAAAATAGAGGATGTATCTGTGATGGACAGGAAATATATTTGGTGAAACTAATGTCTGAGCTTCTGAAAAATTATTTGTTATAAAAGGTGAGAAAATAAATTATTAAAAATTCTGGTACATAGCTTGGTTTCCTTTTTAAAATGAAGTTTTTGTTGCCAAGTAACTGTACTTTTACCTGTATTTAGATGGAACAACACTTAACATTCAGTATACTTCGTGATGTTGGATATCCTCTACTGCAGTTTTCTTTTCCAAGGGTATCATTTGATCACCCAGAATGTGAAGTGTTTGTACTTCTGTTCTTTAAGGGGAGCAGCACATTTATATTACACAGAAGTCACACTTCAGTGATTTATTTTCCTCTGCAGAAGTGTGTATGCAGCACCAGATTAGTTTGCAATAGGATAGTCTCATCTTCCTCTGGTCACATAGGGCAAATGTGTATGCATTTGCTAGAAGAGGAATAAAAATTGTAATATAACCAATCTACATTTATACAAACTGTCCATCTAGCCAGAGAACCAGGCAGGGGTCTGAGCTGTGATAGGAAGCTAGGTCCCGTTTTTCCTTTGCTTCCTCTGAAGCACTGGGTATGAATAATTCTTGTATTCAGACCTGGCCCTTAAGTGCATGATGCTGAGAGGGTCAGCTCTTCTTCTGTGTCATTGGCCAAAGAGAATCCAGAATTGAACATTCAGTAAGTTTAGACTAATAACAGCTATCAAGACTTGAAGGTAATGCTGTTTACCTTACTACGACAGTGATGAACGGAGATAAAAAATGTGTAAGATGCTAGGTGGGTCCTGTGCCCTGTTCTTTTTCATCGCGTGATTCATTACAATCATTAGCAAGTTCTAACGTATTTCAGCTCTCGTTGAACTTAGTTGGGCATCCTAACAGTGTGCTTTTCAGTTCTGTGGGAGTTACTAGTTTGTTGTTTGTTTGTTGTTTTTTTTTTTTAATAACCTGAAGAATCAAAGTAATTTAAAGATGAGACAATGAACAAACCCATATAAGCACATCGACTATTCTCCAAAATGTTTCTCTCCTGACCTTTATAACTAATCTTTACCATTGCATTGGAAAATGCCCTTGATTCAGACTGTATCCCATTGCTTGTTCTGATGGTGAAGTCAGTTAAATATCCAGCCTGCCATCCTGCCTGGTTTCCCTTTAAAGCTACCACTTCAGCTCCATTCACTTCAGAATTGCTCCTGATATACTCCACTGTAAAAAAAAAAAAAAAAAAGGTAGTAGATCTATCTATGATTTTATTTCTGGTCTTTGAATTTAAGTTTAGAGGTATCTGCTGGGAACATCCACTCCAAGGAAAAAGTTGAAATTTGAGCCTTAAACCTGTAAGAAACGTAGAAAGTTTGAGGAACATGAATCCTGAAACTTATGAATTAAAAAAAAAAAAAAAAATCACCCTTGAAATGAGCGTGTTATTACATTTTTTGGAACAACATTTATTTAGGTTAAATGAGCTGAAAGCATAATGAAACGAACATCAGACAGGAGGTAGCAATGACCAAAGGTGGTATGTGCTGAACAGTTAACACTGAAAATGAAGTGGGTGTTACAGTGGCTGCTGGCTGAACTCCCTATTTAGTGCTGGAACAGAAAATTTTTTAGTAATATGCAGGGCTACGTGCTAATAGTGAATAGCAATCTTTAGTTCTTGTGTGTTTGAGTCTCCTTTTAAATATTTGTTAGTATCCCTTATTTTTGTTCTCTGTTCTCTTGTTCTGATGCATGCCTCATATCAGATACTGAGATTTTTTTTTCTCTTCCTCTTTACTTATGGAGTTGTCTTCGATGGATATTTCTTAGTTTTGTGGGAATGCAAATACTTGAAGAGCATTACCTTCAGGTGTAACTTAAAATTCCAGTATATTTGTATTTTATACTAGCAGGTAGAAAAAAGCCTACGCTTACTACATGAACTATCTTGTAAGGACGCAGTGAGTCTTTGGATTTAATATCCTAGACCCCTTATCTAAGCCTACTTAATCTAGTACATTTCTTACTGCTCTCTTAATGGCCAGATAATCATGTTTGTGTCAACCATGAATTAAATTCTCAGCCTTTGTCATGTGAACTTTATCATGCCTTCTGTGATTAAAAACCTCTGCTTCTTAACAGACTTTTCCTCATCTTTACCAGTACTCCAATGTGATGTAAGATGGGTAAAGTTCAGTCCAGAGTTCCCTGATGCATTTCATGAAACATGCCATAAAGTAATTAATTTTAACTTTTCCATCCAAGAGCCAATTTAATTTTTACTTAATTAATATCATGCATTTAATTAATACAAAATTATCATAGAAAAGTGCAAATTACTAAGTAATCCATTACTTGAAAGTTTGTCTCAATTAGTAATGCATTTACAGACAGTTTTATGCAGATTGAATGACAGTGGACCTCTTAGTAGGAAAACTCTTTGAAAGAAGGATTGGAAATAAATTTTCAGCAAAACTAGGATGTTGAAAAAACAGAACTTCCACCAATGAATACAGAAAGTCATTTTTTTTCATTACTGTATGTTAAAGTAGAACTTTTTGTGTGTGTGATCACAAAGCTATACATAACAAAGACTTCAAATTTAATATTTTTAATGTAATGATTGTCTGGTAATGCAGCAAACAAAACATTTTCACACACATCAAGTGCAGTGGTCTCTGTAGCCATAAGTTGTTGGATTTATGGCTAACATGCTTTATAGAAGACTGAGAGCTTTTAAATTTCAATTGTTCTACCAGGATTCTGAGGCAAAGGAAGGGGGAATACATTGCAGCACCTATATTCTAAGCCGGAAGATATTTCTTGAGCTCAGTGGATGTCATGACTCCCAGTAGGAAGAAAGAGGCTGATACAAGGCAAATAGGTACAGTTCCTTTATTTTCCAATTTGGAGATATTTCATTTATATCAGAGAATGACAGATAACACTTCACAAAGGAATGAGTTCTAATTGCTACTGCTGGGTTGGGTGGAGGTTTTTGTGTGTCTTTAACCCTAAAAAGGGACCTATTTTCCCCCTAATAATGAAGTCTGATCCTCCACCAGATTAGGAAAAATGTTTGTCAGCTGAAGTTTTGCAGTATTAGTCCTTCTGCGTTTAAGATTGTGGAGACTGCAACCCATACAGCTTGCCTGACCTAGTTATCCAAGTCCTAGATGTGTCCTGTAAAGCTTTCAACAATGGCTCTTCGCTTTTGATTCACTAATTTAATGCCATCTTTTGGAAGGTAATTACTGATCTGTCAATGAAATCATAAAATCATAATGAAAATTCTACTGTGCAACAGTGGGATTAAATACTGTGACACTCATTTGCATTCAGTTTTCTGACCTAATTCTCTGATCAGAGTTATACGGTCCAACATATCTATGCAGGTAGTGGTTTGAGTGAATGCTAGTTCAAGCCATCATTTACAGTCACCATAAATACATACACCTCTGTCAAAATTCCTCACTTTTTTTTCCATCATCTTTTTTTTTTTTTTTTTTTTTTTTTTTTTTAAAGCTATACACTACCTTGATGTACTTAAAGCTGACACCTTTGCAAAATATGCCAGTCACCTTTGTAGATTTAGGAACAGAACTAATTAAATTCCCTTCTGCAAAGATGTGCATAAGAAAACAGAGGTAAACTCTGAGACATCAATTGAACAGATTTCTTTTGAATTTCTTTTGTCAAGGATATCCTTGTTGGTTTACCATGCAGGCCTTAAAAAAGACCTTTAGTATTTGGCTGAGATAGTAGAAGAGCACTGTGCAATAACAGTGTTACAGCGTAGTTCATGTGGTACCTAAGAAAATGAGGATAAATTGTTTTTGGGGGTTTGTTTTTTTTTGTTTTTTTCCTTCGGGGATGATACTCTGTTTTACACAGTTGGCTTGAAAGATGAGGCAGGCAGTGTTTTTTGATACATGGATTGATACTTCCACTTTTTAATTAAATTAATCTGGGTTGTGATTGAGTTGTGAAACTATGATTCAGATGGCGATTAAACAGATTAAGTAAAAATAAATATAAAATACTGTGTAAGATGAAATAAAGCAGTACGATTTCCTCCCTCTTCTCCACCCCTGGAACTTCAGGTGAACTCTTTGTCTAAAACTGTATGTGTGGATTTGGGGACAGTGGAAGACAAGATGTGGTAGTACTGCCCATTTGGTAACAGAGCTTTGGACCTGAGCTAGTTTTGCTGCCTGGGGAATGTCAGCAGAAGGGGACATGGCACAGCCCTCGGGTTACCATCCGTCAGATTTTTAAGCATTCTATCCTTCTAAGCCAATATCTGAACGCTTTCTTCTTCCTCTTATCAGTAGAGTTGGACTCCAGATACTGAGTGTAATTTTACTGTAGTTAATGATATTTCCCTAATATCAGCATTGCTTGAGGCTAAATGATTCATTTCAGTAAAGGGTAATGTCAGTAACTATATGAGATTAAATTATTTAGCCAATTCTTCAGAACTTTGATCATTAAAAAAAAAAAAAATCTTTTCACATATACAGTAGAAAAGGGATGGTTCACTTATCGATTTTTACTTGTGAAATATTTTACAGCTGTAAACAGTTCTTATCAGAGTCAGTTTAACAAAGCAGCTAACATGAAAATATTTTCAAGTTTGTGATCACCTCCATGCAAATGGAAGTGATGTTACACTGGGATGGGTGTACTGAACACGAGCAATTAAAGGTTTGTTTCAGCTCCGAGTGGTTCAGCATTCTACAGAGTGAAAGGATGACAATATGAGTGTGCTTTTTGAATATATGTAGAATAAAGAAATACCCTCGTTTCAGAGCCTCAGTGTTTTAAATGATGCTCCTGGACAACTTCTGCACCTGATCTGTACATAAAGATAACTTTGAAACTTGAAGTTGTGGCACTATTTGCATAAATGTCACAGAGCAGCCAGGAAAAAAAAATAAAAATCAGTTACTAGATAAACAAATCTCAGATTGTCATAGTAGATATTGAAAAATAGGTTTTGACATATAATTTGACATTCAAACTTTAAAGAATTAGAAAAACCTCATGTTTTAAATTGCTCTAGAAAATATGGAGAGAAAATGGTCCCAATTCCTTGTCTAATTAAGAAGATTCAGGTATGGGACTGGAAGAAAAAACCTGTGGTTTTCTGTCATTTTTTCAGACCTGGCCTGAGGACAGTTCAGGCTGCGCTGATAAGTGCTGCTATAAAGGATGCTTAGCTGCCTGTGTTGTAAAGGACCTCTGCAGTCTGGAGATCTCAGTGGTCCTGCAGTTGCATTTGCCTTAGATCTAGCCTTTCCAGGTGCATCCCAGGCATTCCTGCTGTGAACCAATCCAGCCTTTGGAAACTGATACTAGATAATGAATGGATTTATTTATATCACTTCAAGATATCAACCTATTATTAGTTTATTTTAAAACAAGAAAAAAGAAGCCAGCCAAAGAGCATTCTGGCAGCAAAAAGCCTGATTTTTATAAGAAGAAAACTCACAACTCTGTTTTAGAATATTGTTCTTCTACCCTTTGAAAAGCTGCCTTAGGCCACTGTAAGAAGAGACCTTAGATTACTGTATGTAAGCAGCCTCCTATTAGATACACACTGAAGTTTTATAGCTATTCCTTTACAGATTCTATTTCTGCTTCTATTAACTGGACAGTTAAGAAATGCTTAGCAGTTTCAACTTAATCAGGAGTTTAACAGAAAGTAAAACTGTCATCTCAGCACCAGTGTTAGATAATTCTGCAGTAAGAATCAGAAATGCCCATCTCTGAGTTGCAGTGTAATATCCAGATATATACAGGTGAAGTCATGTTCTCTTGAAGAGCATCACTTTTTGGCTGTGGACTTTTAAAGAGAGACTTTGTTATGCAAGCAACTCCAATACATAAAGAGCAGTATAGAATTATTTCAGACTCCGCACAGAGAGCTCTGATGTTCCTACATTTCATAGGAATACAAAACATTTGTTGTCACTGAAGTCCTGCCTATCTGCCTGCGGAACTTAAGGGCAAAACTTGAGCTGAATGGGATAAGGCCACGCTTTCTCCCTTTCCAGCTATTCTGACATGTGACAGAAAATGGGAAACGAGTTCCCCTGATTTCTGGGAGTCCTACAAGGACTGTGACTCAAAACTACAGTTTTCATATTGCTAGGAATTATAAATACACATGAATAATAACACTATGACACAATTATTTTTAACCTTCAAAACATCATAAAAGCTATCAGCATGATAAAGATGAGGAATTTCAGGCACTTCCAGGAAACAGCAAATCATGATAACAGGATATCAGCAGATAAACTGATGCACAACACTTCCTTTTGTGTGGCCACCCATACATGCCAAGAAGGTATGATTACTTTTAGGCAAAGAAAGATTGTTAGTGAAACAGAATTCACATTTCATATAGCCGATCTTTACTTTTCTGGGTGTTTGAAAGTTGAATAACAAGTGAGAAAGTCCTTGTTCCTGTTTTGTGATGGTTGGTCTAAGTCAAAAACCTAATCCTCACAAGTAACAAAGTTAGAATCTTGATCTGATTCCAGGCTGCTTACCGAGGATCTCTATTTTTTATGGTACTGCACTACAAATATGATGTTGTTATTTCCTTGAAACACAAATTGAATTTCAAGACAGTCCTTCCCGACAGGAATGCCTGTGTATAAGTGAACTCTTCCTTATGGATTCATGACAGTAGGTTTGATAATACTTGAGCTAATTCAAAGGTTCATCAGAGGGGAGGATAGCAATTCTGTCTTACAATCACTGGGTAAATGTTGTAGTAGCTCCAGCCAGAGGTATGAGGTAGAGCTGAATTTCAGGGGAATAAAGAGTCCACCCCAGGGTGAACTTTGCAGCAGGTGGCATACGAGAAGATCTTTGTAGGTGCGATCCTGGCAGTTTGGTTCCTCTAGGCTGGCAACGCTTACCTTGGCTGTTGCAGCAGGGTACAGCACGTTACATACATGGGCAAGGACTGCTGACAAGAGATTTGGGGCAGGAAAGCTGAAAGGTAGTTTTCATCATTCTGGGTGAAAGAGAAAAGGAGAGGAAACACACCTCTTCTGTCTTTGTGTCTGGAAACTGAAAGTTTCTAAGGAAAAAAAAAAACAAACCCGCATTGTCAGTTTATGAACAGAACCATCTAAATAGGCCAACATAGCCCAGATACTGCTAGAAGACCTAGATATCCTTCTGGCCATGGAGGAAAACTGTAGCAATAGATCTTACTGCTGTGTACTGACTGGATCCCCATGACTTAGCTATTTTTGTCTTGTATTGTACACAGTGACTTCTGTGGGAGAACTTGATCACAAGAAAGTGATGATATGGTGTCTTTAAAAAGCGCTGCTTTTTCTGTAGGCTTCTGAAAACGATGCAGTGTAAGATAGGCTGCCCACAGCTATCCTGAAGTATTGCAGTGATCTTAAGTTGTCTTTTATCTTTACCAAACTGTCAACCATAAACAGCATAAAATGCTTCCAGTTGGTGGTGGTCCTACCACAGGGAATAACACGAAGGCAGAGACATCTTCTTGTATAACTTAACCATGAACTAAATACGGTAGAGCAAGCAATTTCCAAAACCTCAACACAGAAAAGAGCATTTTCTTTTCTTTTCTTTTTTTTTTTTTTTTTTTTTTTATTAGGAACTGTGATGCAGTAGGTAACCATTTTGTTTGAGTAATAGATTAGATTATTATAAGATTATGCAGTCATTCAGTTTTAATCAGCTGAGTGGGAAATCTCTGCTTTCTTATCAAAGGGCAGTAGATGAAAAGCGACATCTCCACAGATCATTATGACGGTAGCCTTGTATGAAGGGACCACTCATCTCCTCTCTTTCTAACTAGAACTGCTACTGAGGGGGTTATGTACTGGGTGAAAATGCCTTGATTAAAACAGACTGAAATCTAACTACAGTTAGACTGAGGGGATGCAGAAATGTTTTATATTCATTGGGTATCATAACGAGTGCATAAAGTGAAACAAAAGCAGTGGGAAAAAAAGCTCAATTTCCTGATGAATTACCCAAAATGACAAATTAAAACAAATCTGTTCTTACAAACACTGGATGAAAACTTTGTATTCTGGGATGTCCATATAGTCTGTGTAATTTAAAAACAAAACAAAACAAAACATCCCAGCAGCAGACAGGGATGGTAGGCTTTGCAGCTCCTGCTATAGTCATACACCCCATCAGCTTGTGCTGTGGGACTATTTCAGGTCCTTTTTTCTCTTTTCCTCCATGCCCGGCATGTAAGGAGCCAGTGTCCTACACATGGTCAGGCTTTAACTTCCTGTGGAAACGGGAGGATGCACCTATGCTGGTGTTTTACTTGCTGAAGGACCAAGAGTATTTGTACTGAAGATTAGGTCAGGGCAATCTTTTCTTAATAAACACAAGAGAAAAAAAGAAATATTCAGGGACAAGGACTTGTGTTTCTCACTTTTCTAGTACACAGTTTGTCCTCTCTGTGCACCTCCTGTGATAACATTTCCACTCTGAAAATGAGCTTCTGCAGATAGCTTCCTCAACCAAGATAATCTCATTAGAAGATGTTACGTGTGCATTGTATAGCTTGGACAGCTGGGGCAGCAATAGCATGAGAAAGTGGGCTCTTGCTCTGCTTTCTATGCAAATGTGAAAGAGATGGCTCTCTTGGGTTTGGGGTTTTTTTTTCCCTGCCAGGCTGCTCAGGTAAACCATAACTGCGCAAACACCAGAGCAAATGTTACTGTCATATTCCAGGTGATACAGGAAATTATTCCTTTATTCCAAATTGTCAGCCTCACTGCAACAAGCAATAATTCCTCATCGTGTTTATTTTTTTCTGTATAGACCTGTTGCATATCATAGTGACTTGTACAATTGCTGCTGTTCCCCAAAGGTGTGACAACAACCTCCACTGACTTTGCCCTGAATTACACTAACTTCTCTTGGAAACTCTGAGACCGATCGTTTCTTGAGAGCTGTTACGGAGTCAGGAAAGTCAGGTTATGTTTCCCCAGGGCCCCGCCAGCCTGGCTGAGGGGCTGCGCTGTGCCCTGCGCTGGGCCCTGGGGGAACCGGCTGGAACCGGCTGTGTCCGGCTCGGGGCCGCCGCCCGCTGCTCGCAGGGCCCGGCAGCCCCCGCCGGCGCCTGGGCGTGCAGTGCCGTTAGCAGGCCACGGTCGTATCTTGAATTGGGTGCCATGCAACAGGCAGTTCATTTGGCAGCCATACACCTTCACTTCATCTGGCTGTTCCAGCATTAAAAGTTTGCAGTTTGCGCAGGGCACATCTGTTGCACGGGGGCTTCCTTGTAAGCAAGCGCTTTTGCTTAGGCTTTAAGGCCTTACACGTTTAGCTTTGATGTATTATTTAATTAACTTACCCTATAAGATTTCTGAAGAGCTGCTATTTGAGCAATTGCAGCCAAGTAGGTTTTCCCGTGTCTGTGTCAGTATCTTATTCCAGCACTCCAGAGCGGGGAAGACAGACTTGTATACAAGGTAATATTTCATTTCACAGGTTCCACAACTTGCATTGTTAATACTTCATAATGGAGGATGTGCTGTACCAGCCTCCAGCTAATGAGTTATGTGCCGCAAACTGTGAATCTATATTGACTTGCCAAGCATAAAAGAGGGTGTCATTACAAATGCTTACGTATCTCTTTTTGTATCTTGTGCAAAGACTGTAAACAAGCTCTGTGGATATATTCTGGAATGTCAGAGGAGGAGTCATTAGCTTTAACAGCAGAGCCTGCCATCTTTGAAAAGAGAATTTGAAATCAGGTCTATCTGTCTGGCTCTGGCTTTGCTTTGCACTGAACAACAGCTTTAGTGCCTTTTATGTGTTTTATTGCTGCTAAGATGCTTATTTTTTGCTTGCCCATTTGAATTGCTGCAGCACTTTCAAACAGATGACAGAAATAACTGTTTCAGGCATTAATTTGGTAGGCTAAGGAAGAAATTTAAAACATTTTCCCCCCATAATCCAGGGACAGAGCAGCCTGCAGCGGAACCGCCACAGCCCAGCAACATGGGGGGCTGCAGGGTTTGAGGTCCCCATACTTGACGCTGCGTTCCTGCAGCATGTTTATGGGCTTCCAATTCCATACAATGCCTTTATGCATTTCATTTAATAAGCAGAGATAGATGACAGACTTTTGGGACTGGGGTATGATATTGTTATTATGTAGTTTACCAAGTGATATTCCCTTTTCGCTAGTGATAATTGGTGAATGTTTCTGCAACCCTAAAGTGTAGTCATTCTGCTACTACAATAGGCTATCATTTCACTGTAAGTGGCAGGGTGAATCGTGGTAAGTACAGCACATCCAGCAGAACAAGTAATTTGCAGACTTAGTACTATCTGTATCTCATGATATGCAGGTAACTAAGGCAATTTTTCCTAAAAGAAGGAGTAAAAAGCTAGAATTGCTTTTTCTTTATTCCTTTCCTCTCTGTCTTCTCCCTCCTCCCCACTCTCCATGATGATTAGACAAAAGCCAACTATAGACAAGAAAAATAATCATTTCTGGTAGACTTAGTACTGCCTGAGTCATCAATCCCTCACAAAGACCTAGGGCCCACTTCCTTTTCATTTTATTCCTTTGGCTTTTAGATTTATAATGTTGTTAGGAAAAAGAGATTCAGCCTCTTGGTCTGTAAGAACCTGTTTAAACATAAAGAGGCATTTACTTACAAATAGCATCGTATTGCCTATGCATTTATCTTGACAGTCCAGTTTAATTTATAAAGCATAATGTGCTTGTAACTCAGCCTGAGAAATGTAGTTTAGCAAGCACTATTGACTTACTAAATCTCCCTTCTCCCTCTTATTGTAAATCTGATAAACCTAAAGAAGCATTCTGGGTACTAGAGAATCTAAATATTAAAGCGGGGTTCTTCAAGATGATCTTGATAGTACTTCACTTAAAACTGCAAGTTGAAGCAATAGTTTATCCTATTGTAAAGTGGTTTAATCTTTCCTTGATCATTTCTCAAAGATGTGGATGTGCTGTACAGTAAAATTGCCAGATTTGTGCTGAATTGCAGCTTTAGAAGCCATTATTCTGAAAAGGTTATCTAAATTGAATGGCTTTAAGATGACTTGTGAAGTCATTAGAAGACTTCTAGACTTTTATGTGTTTGACCACACAACCTGATGTGATTCATATGTACTCCGAGAGGCACGCTTTAAATCTGTTGTTTGCTCACTAATTTGTGAAATGGAAGCGCACGTTTTCCCATTTCTGACAAAGGAAGTGCAACATTTTACTTTAATGTGGTGCTTATATACAAATCAGTTATGTAAACCCCATAACAATGATCTCTTTGCCATACAAATGGTCCCAGGAAGATAGAAGGCTGTGGCTGAATCATAGTGTATAAGCTTAAACACAGACTTCACGCTTTGAATGCCTGAATCCTTTAACGCTTTAACTGCTTTTCAGTTCCCAGAGACATTGCAGGTTCCAAGTTTCAAAGAAATCTGGTTCCAAAAAATACATGTACTTTGTTATATTTCTTGTGGCAATAGAATTACATTTTGTCATGCCTTTTTTTTTTTTTTTTTTTTTTTTTTTAGTATGCTTATAAGTTGTTTAAAACTGATGTCTTCTCTTATTCTGTTTTGTGATATGGCAACAGCTAATGAGAGTGTTTTAACAAGTGATTGTGGCAAACGCTTTACTCAGCTTTTCTGACTAGGTCTTATTATTTATACTTTGATAACTTTTCAAAATTCTGAAATACATTTCCATTTAATGTTTGTGGGTGTTTGATTATTTACCTATTGTCCAACTAATTTGAGATGCAGTACTTCTGTGGTGTTCAAAGAAAAATTTCTAGCTATACTATCTCACATAAATAGGTTCTCACTCTCTGAATATGCAAGAGATTAGGGAGGCGTTATTTGTATCTGTCTCTATATTCTTAGCATCATAATATTCTCTCCTGTGACTATCTTCTCTATTAACGTTTTCTCTTAATAATTTTCTTCAACATTACTTTTATATCCAGTTCTTTCAGTTGCTTTTTCATTATGAACCTTGATCTAGCAAGATGTTGCAAAGAGATTATTCCGGCACAAATGGGAGAGGATGCTATCTGTTCATGGACAGATGGCTGAACAATCCCCTGCACTAAATAACACCGAGTCCCAAGCCTCTCCTTTCTCCAACTGTGCACCTTCCACTAGAACAAAGGACACATTTATTTATTATCTGTATTTATTATGGCAATATCTTCTTCATGTTCAGGTAAAGCTTTTTCTTATCACTGTGATCATAGAGAAAAACACCTTCAGTCTTGTAGACGGTTTTTATTCAAACTGTGGACTCTACAACTTTAAAATGAAAAAGCAATTAAACTCCTGTGATTTTTCTGTTGTTATTCTTGCTTTGATTGATGTAAATTCTGAAGAACTTGGAAGATGTGTGTTTTTCATATTTACACAGATGACACTGAGGATGAGGGTGGACTTTGTGCACTTGATCAAGAAAGTGAGACAGGTTCTGATCTCTGCTATTGATTTCAAGCACGTACCAGCTGGCTAATTTATACATTTTTTTTCAGGAGACGCTGCAAGTCAGCAATTTTATTCCTGAATAAAGTAAACAGTAGTCTAATTCTCACATATATCCTGTGCTGTAAATAAGTAGAAAAAAACCCACTAGATATTCACTTTATTGATTGCCTGATTACTTTTTAGGGGAATTGCAAACAGAATTTTTGCATTGACTATAATGTAAGAAATGCTCTGCAGTATAGAAAGGTTAGTTGCAGGTAGTAAGAATGCCATGTACAAATACAGGACTTCTGTGAAGAGTGATTAGTCCCAAGATGTCTAAATCCTTGAAGAAATGTCTGTGACAGTGGTTTGTCATCTGCTGCTCGAGCCATTGATAGTGACTTGTAATCTCAGTATGGAAAGGAATACTTGTTTTTCCTTTAAGCCAGTTAGGGAGAGAAAAAAAGGTAACAAAGAAATGGTTATTCAATTAAAAGTTGTCTCAATAAGGAAAGAGTATTAGCTCTTTGGAAAGACTTGTAAGTTTTGAATTAAAGATTCAATAAAATCTTAGACAACTTCATATCAGAAAAGTAAGGTTTAATGACTGCAAACAGAAAAACAATTTAAACCCAAATTGTATACAAAGTAGACTGTAACTTGCTTTGAGTGCAATGCGCTCTAAATTATTCACCGAGATGGACGGTTGCAATGAGTCAAACGGTGACTTTTGGATCACACCCCAGAAAAAGATAACTTCTTACCTACAAGAATGGTTTGCATTAACATGTCTTTTCTTCTCCAGCCATCAATGAAAGATGAGCTTGAGAAGAGAGTGTGAGGAGTATTAGGCCAGCTGCAGATTGGTGATACTCCACTCACACTTTCCCCCAAATCCTTTCTGGTAGACTGCCTCCCTTGTATTTTCCCATCTTTCTGTGGAGGGAAAATAAAGAAAGTCTGAGATATAAACAATTTTATAATAAGCCAATTCATGTACACATCAGGTATCTGGTGATAGGAGCAGAACAAAGATGAGTTTCTGACTAGACATTTATACAAGGGCTGGCCCCTGGAGATTCGTCCTAGGCAACGCAAACTGAACAGGCTTTTGCAGGCCATCAGCTGATGCTTAGGGAGACGCACATGGAGCAGAGACAAGACTGACCAGAGTTAGCTCTCAATAAACTAGTTCAGGCACTAGAAGCCCTAGAACTGCATTAGTGCTCAGCTTTGTACGGGCTAATTGAACAAGCTAAACAGCTATTGTTGCGGAGCCCGCGGTGGCTCAGGTGATGCTGCGTGGCACTGGACCCTGCAGACACCTAAATGAAATCAATGCGTTTCCAAAAGAGCTCAGTTGCGAGGCCAGCAAGAGCTGCTGAGTGCTGAGCACTTAGGGAAATTTGGTCATTTTATTTCAATGTGATTTATTGGACTTAAGATCAAGATATAAAATAAATCACTTTTATGTTTCCTTACCAGTACAGCTGGAATCTACTTGTGCATGTTATCCATGGCTGCTCTCTGACGTTTGTGTGTTTATTATGCACAGCAATTAAACACCCCTTTTTCCTAGACAAATTAGAGCTGTGCGAGTTCGTGATTCTGCTGGCAGGCTTACAAATCTTGCTGTGCAGAGCTCACGGTGTTTTCTAATTTTTCTGTGTCACGATGTATCTTGTATGACTAGGGCTGTTTCATTTTCACAGCAAAGCTATAATGATTTTGTACCGATTAAGTGGAAATAATGCCAACTTCTGTGCTTCTCTGCTTAGTTTTCAGAAGACTGCACCAGAAATACCTCTTACGCAAGAGAGGATCAAACGTGTTTTCTAAACTTATATGCACCAGTGTACAAGGCTGTGCATAGTGGAATATATTTTGAGCAAGAATTTGCATGCAAGCTGCAATACATAGGTAGTTGCTGTTGATAATTTGTGAACGCATCTCTTGCAGCGCGAGCACCAGCATACCTTTCTGCTGCAGCCCTTTGCTGTGTAACATGCGCGCTTCTCAGCACAGTTACATAGCAGCTGCCTGGAGCAGGGCAAGAAATGTCTCAGTGTGTTACGCCTCAACAGGTTTAAAGGTGGAAGAATGCCTTTTGTTCCTTTGTGGGTAAGGAGCGTGGTGGTGTTTGATCCCCACGCACAGTGTGCGGCTGTTCGGGAGCCTGGCTCTGGAAGGCCACCAGGTAGACAGCTGTTGGGCTGAAACAACAGACAGTCAGGCTGGCAGTTCATCAGATGGGAACTGGGCAGATTTACAGGAGAAACCTATCAAAAAAATACATCGAAATCAACACATTCCCACAAAATGTTTTGATTGTTACATGTGGTGTGTTTTTCCATCAAAAATCCTGTTGGAAGTGTTCCAGTCTCTTTTTTTTTTTTTTCTTTTTTTCCTCTCTTTAGTGAGATTTCCTAGCAGAACTGAAGTGAAAGTAATCATCGTTTAGTGAGCGTTTTCTGTGGTAAAGTGTGAGATGCCTCAGAGGGAAATTCTGTGTGTTGCAGAACAGTGATACCTCTTGGAATCACTGATAATCCTCTTGCCAGCTTTCAGTATCTCTTAGTGGCCACTCTGCATGCTCGGCTCCAGAACTTTACTTCCATGACTGAAGAAATCTTTTCTGATAAAGTTGTAAATGCATCTCACATTGCATAGGTGACTTCTAAGGAGAAACTCCATGTGTCACAGTAAGAAATTAGGTCCTCCAGACCAAATGATAAAGTCTGCTACCAGAAAATATTTCCGGAAGCTAAATTTTACCAGTGTGATGTGTGTGTTTGAGGGCTATCTTCATCTTACAAGAGTGTGTAAGAGGAAGACTGGAAGGAAAAAGCTGCAAATGAGTTACTGCAAAGATGAGAAAGTGCAGAGAAAAAAAAAAGACATGATGAAAAAGACCTTTTCAAGAATTAAACTCTGAATTTGTTTATCTCCTTGCCCCCACTTCAGATGGATTTCAGTTAGAAAATACAGGTTGGCAGAGAGATGAGCATAGAGAGTAGGGATTTTTGCAAGCTGAAAACAAATGACAAAAGGGTAGATGAAAATGAGCAGGAACTGTACTACCACCACCAATTGCATCCAGGAGCTGTTGTTCTGTTTAGTTTAAACTCCCAGAGCCAAATCAGGAGGGAGGGGGAAACGCACTGTGTTTACATGAAGGGCAGGGGAAACAGTTGTGGAGGGGCCAGAGCCTGTGTGGGTAATGGCTGGTGAGGAGCACCGCAGCCTGCAAAAGCATCAGCAGGGTTTCTCCTTTTTCTTCTTTCTCAAAAGCCAGCAGCAGAGGGGGCAGATAATCTCCAGGCTTAATGCCCTGGAGGAAAATATTATTTTCTTCTCTGTAATGCACCAGCTAAAAAGCTGTTTTTCTTTTCTAAGTTGTAATTATATATGCCAGTGTTATAGCAAATACCAGAGCCTGACTGAACTACTTTGGCACTAAGTACTATGATAGGATGTCAGTTTGGCTGGCTCTGTGTTCCTTCCGTACCAGACGAGGGCCAGATCTGTGGGGTTGGGAAGCTCTCCTGCACAGGCAAGGAGAAGCTTGGATGTGGCTCCCTAGCTGCTTAGCATTTAGTCTGTGCATAACATGGAAAATGGGTTGTTGGAGGTAAGATATGCTGAAGCACAATGGGACTTGGCCCAAGAGCTGTGTGAAGGCAAAGCACATACCCAGACTGCTCAGGAAAGAAAGAAGTCATGGGTGCCAGTTCCTGAAAGCAAAATGAAAAGCGCAGATCAGAGCCTTCTGCCTTGCTTGGAGGAAAGAGCTTTCCCTCCCTCTGGAAGTTCAGCCTTTGGCAGGAATTAGTTGAACCAAGATGATTCAACCATACAGTGATGTCCCTGCTGCTTCCCTGCCTTCAGCTCACGGAGAACATGTTGCTGCCCTTGCTGTGGGCTCACCTCACTTCTCTGCCCTGCCTTTACTGCTGTCAAAATCGCCAAAAAACAGTGCTGAGGAAAGGGCAGGAATTGCTTGGAAACTTACATTCATTGAAGGACCAGGTTAACATTAGCCCCTCAAATTCCCTAAAGTTTGTATAGTCTGAATTTGAGCTAAAATTATGGTTTAGCATCAATATTAATTCCTAAAATTGTTGTCTGCTTTTCCTGAAATAGCTTCTGGGTTTTGAGTGAAACAAAAAGACAGAATAAAATAGCGCAGTGTGCCATGCAAAACCCAAATACAGTTACAACGGAGGTGACTGTGAAGTTCATATTTGGTCACTTCAATATTAAGAAAGAAGTCGTGATTGAAGTCTGCTGCATTCAGAACCACACTTGTTATGGGGTGGAGGGGAAAGGAACCACGTTACTCTTCTAGGGAGGCAAGGCAAAGACTGTCACTTTTATTGACACGGATTCTTCTTGATCTGGTTTTTGTAGTAATTTGTAGGGTTATGGTATCATTACTCTCGTCTTTCATGTAGACACCTTTGCCAAGAAGATAAATACTGGCCTTAATCCCAATGCCTCACAATCTGCAAAGGGCTAAAACACGGATTTCCATTTTGCAATCTGCGATGAGGTGAAAGTAACCTGCGATGGACTTCGAATCCAAAGAACAAATATTTTGATTGTGAATTCAGCAACTGTGAGGCTCACGTTTAATCTGGAATTTTTTTTTCCTTTCACTTTTTCCCAGTGTTGTTTTGGGATTTGGCTTTTTGTTCAGTTATTTTTCAGAAAGACAGTAGAAAGTGATCTTCTTTTTCCTTCTTGGAAAAAGTATTTTCTTTCAAAAGAAACATTTAAGCTCTCGGCTAATTCCCAGGGATACAGAGGGATATTCTGCAATAAGCTTCCCACTGAAAATAGGTTGGCTGCTGCCCTAATATTAAGACCGGCAGGATTCCTTGGCTTTGGGAAAAATGAGATGGGCCAGCTGATGGAGGTTATGACTGAGCCAAGATGAGTCAATTACCTCGATGTGCTGAGCAGCCATCCAGAGTACAGCAGAGAGGAGCCATGCCAAGGCTCGTACTTTCCGCTCTGACAACAAACAGCTGCAAAGAGCCGTGACTAGGGAGAGGAGCTGCGATCCTCACCAATCTGGGAGAGCGGTAACTTTGGTTCATTTTATTTTTCTGTAGTTGGTGCCATAGGAGCTGTTCTGTTTTCAGGTCTGGTAATAAAAATTTGGAGGAGACATTTGAAATGCGTACATTTTCACACTGTGTGTTTTCAAATGTTTGTCAGGCAATGCAGAAATTGTCAGTCGTTTGCTGACGGGCATAGGACACAGATGCAGAAGGCCTTTGGCATTCATCAGAAACAGTAAACTCCGAGCACGAAGAGAGCTTCACGCCAAACGTTTAATGGGTTCTCTTACAAAAGGGGGTGTTTAACAGCCTCATGCTTTTGTGGGTATTTTATCTCTTTGTTGTACGGACTTGAGGCAGGCTGTACAATCATAACTTCCACCCGCATCTGTGGGACTCAAGGCGCACTCATAACCATCTGCTGTCTCCAGTTCACAGTGATACCACTCTCTGTAGGACCTTGCTTCCTCTGGCTTGCTTTCTGAGCAAAGCACGGGCATTTTACATCACAGTTTATCACTTTGTTCTCACCCTTGCAATAATTAACAACCATTTCTCTATGACTTCTTGTGCAACCTGAACCTTTTTCATCTTTTTTTTTTTTTTTCCTTGTATCTTTAGCAGAAAAAAAAAAAATACTTACCCTCTGTACGTAGCTCTTGGCTAAAGAGCATTTTTGGCTGACTAGGTTAAAAGGAAAATTAAAAATGAATTCTTACTAATAGCTCTGAGCACAATTACATAAAACTGATATTTTTATTTTTACCTTTAGGATTCAATAATAACTGATTGCATAACTGTGTAAAGCCATGAAGTCTGTTTTATGATGAAAAATTGCTTAACAGAACTGTGGAATTAAAAAGGAAAAAAAAAATAATCTGTAATCTCCCAGTTCCACCTTACTTCTATGGGAATTATCATTTTTACCTTCCCTTGAAAAACAATCCAGAATTACAGGTAGAAAACAGAGTAAAGCATTGCAATTCACTAAGCTACAAAAGCTTGAAAATGGGAATTAAGTTAACACTTGATACTTTTAAAAATTCAGATCAATATGACTAAACAGTACATGGGTACTTTTTCTCACCAGCTTAGATCTTCTTGTCATTCTTTGACATTGTTTGCATTTCGCAGTATATGACAACTTCCCCCTACTAGCTTTGCAAAGCCTTCCATTCTCTCCAGGAAAATACCGAGCAAATATCCCTATAACTCGGTGTATTAATTGCTCAAAAAGAAAAGACCTTTTTACTTCCATCTGATGCTAAGCTAATGCTTGTTTCACATCACGAGTCCATCAATGGGGCCCAGCCATCATTGCCATCTTCCTTGGTTTCAGATATTCAAATAGCATTCACCTAAACCTTTGGCGAGTGAGGTTTTTCTAATACTCTAGCATCCTTTCCTGTGTCAGATCAGCTTCCCAAGCAGGTCTTTCGGAGACCAAGCTGAAAAGACCGTTGTTAAGATGGTAACAGCTTTCGGTGGGCTGCCAAACCTGAAAGATGCTACGTTGTTGGACAGATTAACTTGGTGTCAGTTCAGATCCATGGTCTTCCAATAGCTTGAGGATAGTATTTATCTCTGCGGGGCCTAACTTTCTTCTGCAGTCAATAGATGCCAAGTTTAGCAGCAAGTTGCATTTGTTTCTACATTCTCATTAATGTGATGGATGTTACATAGGTGTATTTATGCAATTCTTCTTGATCTGGTTTTTGTAGTAGTTTGTAGGGTATGGTATCATTACTCTAGCCTTTCATGTAGACACCTTTGCCAAGAAGATAAATACTGGCCTTAATCCTGTCCTGTATGAACATCTTTCTCAGCTGTCATTGTGTTCCTTTTGCATACAAGGTTATTGAGCAATTTTGCAGGCCTGCCTATGTATTTTAGGAATGTAGCACACACATCCCAACTGACAGAGCTATTCCGCAAAAAAAACCAAATTGTATAGATTTAAGAATGGCAAAATCCTTTTCTCCTCTCCCCTGGCATTGCCTGCATCTCCCTAAGTCTCTACTAGTTTAAATTTTCACAGTCTAACATAAACAAGGCAGTGTATAGGTGTTGAGAATTTTATTCCATATCAAACAGTGAGTGAGATTGAGCATTCATTATTTACAAATCTTTGGAATATGCTTGCATCGTTTGGTACTTTTCTGCTAGTGAAAGAATAGTGTTAGTAAAGAGACAAATGGATCAGCGTATAACCCTGCATTAACCTATGTTCATTCTGGTTTGACAAGATTCACAGTCCCCTCTCTTCATGACAGCAATAAAATCAATACTTATTAAAATTCCATCGTTGTACAATTAAATGTTTTTCCATCAGTGGAGCACCAGCAGGACGTAGACGCATGCAAGTTTTGCTTTTCACTGTTGAAGAGCTGCCGTATTATGCAGGAGAACTTGCTGTTTTTCAGCAATGAGTGAATGAGCTTAGTCTGTGGGAGGGTAAAAGAAGACAATGACATGCATGCCAGCGGGCTTACTTGGACACTTCTACCCGTAGTAGAGGGTGACAGTAGCCTTTATCAGGCTAGGCAAAAAATAAATGTCCTGCTTTACTTGGATGCTTAGGTGTCCTTGTTGTGTTGGTCTAATGGAAGTTGCTGTTGGCTATATTTTGATTTGAGAAGTCATCCAAAATCCATTTTTCTAGAATAATGTTAAATATTAAGAGAATTAAAGGGCTTTTGATAGCCATTTCCATATTTTGTTGCAAGCTTATCAATCTAGTCTAGCGTTTTAAAAATTTATTTGTTTTTCTAACAAGAAACATTTTCCTGGACATAAAATAGTGCAATTTTTAAGGGTCATTTTTCCAGTAATCTCATTTCCAAATAAAACATCAATTATTAAAAACCAGTTCTGAAATTAAACAGTTGTCAGACATTTATGCATGTGATTATGGTTGTGCACGTAAACATCACCATGGGGGCTGTATGCTCAGATTAAATCATACATAAATATTTGCAACATTTGCTTGTGCAATAAAGGATAACCTCATAGCCAATTTCAGACATTCAAACATTTTTAAAAATCATTAGATGGGTATAGAGATAACAGAGCTTAGTGAAAAAAATAAAGATGGAGATATGTTGTTTGTATATTTTTGAGTATTTTAAGCATACATGAATATTTTCTTATTCTCTGAGAACTAGCACTTTTTAATGAAAGTTCAAAATCTTACAGGATTTGGCTTTCAAGTGAAAACCGAAGTGTAGCGACAGTTGCCACAATGATGAGATGACAAGTTTGGATACTGCACACCTTATACATTCTATGTTAAGTGTTTTTATTTACATTTTGGTATTAAAGATAGGGGAATAAATAATTGTCTATTAATCTAGTACTTCAGATTTTTAGATGAAAAAAATTAAAAGATGAAAGATCACTTCATAGTAGATGGTTCCTATGGCTGGCTGGAGGGGAAAAAAACCCAAATCCTCTGTAAGATCCAAAGGCTGAAAGCTGAGACAGTAATGGTCCTTTTTTGACTTTAAAACTCGAACATATCTTACCTTTTGTCCGTGGGCGGTATTAATCTCGTGCCTCCAGTGTAGTTAAGAATAGTGCTGGCTGAAGAGAAGGTGAATTGGGCTTAGTTTTTAAAAACTAATTTGACTTCTTGCTGCATTCTTCTCAAAAGCACAGCGGGGCCGACTGCGATGGCTGTCTGCCTGATGCAGCGCAGCGCCGTGAGCTGTTACCCGTGGTGTTTCCAGGGGTGTCAGCGCTAACGTGGGCTCACTGCAGCAGGATGCACCCGCATCCTCTAGGTTGTTTCAGCATTGCACCCCATGTTAACCATCTCCGGAAGACTATTAAGAACTTGCTTGGTGTAAAGCTCCATATTCACACTGCTTCTGGCTCTAAATAGTCTTGTTTTGGTGCTCTCTGTGCTGTGCTCCATTGTACCCAGTAGAAATGCCCAAAGACTTCAGGACAATGGTACTTGGAAACAGGGCAGGAGGGGTAAAGGGAAGAGAATTTAGTGCCCCGTGGCCAGCCTTCAAACAGCTGTCAGTATAATCCATGAATCCACAACCAACTATGAAGAACGTTAAAATGTATTGATTGATACTTCACTGACTCTGATGTAGGTCAGACTGAAATATAAATACCAGAAAAACAGCATTTCTCAGAAAATGTTTACTAAACTTAACTTGGAATAGTGCACAGCTGAGACAATAACAAGGTGTAAACTTGGGCTTTTTATAAATGTTCCTGACAAAGTGAAAACAGGTACGATTTCCTTTAAATCAGTGCTATGCAAACATGAAACACTTGTGCTGCTTCCTTTGCTACAGCCTCAGTAAGCAGATGGTGCAAGCCTGCCAGTGAGTACTACACATCCCAGGTGATATTTCAGCAAGAAAGATCTGTTAGTCAAGAACATTCTCTTTCAGGTCTGTGGGGAAGAAATTTATAGAGCAATGTGTTATGGGGCTGCTGATTTCTGAAACAGAAGATGGCCTTTTTATTTATTCGTTTGGGATTTTGGTTTTATAGCTTTGCTTGCTGGTTCATCTTGGCGTCTTTCAGTGGAGTTGAGGCTCTGGAACAGATATGCTTTCTGAATACGATTGTCTGGTTAATTTTATTTTTATTTTTAATACCTATGATGGCACTGAGATTTCGCATCTCAGAAAAACACACCTATTCCTTTCTGCTGATTTATTTCTGATTTGTGCTGTCATAAGGATTCTCCCAGGACATTTGTTGTTCACTCAGTAATTTAAACTTTGTGAATTTCTTTAAACTTTGTTTAAGTTAAATCCCAGTGTATTTTCCTCTGAATATTTTGTTTGCACTCAATCCCTGAAAAATGATTTGTTCTTGCTTTCTTTATTTATTTACTGTTATCTTTTTCGTTCCACTGACAGTTTTCCAGCTCTTGCTAACAGCCCTCTGGTCAAGTGTCCTTGGAGAAAAGCAGACAAAATATTCTGTACTGGAATAGTTTTGAATTTGGAAGCATACTAATAGATTCAAAAATTTAGCATTCTAGTGACTGACTGTTGTAGAAGTTACTTGAACATGCACTGTTTTCAATACCATTTTCCCAGTCCTTGATACTGCAGTCTCCATTTAGTGTTCCTACACCCATGGGAAAAACTGTATGAATACTTTTGTTAGCAATTTGGTCACATTAGTGGAAAACAAGTTTGAAAACAGGAGGAAAACTTCAGTGGAGAATGACCTCCTCTAATGTGTATCCTACTTGAAACGTGGCAGACGGGACAGGTTCATTCTTCCTGATGTAGAATAATTACGCGTATGTTTGAGCTATATTCTGCTTTGATGCAGGGATGCTAACAGGGAACTTAGAACTGAGTCTTAAGATGGTTATTAGAAAATGTTCCTAATTAGCTCATTTACTTATGAAATCATGTTATAATTACTACATGCAGCCAGTATGGCACAGCCAGATGTATATTGAAAGCAAGTGGAGAGCCTGAAATTAACTTCGTTCACTTGCAACTTAGTCTCTTCTTACTTATCTCTGGATGACCGCGTTAAAGGATGGAGAGGCAGATCCCTCCCATGCTTCTTCCCAGCTGTCCTCAGTCAGCACAGTACAACTGGTGCAGCATGGACCACTGGGCTATGGTGATGCAGTACTGCAAGGGCACGCTGCACGTGTAATGAAAAAGGGCATTCTGTGTGTTGCATTATGTGAGTTGCCATAAGTTTATGCTAAATCTTACACTATTCAGTATCTTTGATAGAACCACTATAATGAAAGAAATGAGAGAAAGCACTTTGTAGCAATTTTAAAGTTTGATATCATGGAATGTCTAGTTAAAGCAATTTTTAGAAACTCTACCTCTTGATGCAGTGACATAATTTTAAAATAGAAATCACAATAAATTCACATTAATATTAAATGATGTCTATTTTCTCAGTTAAGCATATGCACAAAACTGGACAGCTACCCAGGACTACTTGAGTTATTCTTTGGTTTCGTGCTCATCAGTGAAATACCTGGCTCCTTATTGAGTTCATAAGTGGGGTCCACTGAAATGTACAGAATCACTATCTTTATTGCCAAATAGGTTTCATTATATAGCTATCCAACAATGTTGGTGGAGGGATATATTGTTTAGATTAACCCTAAAATACAGTATGGTCTCCGTGATGATAAATGATATCAGAGGTGTCTCCAGAGCTCATAGCTATGGTTGGAACCCAGCAATGAGTCCCTATGAGCTGCAGAGGTCTCCTCCTTTAGAAAGCACGAGGCAACTGGGGTCTGTATCTCCAAAATTAGAATTGTCAAGCCTAAAGTTACCAGAAAGGTGTGTTTGACATAAACTGACATCGCTATCTGACCCTTCCCATCAATAAAAAGCACAAAACCACACTCCACAACTACATTTTTCACAAGTCATCTTTGCTTTGCCATCTGTGCCGCCAACTGTTCTTCCACTGTATATCGTCTGCCTGAAGAAGTGCTAAGCAGGTGTGGCACATGTTTGGCTCGTTCCTGCTTTGCATGTGTAATGTAATTATGTTTGACAGACTTGGTTTGATTGAGAGAAAACTATGAATTGGATTAAATGTTTTTGTTTAGACTTTATTAGCTAAAGATGCCATTGCATAATTAATTTGTGAATAAGCAGCAATCTTGCAAATTAGGCAGTGAATCAAAAGCACAGGAAGACATTACAGCCTCTTCTCAGGATGAGTTTACACATTTCCTATTTGTAGCGTTCATTAGAAATACATAAAGGAAGGTTAACAAAACATTACAAGAAAGAACCACAAACAAACCAGCCAACCACATAAGCCTTCATATATGCATAAGTCAAAACACCGAAAGCAAGCCAACTCAAAAACATGAGCTGGTGCTAGATAGTAAATGCTTTAACAATATTTGAAATCTATTCCCAGATGCTTTCTGATCAACTCAAATGCTTTGGAGCAAGGGTGTTGGTAGAACCGGATACTTCTAGTTTCAATGTAAAACATGATGAATATTTTTTTAAACGTAGGGAAATTTTTAGTGTGAACCTCTTAATTTTACCTAGAGAAGATGCCACCCTTTACATTTTGGGGATGGAAACTGAATGTTTTAATTCCTGTGCTTCAAAATATTTGCATTTGTGTATGTTTCTGCTTTATGTTTAGATCATACAAATCAAGCAATCGCACAAACCATACTACTCAGAAAGTGAAGGAAATCTGTAGGATGTAGTGATTTGGTTTAGAACACACTTTGTTGCAAGTTATTTCTCTTCTTGTAGGCCTGCCTACACCATATCTCGAGCAAGAGTAGTGCAGAGGCCTGACCGTAACTGCCCTTGGCCCGTGGGCAGAGGGTGTGGGTGGGGTCCTGGCCAGGCTGCTCAAGGACAAGAAGGTCTCTTGGTGCCCTCAGAGCCCTGACACCTGATCATGTTATTTGAGATAAATCTACTACTTTTCATATCAGTTTCTCTACCTGATTTCTTATTAGTTGATGCTTGTCTTGGAGCATGTCTTCTCATCCTGGACACATGCCGTCCCAGTCAACCTTCCTTCTCAGCACTGTCACTGTCATGCACACTTCATACATTCCCCTTGGGTGCAATACACCAGCTTATCTCGGTTCAGCAGAAATACATATATCTAGCTCAGATACGCAAGGACGCTTGCACTCTAGGGTACAAAAGATGTAGGCTTTACTTGAAGCAATGACAATACGTTAAAGTGAAGGTGTCCTAAGGTGCTCTTGAATTAGGAAGGCTGGATTATAAGGTTCCTTATTTTCTTCTTCTTTTTTTTTCTTTTCTTTTCTTTCTTTCCTTTCTGTTTCTCAGTAGTAAAGAGCAAGCTGTTATTACAGGTATTTGTCGTATATTTATTGTAATTGTATAAATCATGATTTATAATGTTAAAGTACTGACTTCCATATTAGCAACATGCATTAGCAAAAGTTCTTAGGCCATAAGGCAAATGTAAAAACTGGTCCTCTGAAAGTGCACTTTAGGAATTAGATTAATTTACCAATAAGAACTCACCAGCCTTATAATGATTTACATTAATTAAACTTTTACATTATTTTAGTTGAAGGTATTCCTTTATAGCTAGCATGTGAGAGTAATGCTCCACATACTGGGTGAGAGGGCAAATAGTTTTTTTCCAGAACAATCATGCTAAAATGTGTCTTCTGTGGTAAATGAATAAAACAAACAGGTTGGAGAATTTTTTGTAGGCTTAGCTATCTAACTTCTTCCTGCTGCCACTTTTTCAGTTATGTGTGAAACATTGGAAGCTTCCACTTCCCGGCAGCGTTGCATTTCTTCTCTCAAGAGCAGTAATTGCAATCTGGCAGGATAGAAGATTGATGCAGGGTCATTTAGTAAAAATTTTTCTGTCTTCAAATGAAGTTACTTCCTATCTTTTGCCAAGGGTTATGGAGTGGTAAGATGGCTGAGCTCCATTTTTATTCTAATTCTTTGGCCACTGCTCAAACCCTGTCTTCAGTCACGTTCTGTCTATGATTATTATGTTCTTCCTATGCAGCATTTGGAGCCTTGACCGTTCATACAGATGTATTGCTTTTGATACTTCAGACAATGGGGTTTCTTCACTATGTCTGCTTTGAATTTTTCCATAAACTTCCCATCATCTTGGATCTTTCAGAGAAGATGCTCAGAACATTAAGTACTCTCGCAACGCTGTTCATTTCTCCAAAGACTCTAATCTTCTTTCAGGAACTCCATAGTGCTTACATGCAGTTTTCCCTCCTTTGTGGTTTTTATTACAGAACTCTTCTCTTTGCTGTTTGAGTTTCAGTTAACTCCATCGCTTTTCAAATCCCTCCAGCCTTCCCTCAATTTTATTTACCTTGGTCTCAAAGGAGGCTGTGGAAGCTTGAAGGTTATCGATTTTTAAATGAAGAGATTGAAGAAGTTCTTTCACTGAGGTGTCTTGTAAAGCGTCAGAAGGTGGAGAGGCTGTGCTAGGCCTGGAAGATGATGTGTCTGCGGTGTGGGCTCACTTGACCCACCATGCAACAGGTTTTATTTAATCCACATGCTGCTTCTAAGCACCTTCTGCTACATTTGTGTTTGGTTGTCTGTCTCAACAATGTTGTAACACTTGAGGAGGCTGTTATCATCGAGGCTTCAAAGACAGTGGTGGGCTTTTAGGCTGGTGAGTGTATAATAGGAGCTATGACCTTTGCAGGAAACCCAACAAATGACCGATGTTGTTAGAGTGCGGCAAAAGCCACTGTGCTCTGCGGGTGCTTTGTGTCAGGATGGCTTTGCACAGCCTCTGTCTGTCTGGGCTCTTAATGAGACACTGGGCAAACAGGGATCTCACCTCCTCAACCTGTTCAGAACTTGTCTAGAAACAAAGTGGGAGGAGGAAGGGAATCGCAAAATAGCAGTTGGGAGTACAGTGAGAGGAAAATGCCTTTGCTAATAAAGAGCGCTTATCACCAAATAAACTTGCTTAAAGCAAAGCAGGCAAAGATGTCTCCTTCTCGCCAGGTTGAAAAAAGTATGCTGGAATCATAGTCCATTCATTTAGCAAGCTGTTATTTTCCTGCCTTCCTTTCTTCCTCCTAGGCTCTGGGCTTGAATCAGGATCCTCTGTGTCACAAATAACCAGATCACTTCCCCTGTCTGTTACCTTATTTTTACATCTTTCCTTCCTTAATGAAAAGTCACTATTCCAATGAAGCTATTAAGCCTGTGGCCACCTTAAATAGTCAGATTTGACAGTTCAGTAAATCATAAATGCCCAGCATCCCTCTGACTAGCTTCATTTCTGCCATGTTGCTGGGGGATTTAATCCCCATTGGAGACTGTACGCTGTCGTTATTAATAGATTTTCTAATAGTATTGGTAGAGACTGGGAAAGATGTGAAAAATGTTGTGGTGAGGCTAGAGCATGCTGAAAGGGCATGAAACAGATGGCAGGGGTGTGGAACTTTTCACAAAGCACTGTAATTTGACTGGTGGGGGAACTTTTAGGCTGGTTTCTGCATTATTCAGTTTCATTTGTATTTTCTAAGGAAGAACATTAATATTTCCAAACTGTATGTTCTCCTTCAGAAGGGCAGTTCTCGTAACAAGCTAGCTCCTCTGTCACCAGTGGTTGGCTCTGACCGATGAACGGTGTTTCCATCAGAGTACCTGAACAAGCTCCCAAACATTGAGGCTACTAAGGAGGCTTGGACTTGGGAGCAAATCCTATGGTATAGGATTATTTTTATT
Source organism: Tetrax tetrax (assembly GCA_009806455.1). Lineage (NCBI taxonomy): Eukaryota > Metazoa > Chordata > Aves > Otidiformes > Otididae > Tetrax > Tetrax tetrax. Next base: position 209,710 of record WHYT01017375.1, on the reverse strand, counting down.
TTTTTTAAAGACATCAGTGATGCACAAAAATTGGTCTGTATGCTTAAAGAGGACTTTGGAGAAGTTTTTCCTGTTAGAAAGCACTGACTGTTCTCTGGCAGGGGGACAAAACTCAGCACATTTCAGATTCAACTTTGACGCAATAGAAGACGATACAGATTGCTTTACCATTGATAAAAAAACAAACTTCCAAGAGATCATTTTTTTAATTTTTACTTTTATTTTCATTCAGTGGTGTTTTAGCTTCAAAATAATGTGTTAAGGATTTCTAAGAAATGATGAATATATAGCAGAGTCCTCTTATAATTACTGCTTTTTTTACATACTTCTAGTCTCTATAATGTCTTAAATAATTTCATCTACTTCTTTTTCCCAATCAAATATTTTGGCTCAAAGTAGAATTAATTACTTCTAAAAAGAGCATAAGGGAAATGAGTCATCTGTGTGTTTTACAACAGGTATTGTCTTCTAAGGTTCTTTGATTCTGCAATTTTTTTGTCACTCAGGACTGCAGGGTAAGTCTTTTCCATCTGGCACACCTTGCAAATAGCTCCACTGAGGTCTACATGCGGTATTTGCCTCCTTATGTATACTGTTATCAAGCTTTAGAGCATGCTGATTATTTAGGTATTAAATGCAACACTTGTGACTTACATTACATGTGACAGAAAAAAAAGGCTATTTAAATTAAATATCTAGTTTATTTACTGACAAGAGTAACACTGAAAGCCTTCTGAAGCTGTTAAAATGAATAAGATAAGAACATTTTTACTTTCAAGTAACTTATTCAAAGCATGCTTGTAATGCTGTAGGCTGGAATTTTCAAAGCGGCACAAGAAAGTTAGATACCAGACTCTGAGTTTTAGCAGGATGATCTAGAGAACTGAATTTAAGAATATCCTTGGAAAAAGGAGGTTCAGTAGGTCTAGAGGGAATCAGTCTGGCAGTTTCTGAACTTCCTTTTAACAAGGAAGAAGAACTGTAATAGTACATGGGTTTTGTTGGGGTTTTTTTGTTTTGTTTTTGGTTTTTTTGCATCTTCATCTTCTTTCCCAATTTAGCAACACTAAAAGGAGATGCTGAGTTACTCTTACGTGTCTTCTCATTTTTTTTTTTTTATCTTGACGGATAAATTGACTTTGAAATACGCAAGAAATTTAACATGTATGACAATGAGATTTCTGGGCATAACATGTAATGCTGAGAAGCACCATTTTCTAACTGTATTAACTGGTATCAGCCCTATCTTTTCTGTCCCTGAGCAGAAACCTGTATATTTAGCGGGACCAGGGTACCTGCAGTTTGGAAATCACCGTTATGGCACTGGCTGCTAGCTTTCTATACCTCTTCCAGTAACTGGCAGAAGTAGGCTAACTGTCTGTATTAGTTCCTCTGCATCTTTACTCTCTCTCATTCTCGAGGAGGTGACCCACAACAGCAGCTAGGGACCAGATTACTCGGCTATCTGCATCACTTGCGCAAAGTGCTTGAAGTGTTACAGCTACCAAAGGTGCTACATGGTGTTTTTGGAGAAACTGGGGAATAAAGAGAAGAGGGTGGTAGAGGAGATTTTTGTTCTGTACAACAGATATATGTATGAGGGACAGAGGAAAGTCTTCTGGAAACAGATGATGTTTTCTTCTCTGCTTTTCTTGTACAGATGTTGTTTTTTTCTCTACTCTTCTCCCTTTAACACTCAGTTGTCTGAGGTTTCAAACAGGACTGCAGAAGACCAATGATGTGTTTTCTTCATAAAGAAAAGGATTATGTTGTGCTCATCAGAAAGAATAATGAACATTGCTAGCTTCTTTAGACAATAAATCAGTATAAGGAATAATCAGTAACTTATGTTTTGATGCCTGAACAGTTAGGGGTTTTTTGTCTTCTTGAAGCATGACTTTACTATTGGTCATACTATCCATCTCATTTGAAAATCTGATTATAGTGTTTGGCTGTGATCTCCTGAGGCATTAAAACCTATACGATTCTCCTAGACAGTTAGTAGTGCATCTCCTCGTTTAAAAAACCCCCACCGAACTTATCTGTGCATCTGTTCAAACAAGTCTTCTACCTATTAAAATGAGACTGTGTGTGTAATAATTAGGATAGCTGGGTTTTGCCTAAAATTTCTTTCTTTTCCTTTATGAAGCCAACCTTGTCCTATTCTGCCTCACAACATAAATACAATAGGTCAGATTCTGCTGTCAGTATTGTTTTCCTGGATAGACCAGACATTATATGTTTCATGGTTTTGATTTTGTGGTTTTGGTTTGTTTTTTTTTTTTTTTTTCTGTGCCTGAATGAAAGGCAGGGTATTATTGTATCACTTTGTTTCATATCAAATTACATTGTCACATAATGATATAATTGCCAAACACAAGCAGATGCAATTGTTATAGTGCAATAAAATTTCACAACTGGGAAGACTGTTTGTATTTTCATTTAAAAGTTTGGTTTTCAATATGAAAGTTTGTAACACAGTTGGAATGTGAGTTTCAAGATGCCTATAGTTCTCTTCAGCTGATGTGGCTTTATTTAGGTTTCAAAATTAAGAAAAAAAAAAAAATTGAAAGTATCAGTACCCAAACTATAGAAAATACATAGATTGCGCTGAGGTCTCCTCTGTGCAGCAAGCACTTCAGCAGTGTGAGTGCTTTCCTCAGTGAGAACTGATCTTGGGGCTGAGGGACTTCCCAATGGGAGGGGAAGATGCTCGCATGAGGAATTTTCAAACATATTTTGTGTATAGCAAGTCACACACTACACCGTAAGCTGTGTTTTCATTAGTCAAGTTGACCTTTATTGAAAAAGAAAAATGTGGTGCATTACAACAAATTAATCTATATGAAATGCAAAACTATAATGAGAATTTATCTTCTTTTTTATATAATCTATGGAAAGAAAATGGTAAAAGCAAATATTCTGTAAAAAATAGAGGCCCCAAAATTCCTTTTTACAGTTATTTAAGTATTAAGACTTAAACTAATATTTCCTTTTAATTGTTTTTCTGAACAATTTCTTCTCTTTTGATTGATGCAACTGCAAGTGGAAAACTTCTAAATTTACAGATATTTTCCTGGATATGATCTCTTTAAATTTTTTTCTCCCTCATCCTGTCTGCATTCATTACAGGCAAATCAATGAAAATTGATAAATCCATGATGGAAAAAAGGAATGTATTTGTATTCATTACAGGGGATCGGGGATAATAATAAAATGAAATGTTGTTATAGTGAGATATAAACCCAACCTAAGGAATTGTTCAATATGTGAATAGCTAGATACATTTCATTACTGTGATATGGAGCAGCTTGATAGCGGAAGCCAATAATTTAAAAAATCTTGAGCACAGGGTTATGCTGACTATACAGTTCAATACGTTAATTGACAATAAATCCTGCTTGCCTATAAAAAGCACTTGACTAGTCATTTTCAAGATGGTCATGATTTTTTATGATGCGGAACTTTTAATTTACAGGGATGATAAAAATAGATTTACTTTCAGCCACTTGTATTTGATTTAATTACCTAATCAACTATAAATCATCTACTATTGAAAAAGTAATTTAACAGAGATGATATTTTGTCATCATTTTTTTCTTAAATAGGAGAGAGTCTTTTGTAAAGGAAGGTGAAATAGGCTTTAGAGGAATTAAAAAATTCTATCCTTTTTAAGAAAGCATTAGAAGTTCAGAGTCAAGAAGTTTCGATTTACTGAATGAAGGCCTTGATTTTTGGAAAGACTTGTTTATGGTTACCTAATCTCCTGTTCAAAAAGCACATAGTGAAAGAGCTCTACAGCAAAGGACTGATTTGAAACAGGTCTTGTGCCATGAAACCTCCCTCTGTCAGAGACCCATTTGGGATAACACCATGCCATTCAACGATGAGAAACATACAGTGCAGCCATGGAGAAAGATGAAGTACAGGAGTCAAAAAGGGACTCAAAATAAGAACTTATTGTAAAATTTTTGTTGTTGGGTGTTCTCTTTTTACATTATTTTAAAAACAGATAAAACCCCAAATTCATTACAGATATATTTCCTACTGTATAAGTAGAAGCAGGGGAGTGAAAGAATAAGGAAAATGAAATGCGCATAGCATTATTACAAGGAAAAAAACTGTGTGGTCTGGATGAGGAGAAAAAATACTGTGTTAGTTGGGAATTATGAAAATAATAAAAGCTATGAAAGTACAAAAAGTAAAGATAAGAAACATTGACATTATGAACGAAGAAATGCTAGAAAATATCTCCTGGAGAGTTTGGGTCACTGTATGAGTTGGGAATAAAGCCAATAATAAGGGTATAAGAATCATGTGAAATAATGAAAACCAAACGGGAAAGTGGAGATTTGAGACTAAATTACCCTGATAACTAGAAGGCTTTATTAAATTTAAGGAAACAAACACAAAGAAAAGTATATATGTTAATAAAAATGTGCATTTTTCTTATGGGTAAAAAAGAGTTTTAAAAACCTTGAAGAAACAGATACATTATAAATTCTCTAACTCTTTCCAAGGAAGACTTGGGTACTTTACATTTTAATTTTCACAATCAAAGGTTTCATTCTGGGAAGTCCACAGTGTAATTTACAACCAACGTGAAATTATATCTGCCTTCACAAAATTCCTTAAGAGTTACCATTCTTAAATGAAAATTGCCATACTGAGTTAGACTTGTACCCTTTTATCAGATGAGGTACTTGGAAGGCAATATAAGAAACCCTGGATAGGATAATTAGGTTGTAGCTTACCTACACAGAAGAGTTGTGTTTTCCTACTCAGTGAGAGGTTGGATTACATTGAGACACATTAAGGTTATGCTCTCTCCAACTGTTCAGGGCTTCTTTTTAACTCTCCTTTTACTCAACTGACTGTTAAAATTCGAGGGATTTCAGAACAATAATTTCATACAACCACTCATGTATGGCTGCTGCTAGGGAATTAATTAATTAATAATTTTGAATTAAGTCTTGTTTCAACTCTCATTGGCTTATTTTGGGTTTGGGTCTCGGTATTAATTTTCTGAGAACAGATGGCTGTCTTGACTGTATATGTTAGTTGACTGGGTTTTTCTTCTCTGTGGCTTTACTTAGTATAAGAAATTCTAAATTGAACCTGTCCTGATGTCGTGCCTTGTGTCTGCTGACTCAGAAACAGACATGGCCCCAACCTAAAGGGAGATCATGGCACAAATTGCACAGTCATATGAGGCACTCCAACATTTCTGTCCAGGGGAGTACAGGTGTAGATGGTGACCTGAATGGCTTTTTCCTGGGGAAAAAGAATGAGTCTCCAAAACTGTTCTCAGTGGTGGCTGATTGCTCTTTTGGCAGAGAAGTCACCTAGATAACAGAAATCTGAATGTAATATTGTGGCTGTACTTTACATCTGTTAAGTCCTGCTAGATTTTTGGTGTGAAATTTAAACAAATGTAGTCCCAAAATAAATACCATGACAAGCAGTAAGCAAGATAGGATCGCCCTTTGAAATATTGAAGAGTACTTTATTCCCTGAGTAGACACTGGGCTTGTTCAAACACAGATGACACTTCAAAGTAGTTTTAAAGGTGACAGCATTTACTATAACATTTCCTGGCAGAAAGGAAGAGACGATGTCACCTGTTTTGGTGGTTCAGGCAGTTACTTGACTCATTTGCTTGGTTTATCTGTTAGTTCCCTGGCAGCTCTTGACAAAAAAAAAACAAACAAAACAGCACTGCCAAGTAGCTGCTTTTACACAAATCATCTTCCTTAGTGTAGAGGAACTTTCATGTTAATTGGCATCTAATCACTGGTGAGTAAAGGATACAGAGATGCAGCGCCTTAAAGGAAGTAGAAATGGGGTTGCAATGGGAGGAGAGCGGGAATTTCTGATGATCATACTACTAAGCATTGAATTCATGTATATGAATGTTTCCAAAAGACTTAACATGTTTCCCTTCTCCTGACCTCCCAGTGCAGGGCAGTTGCTGCCCTTCCAGGAACCAGAGACAAACGTACAGCCCGGGAACTGCCGCAATATAGTTCCCATAGCAACAGGAACTCCATAAACACCCTCAGAAGTTTCTTTCCCCTTCAATATTTATTTTGCATTTGTGTACTTTATCAGGCTAAGTGTTTTAAAGCCAACATTTTTATTAAATTAATCCTGCTTAAGTTACTTAGGAAAGGAAGAAGAGCAGAAAATGGCAGAAAGAGAAGAGAACATGGCATCTGTAATGACTTTGGTGACTGGTTCTTTTGTATCCAGAGGTATACTGTGTGTGAATTTTTGCCTTAAAATAGTCCTCCTCTTCTCAAACATGCTCTGATAAACCCCACTGAAGTCAGTAGTTTTATTGTCTGTAAAACTCATGTTGGTGGGGGAAAAAAAAAGTAATATACAACACAATATAACTGAGACCTGAACTTTTAAGATATTTCCACTAAGAATTTGACTTTTTCTCCTGCGTTCAAGGACCACTTCTCAAAGTTACATCAGAGGTATGACAGCCGTTTAGATACCATATCCCTATCACACATTCCAGGCTGAAGTACTGCAGATGGATTTGAGGAGTTTCCTCGAACAAGTGTTGGTCACAACATTTTCATCTTTTTAACTGTATGTTCCCAGATATTCTGTCTTGAAAAGGCACTCTGTTCCCAGATAAGGCCTGTGAATGATGCTGCACTGCAGCTGCTTCCATAGAATTAAGGCAGAATTCTGCTATGGATTTTTCTGAGGAGGACTGAGTCCATTCTGAATATTTATATATTTATTTATTTATATTTAGACTGAACTAGATGTGAAATAAGTATCAGAACTGGCATTTGCTCAAACATAATAAATGAATAACACAGCTTTTTTTTTTTTTTTTTTTTAAATGGAGAAGAATCTGTCAGAATTATCTAGGAGCTGTTGGTACTAACAGCAGGGCAGAAAGAAAGATTCTTTTCATTATTTTAGGAAGACACTGACTGCCTTTAAGTAAACTTCCTGAAATCTCTAAGTAAAAGCTATAACTTCCTTTTGTTGTTACTGCAAATCCAAGTATAAATTGGGAATTGACCCAGACAGCAATTCCTTTTATTTTAACCTTTCAAACCCTAAAAATGGTGTGTCTTACTTCACTCGGTGTTTGCTCAAAATGATGATTTATTATTTTTCACGTAATGATCCGGATGTTCTCTGAACAATCATTTAAAATGTTTCCAGGGCTCTGACTTAGTTCTCTAATACAGATTCCCTAATTCCCTCTCCCAGAGCAAGTTTGTGTGTCCCATCTGCAGTGTTCTAATGAGTTGCTAATGAGGCTTTGCAAATGTGGAGGCACAGACCATGAGGTGGTGGTGCTAGGAGGCTGATCTGGAGCTGGTGTGGCGAGGGAGGACTCGGCATACGTGAGAGTTTAGTTCTTGTCTCGCTCCTGGCACTTTTCCCTACGTAACTCTCATGCCCAGAGCTTTAAGACAGGAAAGAAAGATTCCTGCCTCTACTTGGATGCTTTTATTCAATTAGCACTGCTTTGTATACCCTACTTAGAGTAGGAGTCTTGCATTTTATGTTCTTAAGTTCTGTAGCTGAAAAGGGAAAACAAAACCCTCTCCTGATGGAAAGAGAATTCCTGATTTACCAAAATCAGCCTCATGTTTGAAATTGATGAGGATCACATTTTGAGTTGCTAACAGATGGAGAAGTGCTGAGTTTTGCCTTACTGTCTATAATGCTTCTCTTGCTAGAATGTGTTTTTATTTCTTGTATAGTTCACTTGAGTCTTAGAATTCTAGTGAGATCCCTCATAAAGAAAACGAGGCACTTTCAGAGCCTACGCTGTCTATTGATTCCCTCTCCTGAAGAACAGCCAGTCTGATTTTGTTCAAATGAAATATGGGTTAATTAAGGTGAAAGCATTTCATACTTTTCATCACTTATTTTGGTTAGTCAAATTATATTCATTTAATCCACTTAGTCTGAAGTATCTTTTTTTTTCACTAAAAGTAGTGAAAAGAATGCTGGTGAAGAGAGTTAGGTTAGTTGTGAATTCCCCACTTCTCAAGAAAATGAGAAAAACAGAAAGATTTAAAAGAGTGAGTAGTTGGGGTGCTTGCGTGGGGTGCTTTTTTGTATTGCCATTTTGGATCAAATTAACCTTTCGGTTTGTGTCCCCTATGTAATATGTGGGAAAGTGCCTTACTCTGGGAGCAGTGTATGGTGTGTTGTCACTACAGAACATGGCCAAGGACCATTATTCAACATTTCTGCAAGTTAAGAAATAATTTTAATATGCTTTTCCTTACTGCTTAAGCTGCTTACTTACCAAGTTCAATCTTCTTTCAAAAAGAGTCTCTTTATTTGTGAAAGTATTTATACAAAGAATACCAGCATTATTTTATAGTGACTTTCTAAAGAACCAGACAAGTCTATTTGAAGCTTTTCTTTGGTATTAACTAGATATTTTATCATAAGTGAGCAGGGCGTTTCTGGTTCACTAGTCTTTATTGCTTTCTTGAATGCACTTCAACCTCATTCACAGTTCAAGTCTATTTAATCCTTATGCCTTTCATACTTCTAAATCCTGCACAGTGTTTTCTGTATATCTGACTCTGCTAATATCCACAGAACTTGGGTCTTAATGCACTCTCCTGAGCTAGCATAATTCTGCACTGAGAGTGAAATACACATTTTCACCAATCACTTTACTGCTCATAAACAAGGGCAACGTTTTCTTTAATGCCAGCATCCCCCAACTTCAATTTTCCCCTCTGAAACCCCAAATCCATTCTTTGCAATGAAAATATGAACTGTAGCTTGCTCATCCATTTCCACTTGCTCTGAACACTAGGTATGAATCTGCTGCCCAGTTTTCTTGAACTGATTATGCTCTCAATTTGCTGCTTCTTACTTTTTTCCCTCCCAATACTTTGTCATTGAACTGTACATGAAAACAGAATTTGTTTTGTGTAAATACTCAAACTTGATAAAGGCCAGTCAGGTTATAACTTATTTTCTGGATTGGTAAAAGCTTCCCTATCATTGTTGTAAGATAACGTTACATATCTCACATTAAACAGCCATGCTATTCACACAATGAGGTGCGTTTCTTGGAAATTATTTTATATTCTCTTGCATATTTCTATGCACACTGGGTGTATATGTTGATTATGATAAAGCATGCATGTAGCTACAGTAAAGCCTTCCATAGCTGAATACCTATCTTGGAATATTTTTGGATGTTTACCGAGTCTTCTGACTAGCTTCATGTGCTGTTTTTCAAGCTACATGGAATCAGCTATGTGATATCTGATGCTCTGAAATCACAATTGCTGGTTAAATGGTGGCACTCAGGTGTGGGCCCTCACCATTCCAGTCCATGCAGAGTTAGTTTCACAGGGTTGATTAACGACCACTGGTAACCAGTATCACCGATGCATTGTGCATCAGTATTGTGTCACGCAGAACAATCTCTGGTCATTGTCTTCTGGGAAAGCAAGCACAGCCCAGGCCCATCAGAGCTGCTGTTCTCGCGCTGTTTGATGTTACTGTACTGGGTGTTGGACGCAGGAGCTGGCTGTGGAGGCTTCTGCGAGGAGAGGCTGGGGCTGCTTCATCCCAGACACAGCCAGTTCCCTAACGGCCTCACCACGGGGCACAGCTGAGCCCATCAGTGATCCTGGGGGTGCCTCTGGGAAAAGAGATTTTTAAAAGGGCAAAAACCTGGCCTGGCAGGGTGTGGAAAACAGTGTGAGAAGCAGCCCTGCCAGCACCCGGGTGAGACGAGGAGAGGGGTGAATGGGAGGTGGTGCTGCAAGCACTGGAGCAGGTACCATTCTGTCCAAACTGCTTTGGAATATACCTGTTAGCCTGTTCTTTCTGACTCCTTTCTGTTTGAAGATTACTTTTCCAGGGTTTTAAATATTGATTTAGAGAGCTGTATAATTTCAGGCTCATCTGAGTTGTGACTGTACCTGAGCTTTTCTCTTCAAGCCTTGCTCAGTGAAGGCAAACAAGCTTAACAGGTTGTTGGGTTTGTGCAATCACATTGTTTTCATGTGGGGCACATGGGACAACTCTTTCATAGACTTGCTCATCCCCAGGAGTGAAATTGTGTGGATTGTTGTTCAAAAAGAGCAAGAAATATTTAAGTAAGTGTGGATCTTGAAGGTGTCGTGCTACGTGGATCAGATGACCTGTCCTGGTTCTTTCCTGTGAAGACTCTGGGGCAGTCTGTACTTGCATTTCAGGATGAGTTGCCCTCTTTAACTTTGTATGGGTTGAGATGATTTAAGGGACCATGCCCTAGACATATAATGCCAAAGTGTTTCAAGGGTGGAATCTACTTAGATAGCAGTTCTGAAAGTGTCAACGTTGTTGTTTGATCGTTTATTAAGGTATAGATTTTGCCATCACTTTTCTGTCCCTATTCTGAAGTCTTAGTCAAAACGAAGGAGCCTGTTTACTGAACATATATTGCTATATGATTCTGGGGAGAAATGCAAAAAAGCAGAAATGTCCTACAATTATTCTGAAGCTTGCCAAAGATCTCTTTATGTTGCAAAATACTTTAACAAAAAAAAAAAAATCTTTTCTGCTGTGACTATTTTTGTTATTAAGTAAATAAAACTGGTCTGGCTTTAGGTTTTAAAACTAATATGGGAATAATTTTCCCCTCTCGCATGTAGCAACTGAAATCAATATGAAAGTCACTAATCAAACTGCCTAGACCCATGCTCATTCTCACCCTTACCACTTCAACCTTTCCTGTAAATACTTTTAGTCATTAGCTGAAATATAAGGTATTTTGAACAACTGGAGAGAACAGAATAGTTCCACATACCTGTTTCTCCTGTCTGTTCTTGTATGCTGAGGCAGTAATGTTCTACACTTACTAACCTGAAGATTATCCTCTGATGCACTACCCTCTCCGTGAAAACTGAAATACTGGAGTTGGCTATTGCTAGTAAAAGAAAACTTTAGTTAGTTTATTTTTCAGACAGTTTCAAGGAATCAGTGAAGAAGAAGATACTTTTATTCAGGTGAACAGCATGCTATCTTTTTCTTAGGTTTTAAGGCACTGCAGATTATAACTTTGTAACTATCCTGGAATTAAACAAAGAAGGGCATGCAATAAAATATCTTAATTGTTCCACATTTTCAGATAGTAGGCTTGATCATGTGTTTGTGTCTTACCTGCTCTCTTTAATAGTTACTAGCTGGAGGAGAGACATCTATGTTTTATAAGCCACCTGTACAAATGCAAGGCTATTAAACTGCCTGCTGTTGACAGTATGTCACATTTAGATTCAAAAAACAAGGACAGCAGTTGGAAATGATTCTTCATCCATGTAGTACAACTCTGCTTTCTTGTAACACCACGGGAAGCTCTCACAGCAAACCCTCCCGTGGCAAGCGTGAGTGCAGAAGGCCTTCTTCACAACTTCGTGTCCCAGCTGTGGAGCCCAGGAGGGATTCGGGTGGAACCGAGGGCTGGGAGGTGTGCAGGAGGAAGAGGTCTCTTTTGCCCTTTCTCTGCTTTGCAGGGGGAGGAACATGGTGGTAGGAGAAAATCAGCTTCCCCTGTAGGAATTTGCAGTGCTCCTAAAAATTACCGGTAGATGCGTCTCTGAATTTGGCTAGAGTCCTAGTAATTTTGCTAAGCCAGCAGTAATAGATGGGCCCAGCTCCCTGCCTGATCCCTCAGCTGCAAGAGCCAAGTGTTTGGCTTTTCCTTAAAATATCTCAGGATAGCGCTTTCAGTATTGACTACATTGAGCAGCAGTTAGCTCTCTCCTGTGGTCTACCCAATCCTGAATCTACCCTTCTGTATCATAAAGTAATGCAGAAGGTCTGGGAAGATGGGGAATTTTTACTTTTAGATAAATAATCAACACTGTCTTGCTTTTTTTTTTTTTTTTTAATATATACCATTATTTGTAATTATATACATAATTGTCCCGATTTCACTGAGGTTAACATTACATTTTTATGTGTAGTCTGAAATAAGACACAGAACCAGAGATGTTACAGAAGTAGCGAGTTCAGGGAGTAGAACGTGCTGTATTCTAGATGACTGCAAAACAGTTCAGACAGAATTTAGGAAGCCAAGACAAACCAGGCACATTAAAGTACTTCAACCAAGAAGTAACAAAAGTGTCCATCAGGATTTCAGCATGCTTCTTGAATAAGATAAGGTGAATTTAATGAGTGACTTCAAGAAGTAATATGATAGTTAAGTCCTGAAAATGAATGGAGATTAATTCAGAATCTGGAATTACACCAGAGTTGTAGGAATTAACAATCAGCTGCATAAAAAAGAATCATGTGCAGTAGATGAAGAGACCATTAGTTCATTGCAAATGTCTAGTATCTAAGATGACTGTTAACAAGGAGACCTTAATAGAAGAGAAATGATGTTTTTGCGAAGAGCAGAAAATGAAGTCTGGTTTCCTACACTTTTTTTTTGTATCTTAAATCCCCTGCCTGTCTCTCTTTCAAACACCTGTACATACATTCTCCTTGTATCGCAACCTCCTTTTCCAGTTCCCTCCAACACCATCCCGTCCACCCCGCGCTTCCCTCAGAAACATGTTCATGTTCCCAGTCCTCCCTCTCCTCTGTGGTCCTGGCAGCACCCTGACTCTCTCCGCACTTCTCTTAAGCATTTGCATCAAGTCACCACGATGAAAAGCCACCTGTGTATCAACCGGCAAGCTAGCTGCTCCTGACAAAGGCGAACTCTCTCGTCTTTCCTTTGACAGGATGTAACAAGGTCTCTTTCCTCTGCCCAGATGTCAAGCTTCATTAAAACTGATCAGAGAGGTGCTAAAAATATAGTGAGTATCTGAGACAGAACTGTAGCTCAAGAACCTGTGGTGTCAGTGGATCAAATACCGGCCTCTAGCTTTTGCTAGGGGAAACACTGGTTCATGCTGCAGGGTCCGAGCAGCATGTCAAACCTTCAAAGGCCCACAAACAAAAAAAAATGAATAAGCAAGTCCTGGCTCTAGCAACATGGCACTTGGCAGCCTTGTCACCAAGACCACAGTGCTAACAACTCCCTGGGCCTTGAGCAGCAAAAGGAGACATCCAGGACTGCAGTCCTGTTGTACTGATGGACAGTTAAAAACTCTTACAGACTCTGACATTTTTAAAAGACATCGGTATGGCCACTTCATGTTGAGGCAGCCTCTGGTAAGAGAACCAAAGCACATTCCCTGCTTTTTCTGAGTTAGGCTGCTTCAGGAGTACAGGTTAG
>WHYT01017375.1:165573-178550 GCA_009806455.1 Tetrax tetrax | reverse complement strand
TATTGGGAGTTTTCTTTTTTTTTTTTTTTTTTTCACAAACAAGTAACATTTAGACAAAAGTATTCTGGAAATTTGGGGTCATTTTTCCGTAACCAACCTCTACCTTATTAAAATCAGTTTCTTCTTCCTGCTCCATTTACAAGGAAAGCTCATCTGTACCACACTGGCATTGGTTTTTAGTTTGCTAAGGGTTTCTCATTTACCTGAAGAAATAAAGCTTAAAGAGTTCTCAAAGCTAATTTAGCTTGTGCATGGACAACCTTGTTACTTAAACTTTTTTTTTTTCCCAATAATTCATTAGCTCTTGAAGTCTTTCTTCCTAGTAGTTCTGCCTGGTGATTACAGATCTTCTGTTGACATGTCACACAAACATCTTTCTCTAGAGAGAAATAGGTATGTCCTCACGGAGTGAGTCATGGGCAGTGATTTCACATCTTCTGCTGTTATTGTGTTCATCTGTTAACTTCATGTTCGTCTGTTAACTTCTTGTTCGTGTAACGGAGTTGCCATTCAGGTTTCTGGAGTGTGATATGTGTTTGAAGAAAACAGGGGGACAGAGTCCATTTGCTCAGAAATATTCTCAGAAACGTTTAGTTTCTAAACTTAGCTGTGAGAAAAAATTGAGAAATGCGCAGTCTAAAGATTTTAGATGGTAATTTCTTCGGTAGAAGGACTTCAGGGCAATTCCTGGTGCTAGTGTTGTTTATAAGGGGCAAGTCTCCTGGGCACTAACACGATACAAATAAAATCGGTAATCATTACAGAATAGGTCTTGCGTGAATGGAGCTGCCCTTTCTTTTCTGTACTGAGTTAGATTTCAGTTGGATATCCTGTACAAGCTCATGTGAGATAAGTGAAGGGAAAAAAAATGGGCTGCATTGGTGATTTCTATAGATGGATATTTTTAAAGCAGTTCAGGCAGCATAGCTACCATCATCCTTAAGTGAAAGACGTATGTTCAACAAAATGTTTGACAACTGACATTTGAAAGGCAAAATTCTTGTTTATGATATTCAAACCACAGGCAATATCCAAGGCTTTTTCTCTCTTTTTATAGCTACAGTGTTTAATAATTAAAAAAGGAATTTCAGTAAGTTTAGCAAAACATAAGAAGGTCAGGTATTAAAAGAGCATTACATCTTGCAAAACTGTAAGAAGTTATTTTGTTATTTATACAGTCATTAATATTACTGAACAGAACTGCTCCACAAATAATAATTAGATAGTCCAAGCAAATTCTTCTTGCTGCTGTTGACTACTTTAGGCTAAAGCAATCCTGCTCAAGTGAAGGCTTGAAATGGCATATTGATTCCGGCTTGGAAAAAAACCACAACCACCTAGGTGTTGGCTGTGCGACTGAGGTGATGCAGCGACTAAAGCAGGCAAGTGACTGCCAAACAGAATAGTTGTGAATACTGAAAACGTTGGCTTCCCCCTTTCCTGTGAGCTGAGTGGCATCACCAAAAGAAGCTATATCAAAAGCTGTAAAAGGTAATGTGTCTTGCTGAGAAACTGATCTTAATGACAGAGAGTGAAGTCTGAATATATGCTTAATTAGTAGGCATTAGTAGTAATTACACAGTCAAGAAGTAGACAAAAATACTGAGACTGAAAAAGTCCTAGAAATGATAGGAGAATGTGCTGAGATGGCATGTAGTGAACTGATTAATTGTATATAGAGAAACATGATGAATCATAATCTTTAGATGGATGTTATTGAACAGATAGATCTCTCTCTTTGTCTGAAACGTATCTTTTGAAAAATTCAGATGAGGCTGCCCTTACTACTTTAATAATCTGCTTATGGGAGGGATATTACAAGAAACTCATTGCATATCTAAGTGCTGCAATAATACTCACTTGTGTCATTTTGTTCTTTTATCTGGATTTCAAAATATGTGTTTACAAGTGAGAACTCATCTTACACTGTATGGGAGTGCCAAATCATGGGTAAGTGCAAAACCACCCAACCAACCTCAAAGTCAGAAATTCAAATTAAGCATTCAGTAATTCTTAATCTAATTAGTATCTACTACTGAGTTGGATCTACTCAAAGGAGATCTGTAGTATTTGATGTGTATTGCACCCAATTCTGTAGTGACTATTAACCAATTTTTACCAGAGATTACATAAGCAAAATATATAAGACTTACAGTAGGAGGCACAGTGAGTCATCTGTTACTTTCAAGAAGAGTGATGGCATTTCATTACAGTTATGAGGAAATTATTTTTAAATGAAAGCTTTCTATTTAAAATTATATTTTAAATTAATATTGTTCACCTGGAAGCAATTTCTGCTTTGGTGACACTCCCATAGAAGAATGTCAGCCAGATGTGGCCGATCTCATTGTATGCCTGAATCACAGAAGTTTATAAAATACAGAACAACAGTTTGTAAAAAGAATATGCATCTTGACCATCCTGCCCTCTTATCTGCATTCAGCCAACTTCAGATGCTTCCACCAACTACAAGAGAAAGCTTAAATCAGAAAAAGCAAAAAGATGAGGCATACAGATGCTTTCAGGTACCTTCAGTGTCCTCCACAAAAGCACCATTCTTTTTTCTTCAGTCAGAATGAATTACCAATTACATTCCGGAAGAAAAGCTAATTATTGTCTCCCTTCAGATTTATCTTGTTCCCCAGTAAGTTTAGCAATGGGTTCTGCGAGAAGCTGAAGGGTATTTTATTCTCATCTTCTGTCTTGTTCCAGCTCAATCAGGTGCTCACACATCCCACCTGCCTGTCCAGCTAATCCTATCCTGGGTCAGTTCCTCTACTTCGTTAAAGTTGTTGATCTGTGAAGTTGCTCCTCTGTTGTGCCTTGAAGGATCCTTCTGGGTCAGCTTCTTTTATTTTGCAATGTGTTTGACAAGACAAGTTTGTTTAAGGGTTTTTTTTTTTTCAGTACAAACCACATGACTAAGGTTAAATCCAACACCAGTGTGTTTTATGCCTTTGGAAGTAGTTATTCTTCTGTTAGCTCCAAAATTTTTATTCAGCCTAATCATTTGTTTCTAAATTTTTGTACCAGGAATGGCAGAAAAATACTGAATACTCTAGTAACTCTGATCTTTTATGATCCATATATAAGGACCATGACTGCATTCTTGCAATGCACTAGTAGTTTCCAGTATCAGTGTTCGGCTTCCACAGTGGGATGGCAACGGTTGCCCTGACCATGTAAGTCACTGCAGCATGAATTCAGTTAACTCACTTGTAAAATGTGTTCCCTAAACTCTGCAGTTTTCACAGCTCTTATATTCAGAATCATTCAGGGTCAAACTGATTTTCATTACCTTTGTTTTCACTTATTTCACTCACTTGTTTAGCAGCTCTGCCTGGACTGTTTATTGATGAGAAACCTCCTTTTGCAGACACAAATGACACAAGTATGGTACAATAAATGTCTCAATTATTGGCAGTACTCCCGAAAAATAGAATTTTGAGATTCAACTGTTAAACAGCATTGTAAGTTTACGGAAATTTTTTACTCCCAGTTGAGCATCTCTAGCTTTATGGTCAGTAGCTTAGGCACAAATTGCAGAGTAGACGAACTGGAGATTCACACGGATGGTGAGCTAAAATATTTAGCCACTGCCATGTTCGTTATCCTTACTCACATAGGTGAAGATGCTTGAAACTCATACTGTGTCACACTTCTGTAGCTGTGTTGATAGTTACTGGCTGAATACATATACACTCTCTTAAATGCTCTCCTGTGTTAATTCTGTCCTCCTAATTACTAATTAATTGAACTTTAAATGGCTGATAGGTTGGTTTAGGTTTGGCAAAATTCCCAAAAGATTGCCTGTAAAGTTTATTTGAACTAAAAAAAAAAAAGGAAAAATCATTTGCTCCTAACCTCAGTTAAGCAGACGTTCGTGGCAGAATCCGAGTTCTGCCTGCGACTGGCAGGAACCAGGAACGTAATGAATACATTTTTTTCATGTTTCAGATTTCCATTTCTTACACATAGTCCACCCTGAAGCTGAGGAGAATGTTATTAAATTCAAATGCTTTCCTTCTTGTCTAAGATGCCGGCTTGACAGCAGTGGAAAATAATTTTGTCTATTTATCCACGTAACTACTGCATCCACGCGGCGCAAACACAGAGGATCAGCGTCGGAGCCGGGAAGACACTTTGCCCTCCATTTCCAATTTGTCTTTTGTGTCTTGCAGAGTGCAGCTTGCAAGGTGCTGGCATGTACTTATCTCACACCTTAACAGACACACAAAGGACCATTACATTATAAACATGGGATGGATTTGAAGAGGATATATAGAATTAATGCTCTTGTGGGGGCTCTGAGCATCCTGCAAGGCCCAACATTCATTCTCTAATCTGATATTAGCTTCTCCCGTTTCTTAGCAGGCCCCAAGAGCAACTGCCAATGGATCAGCAGAGGCGAGACATTCAGACCTTCTCAAATCATTTTAAATAGCCTTGCCGGAGTTTCACGTTGACAGCAAGCCAGGTGGAATTTTCCATTTTCTTTCTAGCTTTCCAAATAAGAACAGCCCTACTTTCTTTTGACTGTGGTTTTATATAACCAGCAAAAATGACAGATAGCCTTGAATTTGGAAGATTACATTGGCCTGTTCTCAGCTGAAATGTTCTGTCATCATTGACGTATGTGTTTAAATGAGCACTGAAGTGTGAATGGCCATCTGTCCGGGAAGTACGAGAGATCCTGATTACTAAAATGAAACCACAAAAAAAGCTTAGTGCTTAGCAGCAGCGCTGAAACACAGAGGGAGAGAGAGCCTTTTTCACACTGCAGATATTTATAGTAGATGGATTATTATAACTCAGCAATTGCCCAGACTCCCTGTCCCATATTTTTCTAAATAAGTTCTCTCTCAATTTTGCAAACATTGAGCTTTCCATGTGCATTTTTGAAAAACAAACAAACAAACAAACCCCCAAAAAACCAACCAAACAAAAAAAAAACAAACAAAAAGAAGCACCAGATATTTTCCCTGTTGAAAGTAGTTGTTTTCTGAGGGGATGTTGTTCATTTTCTCATGAAGAGTTGCTCTCTGCTTGATAAGGCTTTTAGCCAGAACGCGCTCTGACTAACTGCCAGTGAAGATTTGAACCTGCATTCCTACATCAGTGCTCTGCAACAAGGCTGAAGGCTATTCCTAGGTGCATCTCTTCCTCTGTAAACTGAAAAACTTTTGAAGGAAAGGCTTTTGAACAATCTATAGAGATTTTGATCTTTGGAGGGTTGCTATATCTGATTGAGCTTGATTTTTGGCTATGTGTGACAATGGTCCCAGCAACAACCACTAGAATTGAGCTGAGGTTTCACACTAATTTCACTGTTAGTAAAAGCTCCTTACAGAAGGGGTTTTGTTTGTTTGTTTGTTTTAAATTGCACCTTCTGATGTGAAAACTGCTGTTTTATCAAACAATATTTTTTGGGATAGTCTACCATAACAATTGATCTTAAAAAATTCATGACCATGGTGGCTACTTTCAATGGTTTTTGTGGTGCTGAACAAGGCACCTGTCACTACCTGTTCCAGCATGAGCTGGATGACATTTTAGAGCACTCACATTATTGATTTAAATCAAAGCAATTTTTTGCTTCTTCTGCATTTGCATTTTTCTTTGTTTCTTGTAATTACTTTTCTATTATTAATTTAGTTATGAAAATACATAAAGGGTCAGTTTTTAAAGTAAGCTGTTGATTTCCTGAGACTGCATACACAGTTTTTCTCTGTTAAATTTAAACCACAAAATATAAACACGTATAGCAGCAGATACAGATACGTCACGTTTGTGGGTAAGCCTCTACAACATTTTCACTTTCATTAGGGCTGGCTTCCTCATAGCGGGGTTCTCTGTAAGTTACCAAGTCTCTGTGGAAAACTGAAGAGATAATTAGACAGCAGAATATAACTGCAATTTATTTTATTATTTACTTTACAGTTTTAAAAGCATCTAAGACAGAAAAATATGTAGGAAGCCAATTAAAATAAGGGCGCTTTTTTTTCCCCTTCTTTTTGTTTGGTGGATGGTTCAGAGAACACAGCAGCCTTTGTGTTCTTATTTATTTATTTATTTTGAGTGTAATCTGAGGAAATGAACTGTGAAACGCAATTAATGAAATAGCTGTGCTGAATCACATAAACTGGTGTCTGCACAGCTGCCACTCATGTCACAAATGCATCTCTTCCCTAATGTCCACCAGGAGAGCCATTAGCCAGCCGCTTTTGTGGAGGGCCTCCTGTGCTTTCATTTCAGGATAGAGTAACGTGGGGAGCTGGCTGAGTAGCCTTACATTGCTTTTTTTCCAGCTAAGATAATGTAAAAGAGCAATGGCTGTTCCAGAAGAGTATGCTGAGATGGGGAGGGGTGCATAGGCAGGGTTCTACTGCTAGAAGAAAACAGAATATTCGCTCACATAGGAAATATCCAGAGCAATGCTGGGGGCTGTTCAACCTGAAATGTAAAATGACTGCCTGTGGTTTCTTGATATCAGATGGTACTCCTAACTCTGAAGGTTTTTGCTTCTACATCTATCGTGATATTTTATTTTGTTTAATGGGTCTGTATTCTATGCCAGGAAGGAAAGGCCAGATGTGCTGCAGGGGCTGGTCGGAGAAGGCCGGCCCAGGCCAGGTTGGCTGCCGTGGCATGAGGCCAAAAGCCTGCGGAGCCTCAGGATCCCAAATCTTTTAGCTTGCTGAGGAATTAAAGGGTGGGAGAGGTTAAAGGACCCCTCTTCTCTGAGCACTCTCAGCACTGTATACTGCGTCGCCACTGATAGCAGTTTTATCAAGATAAATCTAGTCACGCTCAGGAGGATATTAATAAATTATCTGGTAATGAAAAATGTGAGAGGAACCACACTCTTACATCAAGGCCTGATGATTACTTTGATAGATGCAGTGGCAAGATTCTCCTGACAAGGCAGAAATGAAAAACATGACACGTGGACCTTTAAGGGTGACCTCAGAGGAAAACGCAAGTTGCTGAATGATACAAAAATAGAAGAGGAAAACAGAAGCTTGAAGGGGCTCAATGTCAACAGTCAGACAGATAGGCTAGACTGATCAACTGATCATTGAGTTTTGTGTCAAAAGCAGAGCGGAGAGAGAGAAGCCTCGCACTTGGCAGGACAATGAATGTAGCAGAGGCAGCTTTGAAGAAGGGTCAAGTGTTAAGAATTTTAAGAATAAAGAGAGGAGGGAAAGTCGAGGGGGAAGAAAAAAGCGAGCACTGATAACAGCGGGCTAGTCAGGAAATAAACCCTGAGAGAGTCATCAATAAATCTGCCCACTACTTTGGCAGGTATTTTAGAAACAATGCTAATTAAAAAATAAATGAATGTAACTGAAAATGTCCCTGCACTGGTTTAAGACTTGCATAGGGGGATAAGTCAGTAGGCCACAGATTACTGAAAAGAAGGCTTGTCAGAGCATGGGTGTTCGATATAAAATTGTAGAAGAGCTGGATTATATTGGGGTGTGACACTTGATGGATCTGACAGTTTTATTTGGTATTTAACTCTGCTAGAGCTCCTGTGAAAATGTGCACGAGCTGCTTTTTTTCTTTCATATACTCCAGGTGTTATTGATGCTGTGTGGCTGATACTCAAAATAGGCCAATATAAACTGGAAATAACAGTAACACTTCAAAAATACATAACAGAACTTTCCATGAATGCAAACTCATGAGAAATAGTGGCAAAGTCAGACAAGCTTTCCCATACTAATTATTCTAAATGTTCACACTTGGGACCCATTTCCACGTGTGTCTGTTTACAAAAATCTATAGAGTCTAAAAAGAGAGAATTTGGATGTCCACCTGTCCTAGCCCCTAAGTATTCGATAGATCTGTCTGGAAGTTTCATTTCAAGAAAGATAGGGAGTAATCTCTATTTTTAGAGAAATGCTCTCCTTTCCAAGTAAGTGACCCCCAAAGAGCACAAACAGCAGACAAATCGATCGCGTGATAGGGAGTGAAAGGTGAGGGTGCTGATGTGATCTTTAAGTGCACGTGTGGATTAGAAGACATTTAGAAATTGGGTTTGAAAGGTAAAGGCTTGGTGAGCATGCAGGTGAGTGTCTGTGTACATGCACATCTGTGTGCGTAGGGAGGTGGTTGGGGTTTTCGTTTCGTACTGTTGTAACTACAGGGCAATCACTTGCCAGATGTCAGGAAGGTCTAGCATCTGATTCTGAAGTGAAATATAATAGATGATCTACCAGGGGGTTCAGCAAACATCACATATAGCTTGAAAGTGTCATTACAGAAAAAAATCTAGGAAGGTGACATTTGGTGACATACTGGGTGACATTTGAAATAACAGCATTGGCTTTCAGATGTAGCATTCCCTCCTGCTGGGAATCGAGGGAAACTGCACTGTGGCTATGACTTCTTTCATTGATGACCCTAATTTCTGCAAAATGGAGGTAAAGAGGCTGCACACCGTCCTGTCCGTGCCAGGTGAGGGCAACCGGAGAGCGTTTGCTATGCGTGGCATGATCTGAATTACTTAGCTCTGTAAAGAAGTTATAACCTCTGTTTTTTCTAAAGAGTTTAGTGAGGAACGAATGAAGAGCAGCAAAAAAAAATAACCCACTGGAGGAGTGTATCTGCTTTACTCCATAGGCTTCCTAGGATTTCGAAGTTTCAGGAGCAATAAAAAGAGCAGTTCAGCGCTTGGGTCTCACCAACCCCTACTGCTCTCAAGAGCCATCTGTAAGTGCTCACCTTCTAACACATGTAAATGAGCTGGATGCTTACTTCTGAAAGCTCTCGAGCTATGGGAAAACTTGGCTAATTAGCAACTACCTGAGTTCCTGTTGACTGCTTCTTTTTCTTGTTGCATACCAGTGAGCCAGAGTTTCTTTTGATTGCTCCTTACTTTTACTCCTAAGGGTTAAAAGGACTCCTTGCAGTGCTGTGATCGCCCGAATGAGGCCAGCTTTGGGTGTGTTTGGACTGGAATCTATGGAAAATCCTTGTAAACATGAAAAGCTTGTCGAGTTCAGGGTCTGTTTTTCTTTTGTGTTTTTTTTCTTTTTTACTCTTAGAACTACAAGGAAAAATTGAGCTGGTTTCATACACCGTTTAAACCTCTTTACCAGTTTTATATCAGGAAGTTTACTGTCTTGAGCTTTTTGAGTAAGTTTAAAGAAAACTCTAATGTAGAACTTGCAGAACATCAACAAATGGGACGTATTATTCCCATTATATATTGTATAATTTTTCAAGCCAGTACTTGAAACTATTTCATGAATCGGCATTAGACTTCTGGGAAGATATTCTGTGTCATTTGTTATCAATATTATTTTAGATGCCATTAACTGGCAATAAAATTTGGATGCAAGTAATTTTAATTGCTGAATGTTATATTAGCACACAATGCTCTTATCATAAATATTTTTTTCCTGGTGCTTAAATGAAACTGCTGTACTTTAACAGTTTTGTTATAGTCAAGAAACAAGTGTTTGATTTGCAGTCTCTGAGGTAGAGGAAGGGACAGGAGGCAGTGGTGAGCGGTAGTACTGTACCCCTGAGAGCACAGATTACCTGCCTAAACTTTGTTCCTAAAACTCCCATTAGTAGAAAACATCCTGTAGGATTTTAACCTATGTAGGTGAAACAAGTATGTTATTTTTCTTTCTTTCTTCTTTTAACATGTTCTTGACTCTTATTTAATGACTGAACAAAATCCTGAAGCTCCTGCTCGCTAATATGAATGGGTTAAACATATATCTATGCAGCACAACAGCTGCAGGGCTTAGAAGTGGCACACAAGCCTTATATTGGTTCTGTCCACAGAGAATGAATTTTAACTGCGTGAATGTGACTTTCCAAGACCTGTTCTCCACGAGGAATACAAGAATCACCTTAACAGATCAGCCAGTAGTCTATCTAATTTAGTGTCCCATTTCTCGAGGCTCATATAAGAAACAATAATTCTGGTTTATGAAGCAGGTGAAGAAAAAAAAGCAGATATTCGTTGTGGGGGAAGGGAGGAACAATATAACTACCAATCCTAGCAGTCAGGGAATTTGGATGGAAAGTGGCAAATCTACATTCCTAACACTGCTGTTTGGATAACAATGGTAGCTTGGATAGGCTTTCTCTCTCACTCCCTCCTTCCCTCTTCTACTGCCCTGGTTCTGTATCAGGAAGTTTCTTATGAGGAGAAAACACAGACCTTATCTGCGAGCCCTTTAGTTTTCAACAAATTTATTTTTCACAGGCAAACTTCTGGTAGTCACAATTAACACTTCTAATAGCCCTTTTTGCTAGAAATGAGTTTATGGTAACATCTTTCAAAATTTTCTCTGGTATTTCCATCATCTTCATGTAGAGAACAGAAGACCTTCCTAGTGTTAACCTTAAGAAAACTTTCGTAGATCTACTGTAGCTCTTGGCCTCAGTAACATCTTGTGTCAAAGAATTACGGGCGTTGTTACAGCTTGGAGATCACTACTGAACGTATACAGTGATATTCATGAAGTGGCTGAAAACTGATTTTCTTTAGACCATAAGTAACTGCAGGACTTTCTCATCAAATGTTTGTCGGTTTTATTCCTCCTGACAGGCAGTTCTCTTTTCTTCACAAAGCCTTGGCTTCTAATTGTTGTAGCTACAATGTAGTAAGAGTAGTCGCTATACTTTTTGCATCTCTCTAAAGATCCATCATGGCTAGCATGAGAAAAGAAAAAAATAAAGTTAATTCTCTAGAGAACCTGGGCTCATTATCACATATGACCACTGTGTACTTGTTTCCCAGTAGTTCTGATATTTCAGCTGATGAGGAAGGAATGAGGCCTAATTTCTAATTGAGTGATGCACCAACAGCATCCTGTTCTTTTTTTTTTTTTATTACAATGTTGATCAGGTGTCCTCAATTACAGAAACATTAACCAACCTGCCATTTTATCTGTGTCTAATACTAATGCTATTTAATTATTTTTTAATCATAATCAGGAGAATGCGATAGAGAGTAGGCTTATTAAACTTGCAGATGTTACCAACTAGGAGAGATCTCAATGCTGGATGGCAGGAGATTGAGTTTGACGATTAGATGTATGGTTCTGTTACGGATATATGGTATATGGCTTTATTCAGCAGAGACAAGAGGAAAGTACTGGGCTTACACAGGAATAATCAAATGCCTAAACACAGGATAGAAAACACCTGGGTAAGTGGAAATTGAATGGGAAAGGATCTTAGGCTGGTGCTCTGGAGTTGCTTTTCTTGGGAGCAGCAATATGAGTTGTTTCAACCCTCGAGCTGACCTCCTACTGCTCTGCTACCACTGGTCTGCTTCAAAAGTACTCAGTTGTTTTCCTCAATTCATTTTGAGCTGGATCAGCAGCTCAGCTGACAGATGTTGGATCCCTGGAGCCATCACAAGGGACACAACAGGGACGTGCAGCCAGAGTTGCTGGGATCACACCTTTTGACAAAAGTGTCATCCTGGGTAAGCTAAAAATAATGGTGAAACTGTACATGTGTTCCCCATGCTGATGGCAGATGGGATAAGAAATTGTAACTATAGAAGAGAAAATTTAGCTCAGATGTTAGGAAAAGCTTTGCCTTGATCATGAAATGTTGGAGCAGAGTGGCTGGGGAGGCTGCAGAGACCCAGTCTGCAGGTCTTTAACAACCTCAGATAGACAAACATCTGTTGGGAAACCCCATGTGTGATTTTTCTGCCTGCAAGCAGGGAAACAGATTTCACTGATCTCTAGAGGTCACTTCCAACCCTCTGATTCATATCCCTTAATTATTTGTAGTGCAAAATGAGTAAAATTAAAGGTTTTTCTTAAGGTACAAGGAATTAATTTTAAAGAAATCACCCTTTTGTTGTTAATCGCTTCAGTGTAGGCGACTGGATTAGCCGCCTTCTGTTTGATCAGTGTGGGGAAAAGGGGAGGAAGAAAGAACATTCATTATATGATATTTCTCTCTCAGCATTTTGACAATAAGATGGCATTTACGAAGAACTTGGGTCATACAATATATATCCATCTGTCATTGAAAGAACCACTTTCCAAGCAGTTTTATTAATCATAGAGCTTACTACAAAAAAGTGTCAGTGTGACCCCACCTACGACATTAATCCAGCAAAGATATTCTTGATGGTTATCTTTATCTCCATAACTCCCACTGGAAGATGCCAGTTTTGAATGAACAGCCCTGTCTATTTCAACAGAAATGACAGGGCTGCTTTTTAGGGTGGAGCTGTTTTGTTCAGGATTTTGCTTAACTGTTCATTTTGATGTCTGGAATGACTGGTGAATATTGATGTGGAGAAAAGCATGGAGAAATGTGCAGTCACTGACTCTCCTGAACGTTTTCTACAAACCTAATCTATGCTCTGATTTAATTATCACAACAATTTATCACAGAAGTTTTTAATTGAAAATGTTTGTCTTTAGTCAAAAGACCCGCTCCATTTTTGAAGCTGTGTGGTTTCTTTTTGAGATTGTGCTAGAATTTTCCTCAGTCCTCTTTGCTCTGCAGCCTCATTTTTTAAAGCTCAGAAGTGATGCTAAAACTGCCTATCCTTTTTGTGTTTTCATTTGAATAAAGAACTGAGGGAGCTATCGGGTGGTAGTAAGGGCTCTTGAAGTGTATATGCCACTGTACTTTACTACTTTATTTTTAGCACAGATGTACACTCCTCAGCTTCTGAAATTAGAAGTTCAGCCCAACAGATCTTACTGATAGGCCCACAGCACCAAGATCTTAAGTGCTTGCTAGGAGAAGTCTTGCTCTTAGCAGGAATAATTTGCTTGGATAACTGTTTGGATTCCATGGAGACTGGTGCCTGGCTGGAATACAGAGGCAAAACGATGCTGCAGAAAGCCCTGCAGGACTGTTTATTCCCTTTTCAGACAGAATTGATAATTACTGCTCCTGTGCTATAACACATCACTCTCCTTTTAATTTGTCCAATAAACCTCGTTTTGCCTTTTTTTTTTTTTTTTTTT
>WHYT01017375.1:148068-165553 GCA_009806455.1 Tetrax tetrax | reverse complement strand
AAAAAAAAAAAAAAAAAAAAAAAAAATTCAAAAGGAACTATTTTTTTTTTAATTTTTCCTAGAGATAAGTGGGAGAAAGCTAAATGCTTTTTTTGTGTGTGTGTGTGTGCATTGTATTAAGTAGGAGTTTTCTTTCCTGACAAGCCCTATTAGATACAAAAGCAAAGACAGATGATAATTATTCAGATTATTCTAAAACTCTCTATATAACGACAGACATATGCTCTATTTAAGCAAGTAAGAAATGAGCATCTGTGCTTATGGGGGTGGATTCTTGCCCTAGGAAGCTCAGGGGTGAACATGTCAGTGTCATGCCCCTAACAAAACCAGCATACACCATTTCCAGTTGCTTTTTGAGCTATCCAAGAAAACATCCTCACTTCATTTGTGCCAGAGAGAGAGAGGTGAGCTTATTTTGCCATGCTGGGAAGCCAGGGTCCCCATGAAAGTGTATTAGCAGCAGAGCGGAGCGAGAGGAGCGGCACAGAAGGGATGGGACTGTCGCAGCCATGGTGGCAGTTCAGACGGAGGGAGGAGGATTTGTTTGTTTAGGCACAGTCTACAAATTTACCTCTGCCACTTTAGTTTAAAGAAAATAAACTGCGCTTCTGCCCACAACTACATAATTACATTGTACTCTAATACCTCTCGACTTCAAAATGACAGCTAAAGCAGATTAAAGCTGTTTACAGCCTATGGGAAGTAGTATGGTGGCTGCTGGCAATATTTCTTTCTCGCTCAGTAACCAAAGTCCAGTCATAAATCTATATTCTTCTTCAAGGAGGAAGGCTGTGATTAAAGGATTCCTCCTACAGCTGTGGCTTGGTGATAAGAGCTTTATGTTCAGACCCTCCTAAGCGACAAAAAGGAAAAAAAAAATCATTTTTCATTAAGTTAGCTACTCTAATTTGGGCGGCGGGGGGGGAGAAGCAGACAAGTAGTTTGGTCAATGACTTACTGTAGATTTGGTAGAGAGCATTGTACGCGGTATTTCTGAGCAGCAGCTGGGATTTGAGAGATAGACTACAGCCCTTGTAGCACCTCATCTGTGTCCCTGCACAGCGATAGTTTTCTCTGTAAGATGGATATTGTGAATTTAAAGAAGTTTCTTTTTTTAATACTTGCTAGCTGTCCTAGTCCTGTGCCAGCAACGCAGGCTCGCCCGCCTGAAAAACTGCAGGCAAGAACCCGTGAATCATCCTTCCTAAACTCACATCCACGGGGAAGGAAAAGAAATCCTCAATCCCAGGACTGCTGATGTCCTTTGTCTTCAGCTGAGGCCTTCGCCCAGGAGCTGTAGAGGCCAAAGGAAGGACTCCCACAGAAGAAAAAGGACTTTGAAAAGAGATTTTAAATGCTTAGAGCCATACAGTGCTGCCAGACGTTATTCTGTCAGGCAGAACTTAAAATGAACATTTTAGTGGTACCTTTACCCCTGGAAAAATAACAAAACTGAACTAAAAGCACCAAACCAAAGCACAGTGACCCAGAACACAGCAATTGCGATGCGTATTTTGCAGGGTTTGAGTGTTTCTGATGACAGAGCACAGCTTGATTATAGCAGGGAGGCTAATTAAACCATACACCAAAACCATTGTGGGAATAATATGATGCCTGGTACAAGAAAGAAACAGGAGCAAACTCTAATCCTTCGGCAACTCAAGACTTGAGCTATCTCACTGTGGCATACGGCCCCGGTTCTGCTCTTTAATTGAGCAGCAACAAAGGTTGCAGTCAGAGATCCAATGGCATGTTTTTATATTTTTAAAACTTTTAAATTAGAACGTATTTATACTGGAATCTTTTGCTGGTACTAAGTTTACAATGTTCAATGTTTCATTTGCATAATAGTGCTGTGCAAAATGGGAAGAGGGTTAATCAAAGGGGTTTATCACTCTTTAATTATCTTCATTACGTGGGAACAAGATGTAAATTTTAATTTCACCTTGTTAGCTAACGTTTTTCAGCAAAAGTTTGGATTTGCAAATTATCTGTCATTTTTTAATAGGAACAGATGTTAGTGATTTTTGAAGAACCTAAATGCCTCAAGTATGGTAGACATTATTAGATTGATTGATATACAATTTAATATAACTTAGCAATAATTAATGTCATTCAGCAGCAGTGTTGATATTCAGAAAGGTAGCCTACAAGCAAGAACAGCGATGCAAGAAGAGAGAAGGTTGGTTTTTTTCCCCCCTAGATCTGCTTCTGAATAGATATTCCTTTTAAACTCACTACTGTAAACAGTCTTTCCTCCTCCCCGTCAAATTTTTAGTTGCAGCTATCACCTGGAAGGTTATTTTCTACAGGCATATAGTTATCTCGCCTTCTGAGAGGGCAAGCAGTAAGCTTACTCTTAGCCTGAAGACATTTACCAACAGTGTTTTATACGTTACATTTATCAACTGTTCCAATCGCAGGGAAGCCAACTGAAAAACATACCTGCTAATGGAAAAGAACTATTAAAGTATTGCTGTGCGCTCACCTTGCACTAAGCCAGCTGCATATAGCTCTACCATAAATCAGTTAAATGATTACATTCCCCCAGAACTGCCGAAAGAGGAAACTTCCAACCAACGGGGAGACAGTGCTCGCAGAATGAGAAGTCCATTCATTTGCAGAAGAACGTTATTCAGGTGTGCGCCCTGTTCATGTTAAACAATGGGAAAAGACCTTTATGACGTGCTGGGCTCGGCTGATGTTCTTTTTCTGGAGTGGGTACGAGGTCCCTAATTTCCAGTGCTTGCTGCCAGAGCTCCTGGAGCAAGGATGGGTCTGGGGGTGCCAGGATGGACAGGGATGGGTGCACTCTGCTGCCAAATGCCGGGGCTAAGGAGCCACTTTGTTGTTTAGCTGAGGGCTGGCACCTTTGGCATTAACTCTTTAACCACCTCAGTAAATCTGACAGAGCTTGCCCCTCAGGAAGGATGCTGCAGTGATCAGGTGCTCTCCATGAGATGTATTAGACTTTAATTTCCATCTCTGGTCCAAGCACTGACGTCTGTGAGATAAGGGACTGCAAAGACATGTGTACAAGTGGGAAAGGAATAGCTGGTTACTTCTTTTGCCCACGTTCCTCAGGAGGCAGACAGATGTCCTGCCCCTTCTGTCTGGTTGGGGAGCAACTAGAAAGGCTCAACTTTCTCTTTACTTATAGCGGATCTAATCTTTGTGTGGCAAACAACCCGCCCAGTACCTTGATCTGTAGCAGCACGTGCCCATTCCAGTGTGCTTGAGGCAGACCCTTGGGGATGTGCAGTGGCAAAGGGAATGTGAAATGCCAGTGGATGGGGGGTGCTGAAATTTCAGCTCTGTTGAGTAGAGCTGGAGGACTGCGTAGGAGGGGAGGTCACCGCACTTGCACTTTCTACTTGAAAAGGACTTGCATGAATCTGAAGTTGGAAGTAAAGCAGAGGACAGTTCCTGACATCAGACAATCTGCAGCCATTAGCAGATGAAATACTTTGCTAAATGAAACCACTGTTTTTTCTTCACTAAGGCATGTCTTCATAATCTAGAAAAAATATTTAGTATTTGTGAATTGTAAATAAGTGCTTAACAGCTGTCTGCTTAATACTTTGATGGAATTGATCTGAATGCATGCTGGGCTTGATCCAGGCACTGGCAGATATTTTCTCTGTTTTGTTATTCTTCAGCCAAATTCAGGAGGATAGTTGCCTGCTCCTCAGAAGCTTTTCTTTTTTTTTTTTGTGCAGAAAAACAAGCTGCTTGCTCCCCTGGTATGTAGCCCCAGGTAGAACTAAGGGCTTGCTGATACATCAGGATTTGCAGAAGCACAGAATCTGAGACAAGCTGTTGGAGGAAGTTAGTGGTCTCCGTGGTCTGAGAAACCAGAATGTGTATATCTGGAGCACAGGGGAGAGGAATAAGTCAAAGGATTTCAATATGAAATGAGGAAGTTTAGTGGAGTACGTGAAGCTTTTGGGTTTGAGGAAACCATACACTCCTAGCAAGCCTTAAGGAAAAAATGCAATCTGTGTGTCCCAGGACACTGAATACCCAGAGCAAGTCCTGCTGCACCTCAGACTTTCTTTTGCTATTGCTTAGCAACCCCAGCTTTAGCTTTCCTTAGCAAGCAATACTATTGAAACTTGCTGTGGCTTTTTTTGGGTCTGCTGTTGTACCTGTCACACCCAAGGAATGACTGGGGCACTGACCTAGCAATGTCAAAAAAGGGGAAATAATGGAGTTGTTTAAAAGATTTTTGAAGCCCAAACCCAAATGTAGGATGGATAGATGACATTTTGGTTTTTAAGTATGGACGGGTATGCATTACGCTTCCATAAAGCATTTAAAGATAGTCATGAATAATAAGTAAGAAATTTTATGCTGAATAACTGCAAAGCATAGAAATGCTTTCTCTTTCTCTTTAAAGTGTAAAAATTTCTTCTATTAAAGGCCATATATTCCTTCCATTCCTGAGATGCAGCTTCCACTGATGCCAGTTTATGGCCCTGAAACTTTAGCTGAAGATTAAGAAGGAAGACATCAGAGACACCTTTATGGGTTTTTGTCTTTTAACAATTTGAATCAAATACTTTCCCAAGAAAATGTGGTTTACATGTATTTTAAATTCCTTCTTTCACAGTAATGTCTCTTTTTCTTGCATTCTGAAAATGTTGTGACATATTACACTAATTGAATATACAGTCTCAGAAACCAGGAGCACCTTTTCAATTGCACTGAATGAGCAGACTGGAGGCTCACTGCATAATTTCCAAAAAAAAAGAGGAAAGGAAAAACATTTTCTCATTTAAAAGCAAGATCAGTAACGCAAGAAAGCAGCAGTATCACTGTCTTCTATCCATTAAATGAACTCTTGTCATTGCAATTTCAAAAGTTTGTGAAAGAGAAATCTCAGTCTGACAGGCTATTCCAGTTTGCCGTGAAGTTCTTGGTTTCCCCTAATTATAGACCTCCTTGATAGTTATTATTTTGGAGGGTAACCATAACATGAAGACAGTCACATGAAAACACAAACCTTCATTAAATTATTATATATCCATGTTCCTCCTCCTAAACATTCCTCATCGGTTTTTCATTCTGTGAGACAGCAGCAGAACTTTTTTTTTTTTTCTCTTAGCTGATCACAGATGACAGTTCCTGTCCCCATCTGACATTACTCTTTCCATTAAGGATGTGGAGGAGCAGAACATACAGCTCAGCTACATCTCTAAGACTCTTCTGTCTCCTTGGGGTGGACAGAGAACTCCAATACAAGAATATTTTTAGGACTAAGTTAGGTTGCAGATGCTTCTCCTATGATGTTTCACATAAGAAGCTAAAGTCAGGTCACTGCTGTCTAGTAGGGTGGTCCCACTCCTGTCCTCCTGACTTGCACTTCTGCTGCTTCCCTGCTCTGACCCACATGCTGCCCCATGGCGGGGCTAACCCGGCCCCAGTATGCAGTGAGGGGGGAGCTTTTACTGGTTTGGCAAAAGGAATCTGGCCACCGATGGGTCAGAGAAACATCAGTGCTGGAGAACTGAAGAGGATTCCGCAGCGCCTGGAGAAGGGTGATGGGCCAGCAGGAAGCCAGCTGCAGCTCTGACACTTGTCTCTGTAACGCTGGCAAGCAAAATTCTGAATTGTGTGCTTCTTCAAAGAACATGAAAGAGAAATGATATCTCAGCAAGATAGTTATATTTTAAACAGTGTTATCTAAATGAAAAATAACCTCCACTCTGCAATATCTTGGTGAAGAGCTTCAATTTTCAGTATGAGTCTGGCAATGAATGAGCTATTTAGAAACTTATTGACAGTATTTGCATAGACACGGTGGCTTGTGAGATTGCAGTTTGTCACTTGATGTGTACGCATTGGTTTTTTGACTTTTAAATCTGTGACAAAGTAAAATTATGAAGTGTTAAGTTTCCAAAGCTTTTTTTTTTTTTTTTTTTTTATTTTTTTTAATGCTGGGTTGTGCAAATCCATCTCGTTACAGAAGGCACTCCTTAAATAATGAGAAAGCAGAAAACTGAAAGGAATTTTTGTAGGTCCCTTCTTCCAGTTCTATCACTTATTTAAGTCTAAACAGGCCAAACCTCTCCAGTACACCAGTAACGTTTTGCTGCATGATGTAATCATTATAAAGCCCCATTTCCCCACTTAAACACAGAAGTACTTGATTCCCTTACACTGTATTCCTCAGCTGCTAGAAAAGCAACAAAAACTTATCATCTTTTATTGTTTTATGCGCTACCTAAACACCATTTCTTTTCACCGCAGTGTGGTGGAGCAGCATCACCAACAGCAGTTCTTTAGCAGATGGACTGGAGATCTTTTATCAGGGAAGCTTAAGAAATGAGAGAAGAAATTTCAAATAGCTATGAATCTGAATTTGTCTCATCAGAATAGGCTTTGTTGGAAAAAGGCCACATTCTTCTTCTGCGTTATCAGTCTAACATCTGAAAACGTGCGGGATGAATTCCCGTCAGAAAGATGCTGTTTGCACCAGTGTGGACAGGCACAGGGCCACTGGGACACACTTCACATTGACGGTTCTCATTTGAGTACTCTGCTTATAAAATGCTTTATGATCACAAAAGGAAAGGTGTTACACCAGTACAAATTATTATTACTACCTTTTGCTGGAGTCTATGGCTGTGTTAGTTCTAATTTTATAATCCTCATGAAAACGAGGTTCCCCTGTTAGTCGGTGAAATAATTACTGACCTGAGGCGGGCATGGTAGGGCTTGTGCGTTTGAAGCACCCGTCCTTTGCACAGATTGCTTCCCTTGACATGAAGTTGTGAAGGAGGCTGGATGACTTTTTCAACATCTATTAAAATTATTTGAAATGAAATGTAGTATCTGGCGTTTAACAACATAAAATCATAGCCTAATTATTGATAATTTATTTTTATATTTATGATAGTGTATTAATAATGAAGAACTCATTTAGTATTAATATGGATGTTCTAAGTAGTATTTCCTCTGTAATTTATTGTTCATTAATGTATCATTATTAAGAAAGTATTTCCCTCTAATGTGTTAGTGTTGCAATGAAGCCGAGGATAGGGGTAAAGTTGAGAAAAGAATTTACCTTTGCAAGTAGCTAAAGACAGAGTGAAGGTTATTTTCATATCTTACGTCTTACTTATTTTGCAATTTGAAGGAGGATAAATGAAGAGCAAAATCTAATACTTCTCATACGTGCCTGACACTCCTGGTAGAGACACAAAATGAGCCAACCTCATATTGACCCTGGAATGAATCAGTATTGTAGAGCTACATACAAAATAGTACAGCAATTAAATCTGCATTACAGTTGCTGTACAATAGCTCCTAATGTCAAAGAAAGTTATTGAATTTAAAATTGTGTTTATTTCCTTAGAAGTTTAATGCAATATAATATCATATTTTGAGCAAGTGATTTGGCTAATTTACCTCATGTTGATGTCCTCTTCCCTTCAGTGGCACCCACTTTATCATCTTTGCAAGGGACTGAAAGGAAGTCTTCATTTATTTTTCAGTTCTGTTGTGGCTATATGCATGTTCCAGCAGACTGTAATAGTCCTATGTTTTGGAAGATTAACTGAAATACAGAAATGAGTATTACTTTTTCCTGTATTCAGCTTGTTGCTCTGATATTGTTGCGGTTTTTCAAGCCAAATCCCCTATTGTGAAGTCCTGAGTGAGTGACTGTGTAAGAGGAAGTTAAATCCTTCCACCTTTAATGGTATTATTTAAAACAGGTTTTAAACCTTTCCAACTACCTGTAGTGCTCTTTTCACCAAGGGAGGCCATCGCTATGATTTTTCTGTCATGGAAACAATGCCGTTGGCCAGAGCGTTTGAGTCTCTGAGGGTCGGTAAGAGCTGTGAACACCGGGCTGCTGGAGAGATGGGTGTGTTCCACAGGAGCTGTGAGAGAGTCCAGGGTGGCTGGAGTACAAAGCGGCAACACTGCCAGCAGCTGTGGGGGCCAACGGTGACCAGGTGTGCTCCCCACTGCAAACAAGGGTGCTGTTATAATAGGGTGTGATGCAAACACATCATGAACATCCCTATGAGTCACCCATGCTTATCCTCTTAAATAGCACCTGGAGTAGCCTGAGTTTGGAAAGCTGAAGGGGACGCAGTTTATCTTGCCCACGTCAGAGCCTGGTATAAGGGCTGCTCCTGATACTAGGATGGGTGTGTGTATAATCCAACATTAAGAATCTTTTCCTTAAAACACCTGCTACAATATTTATTATTTCCTGGGTATTTCTGTTACAGTAATAGATTTAATCATCTTCAGCTGTTGTCACAACAAAAGGTGATGGCATTAGCTAAATATGCTAGGCTGACGCCATCTCTGTAGCACTGCTAGGTTATCTGGATGTGATAGCTAAGATGAAGTCTTTATAATCTGACTTGTGAGATTTGTGTTGAGATCTCCCCATGTATTTGTAAGTATGCTAGAGTTAGTACCTAGTAACACATAAAAATCTTACAATATAGTCCCAGTAGAGTTGCATGTCTCACTATAAATGACTTATCAAATGACTACATATCATTTATATCTGTGTAGAGTTTAGTATGAATAGTTTGTTAGACACTTGCACTTTGTCAACAACCTCTACAAATGCGTTTACTTAGTGTTGAACATTTCATTATAAATGGCTTACAGAACATATCTATAACCTTGATAACTCTATTCACTTTGTTAGTAATGGCTCCTTGTACACTTAAAGCATAACAATATCCAAAATGTATATTAATATTTCATCACAAATCTATTGTTACTTATTTATAACATGCTCACCAAAAGCATTACAGAATATTTATTAAACATTTACAGATTATTCTTACTACTACTAGTGTGTGATATAAATGCATTATTCATCTCAGAGTAAATCGTTGTTGGGCATCCCTTAAAAAAAAAAGTGGTACCAAGAAGATTTTGGGTTTGTAGAATTTGAAGAGATTCATTTTAATCATGTGCAATTCATAGATGATTCTTCTTTGTGTTTATTTTTTAATTAAATGAAAGAGGAAACAAATAAGCAGAAAAACTGCATCCAGCTCTGGAGCCCCCAACATCAGAAGAACATGGACCTGTTGGAGCAAGTCCAGAGGAGGCCACAAAGATGATGAGAGGGCTGGAGCACCTCTCCTATGAGGACAGGCTGAGAGAGCTGGGGCTGTTCAGCCTGGAGAGGAGAAGGCTCCAGGGGGACCTTATAGCGACCTTCCAGTGCCTAAAGGGGGCTGACAGGAAAGATGGGGAGAAACTCTTTAGCAGGGCCTGTTGTGACAGGATGAGGGGTAATGGTTTCAAAATAGAAGGAAGCAGATTCAGACTGGACATAAGGAAAAAATTCCTTACAATGAGCGTGGTGAGGCGCTGGCCCAGGCTGCCCAGAGAGGTGGTG
The DNA here is from genome assembly GCA_009806455.1 of Tetrax tetrax. NCBI lineage: Eukaryota > Metazoa > Chordata > Aves > Otidiformes > Otididae > Tetrax > Tetrax tetrax. The sequence goes on along the minus strand of WHYT01017375.1, from coordinate 156,168 downwards.
GGTGCCCCATCCCTGGAAACATTCCAGGCCAGGTTGGACGGGGCTCTGAGCAACCTGATCTGGTCAGGGATGTCCCTGCTGCTTGCAGGGGGTTGGACTGGATGGGCTTTACAGGTCCCTTCCAACCCAAACCATTCAGTGATTCTATGAAATGGTTGCCTTGAAACCCTTGCCCATTTAGCATGCTCTGTCTAATCTCTGCCAGTGATTGCACACTAAACTATGAAACTGTAAACAATGCTTCTTTTCTCACAGCTATTCCCATGGGTTAGGTGATATATTTTCTGGAACTAATAATTTGGAATGAAGGCTGTTCTCTGTAGCCATAGTTTTTATTTGATCTGAATTACTTTTCTGCTAGTTTCCAGTACCAACCTCATTCACTCACTGGAACAGTGGACAAACACGTGAGCATGTGTGGGTGCTTGTATCTGATGTCCACAGTCTACAGATAGGAATTGGGATGCTTTTAAAAGTCAACATATAGTAAAGAAATTGCTCCTGTTTTACAGAGAGGACAAGCTAGGATTCTGATCCAGAAGGCATTTATGCAGTGGTCTGATGATATATATGAACAGTTCCTCTTCCCTGGTAAAGTTACTTGAATGTTCAAGTAAGAACAAGAACTCATCTCAGTTTGGTGACAAGATGCTATCAATGTTTATCTCACTATTCTCTGACAGCTTCCTTTAGCACTTCACTGTTCAATAACTGTAAATAGATGGAGTAATTTAAACTCTTACCTAGCATTCAGGAGAGCTGGATTTGCCCCAAACAAGCACATCATTTTATTGAAATGACTTTGGATATATGAAAGGCACGGAGTTTTAAACCTGCTAAATTATTCCCTTTTTTTGTGTGCATCTATCTGTCTATGCTGGAGTAACACTTCCTTATTAAGCGTGGCTTTGTATTACTGGTTATTTCCCCTTTTTTTGTTCTAAATAAGAACCTATTTAATTAATTTTGCTCTAATATAAAGGGAGGATATAGTTGAGTGTTTTCACAAATGAGGGTGTGTAAGTAAGGAATCAGGATAATCTCTCAAACTCATTTTCTCCTGGCTTCATGATGTCTGCAGAACATTTGGTTTATTGTTAATGTACTTGGGTGCAATGCTGCTTATTTCTTTAGGGGAAGATGTTAAGAATATCTATGAAGTGCCAGAAATGTCTATTTTTATTTAGTACTTCCAGCCTCAATTTCAAACTCATGTAAATACTTCACAGACTTGGCTTGTCTCACTGTTGTGCCCACAGAGCACTGAAACTTCGCAGAAAGAAATGGGGAAGATGGAGAGAAGAGCACAGGGCGTGTGGACCGAAGGAAATGCGTAGTAGTCCCCGTGAAGCCAGTCTCTTTGACCAATGCACGAGTGTATTACGCATTTATTTTCTCAATAATGTTTACTTTGCAGGTATGGAGTTATTTTTGTATTCTGTCAGTGCAAGGACAGGTCCAGTGTAATTTCTGGAGGAAATCCACTTCTCCACATCCTTCTTCACTTGCAACTGGATTCAGGGGAGCCTGAGAAGGCGGAAGAGATATGACTGGATTTTACAGCTCTTTTGTCACTGTACTTGCATCTATTATTTTGAAGCTATTTTGGCTTGGAGGTGATATTTGTTTAGCAATTTTTCCCACATACTGTTCTCTTAAGCATGTAAGAGGCAGCACTTTGTAAGAAACCTTTAATTTGTCTTTCAGTATTTCAAGTGTCTGTTTAAATGTTTGTATTTTAGATGTGAGAATCCAATATCAATGTAATAACACAGCCTGGCACGGTTTGTTGCAAAAATCTTTGGTGCAATGGCCACTTTTAACAGGTGGTGTTCCTTAAAAAATCAGTGAGGGCTGTTAGATATTTTTGGCATTTTCAGACGTTCATTAGTGTCATCCTCAGGGGTCTAAGATGGTCATTATTATAAAGAACGAGTTCCCAAGAGAAAAAGGCTCTGCCAACAGAAGCCAACAAGTGACAGAAGTTCAGTAGTTGCTAGGCGAGTCACTTATTGAGGTGGTGCGCGGATAAATTAGCTTTCAAAGTCTTAAGCTGAACATGTAAAGAACACAGGTGTCATGTGGCATATTCTCCAGAGGTTAAATTTAGGTTCCACAGCTCATACTGCCAATTTTAAAAAGAGGGAAATGTCAGCTGTCACAGAGCTGAGGTTGAGGGTTTGTTGCTTGTGCAAATTCCACTGACATTGACATTAACTGACTCGGGAAGATAAACTATGGATCTGTTTCAGCTGTCCATGATTTCATCTGTATTGCTTGTTAGTTCTCCAGTTTGTTCCAGCACAATACCAATTTGCTCCAGTTGACTTGACAAGCTTATGGTTTGTGCCTCCTATTTGTCTGGAGGTAATTTATAATCCCAGCCACATCCCCTGTGTGATTGCACAAACAGACATGTATTATTTGTGCTGTTTGCCAACACTGGGAAGTTACATAATATTGGAGCAGTAAGTACATAAACATGGATTTTAGCAGTGTGAAATCTAGGAGTGAGTGTCTGTAATACCAACAAAAATGTTAAGCTTCAGAATAGTCACAGATATTTTACTTTTGAAGAGAAATCTTGAAAATCAACATAAAGATGAAATTGAAAAAAAAACCCATTTTTTTTTTTTTTGCACTTAAAATGTTGCTCTCTCTTTACATAAACAGAACATATTCTGCATTTTTATTAGATAGAAGATTCTTTGGGAAACAGGAACTTCTTTGTAGATACAAAGATGATTTCCTATAAAGGTGACAAGTAAACCTCTTAATGCTCTTTTGAACTCACCCACTGCTTGACCCCTTCCTTTGCTGTTTTGGGCTTTGTCCAGCTCCCAGCTTAACCATGTCCCATTTACTTAATTAGGAACTGGACCAAGCCTTGCCACCCCCACCAATTGCTGTTTTAATTGAAAGCATCCCTAGAGCTACTCCCCATTAATGGCATTCATTTGTGTGGTATTCTCAGGAACAAATCATTCTAGTTGTTTAATTAAAGCCATATTAAAGAAAAAACCCTCTAGGAGTGTTTTGGGGCAGCTTGTGCTGAGCCCTATGCAGGCGTTCAGCAGCGACACGGGATGAAAGCCTTGCTGTCCCCTTTGTGGCAGGGTCACCAAGCCAGCTCAGGTGGGTCACTGCTGCCTGCCCTGCCAGAGGGACCGGCTCAGGGCCTCCGATGATGGCACCAGCCAGTTCGGTTGCATTTATACGGAGATGGGTGTGTATTTTCTGTATTCTTCCATGCTTTTTAACTCTTTTGCTCTGGCTTCTGTCATGGTATCTTACGAAACGCGGCCTGTCTCAAGCACAAAGCCTCCGGGACGTCTGGCTGAGGCACTGCGCTCCCACGTTCCCCAGACCCAGGCTGGTGTTTTGCCTGGCACACGAAAAGCATCGGTGCCGTTCAAGTATGTGAGGAGGGACCGAGTCACATTAAAATCCAACAATCTTGTACAACAACTGTCTGGATACGGCTGCCTCTTCCCCTCAGTCTGAAGCACACCAAAAGCAATTTTCCTGTGGCTTTTCATTCTCTTTGGTAATCAGAGACCCACGGCTGTCTGCAACGCAGCAAGGGAGTGAAACCTATTCCAGTATTCACAGAGGTCACCTTTTTGATAAAAGCAGAAAACAGCTAATTAAATTAATGTAATAATTGTACCTAGCCAATTACCTATTTCCTACCTGTACTGTGGTCTTAATGAGTTCAGCTAATGAACTGTAATGTAATTAATACCTGGGGAGGGAGGGGGAGGAATAAAAGAAACAGTAGGTTTCATAGATGCCAGCCCCTAATACATTTTATTATGGTAGAGGGGAAAAAAGAAGAAGTTAAAGATTGTTGAAAGGAAAATGTTTAGTGAAGAAGGGAGATTCCAGGCTTGAGTCCTGCTGAGGCCCTGCCTGGAATTCTCCTCCTGAAAAACATGCCTGTCATTACAGAAATACTTGAAAAATCCTTATCCATGTTTTTCCAAGACCATCCCTATAAAATCTGTGAAGGAGAATGAGAATTTAAATGAACCTGCAGATCTAAGGTGTCCTTGAGTAGTACATTGTCATCAGGTGTATCCTGCAAGCCTGATCCAAGGACCTGATGTATTACAGAGCCTGTTTGTTTTGGGTCTCGTTTTGCCTTTGGGTTTGGGGCATATTTGGACATATCCTGACCAACAAAACCTGGCTCCCTACGGCTGTGGTGAAGTGTCCGTCAGCTCCCCCCAGGTGAAGAGCAGGTGGGGCGGCTCCTGGCAGACACAGAGCTGTACCGAGGCTGTTTTTTATAACCAGTGGGAGAGAATCACCCAGGTTACTGAACCTGGTGATGGAGCTTTTGCGTGGAGACTGCTCTAGTGAAGTACTAAAAGGCATAGGGAGAAAGTAAAGTAAAACTGAGAATCCTGCTGGGAAAATCCAGGATTGTTTTCTCTGAATTAAGTTATGCTTAGCTATTAGAGAGACAATGCAGTAGATCTATTACCTGTACCACTTCAGAGCTGCTGGAAAGCAACTCACATTTCTACTTCAGGATCTTAAAATCTAGCACTAGTTTTAATTATTAATAGGCTTCACGCTAGTATTATTTGCTTGCACATATACATTAATCATTACATGGGGTTGCTAATTTTTCGTTTCGTTCAAAAATAAATAAATAAACGGTGACAAGATGCTCAGAGTCCTCGAGAGAATATGTTCCCCTCTGATGAGCAAGTAACATCTGTGGGCATTTTGCTGGTTTAACAGCGTGTCTGTCAGAAACTTGGTGATTCAGAAAATTTACTAGCACTCACCTAATGATTAATTAGCCTTCTCTGTAACGAACGGGGTCTCTTCATTATGCATATTGTCACCAAGAGTTTCACCTGTTTGCTGTAACACGTATGCTAGAGACTTAATAGGAGGAATTGCAATAGTCAAGAAATTAAAGTTCAGCTCTAAATATTTAAGACAGTCTCCAGGGATTTTAACCAATATAGATCTATGTGGCATTATAGAAAAATTGTTTTGTATGAATTAAAATACTGTAGGATACTAATTTTAACTAAAATTAATTGGCTGGAAATATAGTAGATCAAAGACAAAGGTAGTAATTATTTTAATGTAAAGCATATTTTATCTATCTATAACATGTAATATCTGAAAATGTTTTTTAAAGACAATTTTATTTGTAACGTATGTTAAGAGGTTTGCTTGGCAAAGCCTACCTACAGCCTTCTGTTTCATAAAGTCTTCAGTTGTGGAGTATGGGGTCTTTAATGTGTTGAAGGAAAAGGTCAAACTGGCACTTTAGAGCTTAAATCAATATAATTTATCATCTGCTTAGAGGTAACTTAAAGATTTGTTCTTGTGGGTGAATATATCCAAATCTGGTATGCTTGTTAGGAAAATATACTTGGTTAACCATCACCTCAATTTGAAATCTGTAACTTTCAGCTGATGACTTGCATCACATGTGTCTCATCAGCTCAGTTAAGACTGATTGTTCACATCTGTTGAGATGTCCACAGCACAACTCCCTCACCTCAGGTGGGTGGGAAGCAGATATAATTCTTGGCTGTAAACTGGCAAGAGAATTGCCAACTAACTTTAACTGATGGTGGCCGCTCAGTTCCCTCAGGTCGTAGCAAGCAATGAGTACAGCAATCATAGCTGCTTCTCACTTTTCCATCCCACATGAGATGGTCTGCTGTCATCTCCTCTGAGAAACAGCAGGTAGTTGTCAGTAGTTCTTTGTTTCTCTTTGAAATAATCTGTGCTCTGATAGACCATTATTTGTCATCTTAACTTCTCTCTTTCCTCTCACCCTAGAGGGAGTGGAAGTGAGTATCTCCCATTTACAAGCAACAACAGCTGCGGGAAGAAGAAAGATACGTCCAAGGTATGTCTGGGCTTTGGGGGGGATTTTTTTTTTTTTGTTTTTGTTTTTAGATTATAGAGGAATAATTTCCTTTGTTTGATTACTGGAGAGCTGAAAGGCTTTTTATATACCTTGTCTCTGTGTGTACAGTTGATTCCCCAGCCAGGTTCATTGCTGCTGACCGTGTTCTGGTTGCTTGTTGTAGTTGTCTCCCATTCCATCATTCCTTTTATGTTTGTTACCGTTGCATCAATCAAGTAAGATAAGAACATGTTTTTGTCCCGGTGTCTATAGCTAGGAACCAGAGGCACAGAAGGCTGAATGACCAGCCTGGGTGTTACTGTAAGGTAAGAGTGAACCCGGTGCTGAGGTGTGATTTGAATCAAAAGACAAAACTTAATCTAGACGGTCTTTTTGTTTTTCCCTGTAAATACTTCAATTTTCTCTGGATAGTAGAAAAAGAACCATATAGCCTTTGTAAGAGCTTCCCTACAGCCTGCTAAACTTGGCCGTGAAATGACCTTCTCCTTGGATGGAGACTAAAAAGGAGATGTAGGCATCATCTTGACTTTATTCCTACTGGTGGCACTGTCATTCTTTCTTTATCCAGATTCAGAGCAGGGAGCTGTGCTGTAGGTTTGAGCGTAGAAGAGGACCTAGACTTGTAGGGGAAGCTGAAGCAGTTAAAGAATAGAAGCATGCAAGTTGTGTTTTATTTTTCCAATTTAACCTGCTTAGTTTACTGTTTTTTTTCAAAGATTAAGGCAAAATAATTTTATGCTGTAAAATATTCAAGAATTTTTGTGGCAAATAAATTTCAGTCTTGGAATGGGTTTGTTTGCAGAAGATACATGCGGTGCTGTGTTGTTGTTGGTTTTTTTTTTTTTCATATATCCAATAAGGAACCTGAAAAATACCATGTGACTTGTATGTCTAATTAAAACTATTCAGCACAGCTTGAATTTACAATTTTGATTTCTTGCAGTAATCTGCTTGTGAACAATCTAGAGGCGAGGAGTTATTCATAGAAACTGTTGAGTAAATAATTTTCAGATAATGAAAACATTCAAAAAAGTCAAGATAGTTAATTAGTGAGCAGAAGAAATTAAATTAATTGAATGAATAATTCATAATGAATTATTCTTCCAACTCTATTTTACATAGCGTGGAAGGTCTGAAGAAGAGCCAGTGTTTGAATTAACTCCAAACAGAAAACCACATCTCTATTTCTGCTGTGTTGAGGTTATTTATTGATGTGTAAAAACAAGCTGGGTGAGCCAGTCTATTTAATCATCGTACTCTTTTTGCTCTGTAACATGAGTCATGCTGGATTTGAGACCATAGATGCTTTGCTTGCAAATATGCATGAGGGAATATGTGTTACAAGTCTCTTTGTTTTTAAAAATATATTTAAATAGTGTGAGAGAAGCATGATCAGAGCTGAAAATGCTCTGTAAAAGCTATAAATTAGGTGTATGCCACAGGAGTAATACTTGCAGTTGACATATATCACAGCCTTGGCAAAATACTTTGGGCTAATTTTCTCTTGCTACTGAGTAGAACTGCACCCAAAAGATAGTTTGCTGAAGCCGTATTTGTCTTACTGGAGTTGGAGAGGGGGTTGCGGCTGGTTTTTTCTTTCTTTCTTCTTCTCCCCTTTTTTTTTTTTTTTTTTTTTTGTCAGGAAATCTTGCATCACTGCTTCTCAAGAGATGATCCTGGACGTGTTTCAGGATCAAGCTGTAGAAAAAAGGGCAACTACTGAGCTAAGGCTGTGGGGTAGATCTGCTCTCAAATCTTTTGGTCTTTCTCAATGGAAACAGATGTGTGCTTTTTTTTGTGTGTGTGTGCATTTGTATTTCAAGAGACTAAGCTTCATGTCTCCAAAATGCATTAAAAAGATAAACTTCATAAAAAAAGGAAAAAATTATTAAGATTTTGCTCCACCACAAGATTAGAGTTGTTTTGGTTTTTTTTAGGTATCTTATATATTTCATGTAGTAATTCTCAATGGCTTTGACTGAAATGGCAGCCCTACTTATCTCAGCCTCTCTGGAAGTTAATAGTGCAAGGGCTGCACTCCGGTGTCTACATCTATTTATCTGTAAAACCCCCAGACTAACATAAGATTCCAAGCAAAAAGCTGCTTTCAGAGTCACAAAGTACTATTTATTATTTATCCTAGGAGTTCCAAACAGTAAACAACCTTTTTTTTTTTTTTTTTTTTTTTTTTT
>WHYT01017375.1:131533-141887 GCA_009806455.1 Tetrax tetrax | reverse complement strand
CTTTTTTTTTTTTTTTTTTTTTTTTTTAATGCTGTCCCCAGTGCACACTTAGAATATAGCTTGAAATAGCTGGGAAAGAACTGCTTGATAGCAGTCATAATGAAAAATCAGTTTTTAGGACTGCCAGCTGATGGACATGGGTGTGCTGGTTTTGGTACCTGTCTACTCCAAGCTCACTGAATGCAGAGCAGTGACAGAACACGTCTAGCAATCCAGCACAGCTTGCAAGCATGTGGGTAATGTAGTCAAAAAATTAGTTTAATTTTATTTTTTTTTTAACACTGCTGATCTGGCTCCACAGTTGTAACCCGCATAAAAATGGTAAAAAGTGAAATTTAGATCCTACTACGATATTAAGTGTTTGATCAAACAGAAATACTTCTGGTCTCTCTCCATCTACAACAAAACCACAGTGGAAAAGGGTTCTACTTTGTAGTTCTGTCACTAGAGAAGAAAAGAAAAAAAGAAAGCTTTGCTTGTTCTACTTCTTTACACAGAGGGAAAAAAAATATTGTGGCAAAAGAAGCTTGCGAAAAGATTTGGGATCTCCTTGGTTTAAATAATAAATGGTACCAATGATGACTAACTACTGCTTTACATTTAAAATAATTACAATGTCCTATAGTAATGACAGTTCAGATCTACCAGTTAACCAAATACGTATGCTAAAGATGCTCTCAGCAAGATGATATTTTTAAATCTTGAAGTGGAATTTGACATCTCCCCTGCCAATGGCCACACTACCTCCTTCCCACGTAGTTGTGAGTCGCGTACTGTCTTACTCGAGTGTGAATATGCGTTACACCAAGCCACTGCAAAGACCTAAAAGCACTCTTAACAGGTGATCAGATTATGTGAATAAGAGCCTAAAAAATATGTTTCAGTAATGTTTGTCACCAAAAAACATTCTAAAATTATCTATGCAAGACTGTATCTCTGCTGCAGTTTCAGATGAAGATGTGGTAGTCTATATTCTTTGCTGTTCAGTGTCAACGTTGTCATGTAGATAAGACATAATAAAGAAGTAATAAACCCTCAAGTCTTTACAGATGTTGTTAGATTGAATTGAATGTTACAAATATCAGCATATTTGGGTAAACACTTTTTTTTTTTAGTGTATTCTGCTTATTTTCTTAAGCAATGAGCACATGAATATTAGGTATCTTTTTCTTTGCTTCAAATTTTGTAATTTTTTTTCTTACTAATATTCTAATTACATACAAACTAGTAAAAATTTGGGGGCTATTTTTTTTTGCGTATTGAAAGAGTTCCTTAATATGGAGCGCTATGAAGATGTTGGTAAAAAAAAAGCGAAGAACATTGTTTTAGTCATTCATGTTCATCTAAAAAAAAAAAAAAAGCAATGCATTTACACTTTAATATTGTATCATATAAATAGACATCTATAGCTCTGCATACATTATTAATACAGGTTTATTGCCTGCTTTATTGGTTTCACTACTGCTTCTCCTCTTGGGAAGCCATGTAAAATACAAAGACTGCACAAATGCCCACATTACAAGAGCCACTATATACAAAGCAAATAAGATTGCACAAGTGCAAATATTCACTTGAGTCGCTTCCTGCAATTCACATAACATAATAACAAATAGTCCATAAACACAATCCCCCTAGCTACGACTATTATTCCAAGTATTTTATGTTTTTTATCTAGGACACTTGTGCTGTTATTAGAATACTGAACAAAATTTTATTCCTGTATTTTCTGACAAGGAAACAAAATTCTCTTTGAGAAGAAGCAGAAAACACGGAATGTTATTCAGCACCATCACAACTGTATGGTAGATGCCAAGGGGAACACTGGAGACAGGCTTATTGTCTGTAAGCATTATTAAGCTTCCTAACTACAGTTAGGAATCTGAGTGATGTCATACAGGTTACAGAATCTGAGTGATGTCATACAGGTTACAAGTTCAGTAATCTTCATTCCCAGCACTTTCAGAGAGTTTTGGGGATTTGATTTTTTTTTTTTCTTTGGTGCAAAATGTAACAGACAGAATACTCCTCTAGATGCTGGATAGACAGTTGGTGATTCAAATGGGAATAATGGCACGGAAATTGGTTCTGTATCGTATGGGGATACCGCATGCAAACACCTCCAGGCAGGGTTGCAAGCTGCTTCTGTGCTAACGTAATGGAAGTTCTGAGTGACAAACTTGTAAAGTCCCATTGTGCATTAGACTGGGAGAAAACGTGGAATATGATAAGAAAATATTTCCCTATTTCAGGTGAAAGCATCAGACTTAGGGCTTGGTTTCTTTTTTTTTTTTTTTTTAATCCTTCTGTTTAATCCACATGAAATCATAACATCTCTTTTGAATATTTTGCATGAAATCTTTAAGAAAACAAACTTTGGTTGTTGAAGAAATGAATGTGAGTAAAGAGGTTGAAAGATGGTTCTATGCTACTTACGTGCACAGAGATCTTCAGACAAGTGTGGTGATTTAATATTAGATAACAGCATCAAGCTTTTTAATCTGAGGCCAAGTGAAGAAAAAAGGCCAGTGAAGGCCTTAGCTTCAGAAAGCACTCGAGATAACATCAGCTGCACACCCACCAATTGCTTCTCTCCTGCAGCGTCCTGTGGGCTCCCCTGTAACTGCTGCGTACAGCCTGTTTCTGTTAGGGGACCAGGATGCTCCAGCAGCTTCTCTCCACTATAATTTCTAAAGGCACATCTTCAACATTCACTCAGGATTTCTCACAATGTTTAGAAATGTAGCACTGGCGGTTTTGGATGGCTTTTTTTTTTAATTTTATTTTATTTAAAGTTTCTCCAACATTCTGAATTTTTTAATCTCTTTCCCACATGCCACATAATTCCTCATCTATTCTTTCTACTTTATTGCAGTTGGAACCTTCAGATCAGCTTTCCTCAGAGTTTAAATTTCTTGCACTAAATGTAAATGCATTTATTTGTGGACAATTTATGATGCCTGCAGGACCAACTGGTTACAGCAACTTCTTAAGTCCTTCATATGCTTTAGTTTTGGTAGCTGTTCATTCACCTTTCTGTCATTTCGTTTTATTCATGCCAGTTTGACCACCTCTACGGTGATTTTTTGCATCTCTTTTCTGTGTCTGTGGCCCATCCTCCTCCTGTGTACCGCCCCAGGGCTGCTCCCATCAGCTGGTGGTCCCTTGCAGACCTTACGCAGGCCATGCTGGGGCTTGGCCCCAGAAGCTGTCTGCAGGCTCTGCAAGCTGCTTTGTGAAGGGTCCTCTCTTCCACGGAAAACTTCAAAGTGCTGCCCGCTTTGATCCCCTTGCTATGGCAGCCATCAAAGCAGTATTTCCTACGTCAGTCACCTTGTTTTGGAAGGGCAAGCTACTACCTTCCTCAGAGCTGGAAAGGTGGCTCCCTTCCCTGGCAGATCTTCCAACGCAAAAGGAGCTTTCCGTAATGAAACAGAAACAGAGAAGAGCTTTATAAAGGTCTCTGAGTCTGACACCTTGTGCTCAGGAGCAAGTGTTCCAACTTCTCCGTTCCTACCCCTGTCAGCATTGATAAGCCACTCTTACCTGACATGAGCTTTTATTGCCCTGGACTGCTCTCCATTTATATAAAGGTTAAATCTTCCCCTCTGTCTGTGCTTTACAGCAATATACCACCTAGAAAACATTGCTGCCATCGAACACAATAAAGGCAGACGAATTTGGCATGGTTGTTGAGGCTTTTTGTTTGTTTGTTTCCCCATGGCAATAGGCCACGGGGCACCTACCAGTGGCAGCTTAAGCTTTTCCATGATCTGGCACGCTACAGTTACCGCTGTCACGGGAATTGCAGGAGGATCAGCTGTTTGTCCCTGCTCAATACAGAGACAGACAGCACACTGCAAGTCTGTTGTGTTTAGAGTTGTGCACACAAAAAAGGGGAAAGAAGCTATTCCTTTCAAATGATCTAAGGGGTGTTTCATTTTGAGTTCCCTACTGCCAACGGGACACTTTTCAGACAGTAATGTCAAATGGCTCATTTGCCACCTGGGTGTGAAGAGGGACTGGCTTATTCCTCATTGCAGGCAGGATGGAAAACTCTGACTGGCATCTCTGGAAGGGTGAAACATCCTCTTGTACTTCCCCAGCTCTTCTTTGGGTGTAATCCTGAAAGACCTGGCTTCAGTTACAGTTTGTGGAAGGTTCAGCGCTACGTTTTCACAAGCGCTATCAAGGAGCTTAGTTGTTATCCCAGTTACAGAACCGTACTGCTGTTCAGGCTGCACTGGTTTTGTATGCTGGAAGAGTTTGTCTTACGAAGGGGCGAGAAGAGAACTTTTTTGTTCTGCTTTTTTCATTTCAAATTACCTCCTAGATACAGGAATTGTATTCTGACACTTGGAAGACTCTCGCTTCTCTAACAACATACTGTGTATGTAACTTTATAGCAATATTCTTTCCTTTCAGCTCCCAAAAGTCTTATTTGCCCTGCTTCTTTTTCTTCCTGCAGGAAACAGGATCTTCAGAGGGTTTTCTGAAAGCTCTTTGTAATATTAGCGAACATGTACAGGAAAACCCTCAGGTTATGTTCAACTCCTGGTATCCTTCACTTTAGATTTAAGAAATTCCCTTAAACTCTCATTAGTGGAGACCTTCTCATTCCTATAAAAGTTTAAAGAAAATCTTTGTCTAATCAGAGATTTAGCACAGCTCCTCAGTGTGGCTGGAGAAAGTAGATTCTTTGTGCTTCTCTGTTCATTCTGGAGCAAAGATAATTGTTACAAAAATGTGTCTTTATTGATGTGACCCTCCGGTTCCCTCATCACTCTTAGAGTTATTACCTTTTCCTCTCTTCTGCCTTCTGCAAATCTTTTAATTGATGGGAGGGAAGAGTCAAGTTTTGATTAAACACTGATGAATCCAGGCAGGATTATTTGGGTTTCCTCTGCTCCTGTGTGAGCTGGTATTGGCAGAAGAACACACTCTGCGCTCTTGCTGGTTTCTCACCTAATCTGGCCCGTTGTACAGTATTAGTAATTTTCAGATTATTAAAATTATTATTTTTATTAGTCTGTTTTTAAGCAGAGTGGCACAAGGAAAAATAATTCAAGTATGTGTCTTCAGCAAAGTTTGTTTGTATTCTGTCATTAATTTAAAATTAATTTATGTAATTTTTTTCAAGTTCTCTCTCCATGAAACTGGTTATGCTAGAACTTTAGAAACTTTCTCACACATAATTAAGGGGAAGAGAAGCTGGAAAATATATGTCGCATAAGGAAAAGAAAGTAAAAGTCAGAGTGAAGAGAATTTAACCGTTAATGTTTTGGAAAGCTTGAAACTTCAAAATATACATGGATGTTTAGGGGGCCCATTACACAATTTTAAGGTTCTTGCATTCAGATGCTATTAAAAATTAAAATAAATGTTCTGTGTTCCCCATATGTTATTCCTGAGCTGAGAGCTGCCTTCCCTCTAATCTCTAGGGCTTGTAATTAGCTCCTATACCTGACTCCTTTTTCTTTTTGTTTCTCTATACCTGACTCCTTTTTCTTTTTGTTTCTCTCCCTCTCTCTCTCTTTTTTTTTTTTTTCCATTTCCTCCTCTCTCTCCTAAGATAACTATGCTCCTAAAACAAGAAACAAGCATCCTGTGTGCCTCCCCAGGCACATTTGAGTTGACTGAAAGCTCTATGATCTGAAACTTTCACAATTCACAGTCCTCCCCATACCTTTTTCCTTTCTTTTTTTTTTTAAGTTAAAAAAAAAATAAAATTGTTTCTTAAAGCCACTGGATGTAGACATGGCTTCAATGTATTTAAAACAAACACACAAAAAAAATAGTACCCCATCATCAAACCTTCTGTAGCTGATTTGTCTTCTCTAATTCATGAATGTATGATGTAGGGGCTTTCTCAGGTAACTTCTACCAATTAGGAGTCTTAAGGAGTTCCTGCAGCAATGTCTGTGTACCTCTACCCATAAGCAAGCACTGGACAAAGCAAAGAAGTTTAAATGCCACTGGAAAGCCAGCTTTAACCTACTTCCTTCTGCTACAAAATACTATTATTCGAAACCTCAAATGCATAATGTGACAGAATTGTACAAATGTTTTTAGCTATGTTGAGGTCAGAATTTAAAACTGTGATTGTTCAAAAATTAATGATGAATTTTATTTTGTTTTGAGTTTCAATCAAATCATGGCAGTTTAAGCTAAAGAAATCATTTTTGTGGAAGAGTTTTGGGAGTGAGGAGACTTCTGAAAACTATTCAGAACATATAATGCTGGGAGAAATTCCACTAATGAGAAGTGCAGGTACATTGTACTCCATGAATAACGTATCACAAAGAATCCATGCATTTCGTATCGCTTTATAAATAATTGCACTATGCATGTGCGGGGGCGTATTTGCAGATAAATACATCAGTGCATGGTTAGGTATCCAGTTCAGAGTTCCACGTGGGGTAGTTTTGTTTCATAAAAATGAACTTTTATTGGCTGTGAAAAGTGTCCTTCAGATATAGGCAGCAGCAATTTTGATGGCAAAAATTCTCGAAGATGCAAAAGGCATGCTAAATGTTGCAGCATTGCTAGCACAACTTCCTACAAATTGCTTTGCTTTTTGTTAATCATGTTTTTCAGCATTACCTTAAGAAGAAAGACAGAATTTTGCGTTGGTTTTTTTTGTGGTCTATTCTTTGTCTTAAACATGCTACAACCCAAATGAGATACAACTGTGTTCAAATGTGTCAAACTATTTTTTTTTCATATGAATTCTAAAATACTTATATCCAAGTCAACTTATTTTGTTGGGCTCAAAGCTGGAGATTAGCCGTCGATAGCTTTTTGTTAGTATCACGTATATTTAGCACTGGTTTTGCTTATGAAATTCCTCTCAATTCAATCAGATCCTATTTATTTATGTAGATCCATTATAAAATTATGTAGAACATGGAAGTTTCTAAGGGCCTTGTTCCCTTAATTAAACAATTAACTTGCCATTTTGGATTTGATCAAGAAATGATTGAACGTGACAGATTGTCTGCCCCCTGGAGCACGTAACTATGTCAGGGTCAATCATGTTTCCTTTGGAGTCAGAGGGAAAGGGGCTTTCTCGTAAATTAGAACACAGTACTGATTTACAGTAGTAAATACCATACATAACTGATTTTTGTTAATGTTCTTATAAGATTAATCAAATAATCAGGAGATAATTTAGTATGTCAGCAAGGTGGCTATTTAAAAATCAAATTACAACAAACTGAGAAGACCCATCAGCTGGGTGAAATATTTCAATTATATAGGAAATGAGAAAATAGCTAAGATGAAAAAGCCTGGGAAGAGTACTGGAGCTGTAAATCCTCACTCTCTACTTGAGTATCGAAGCTGCCTTGTGCCTTTTGCCGTAGGTCTTGTACTTTGGGAAGGATGGGGTAGTTGTTGATGTTTTGGAGGCTATGGAGGAAATTATTTCAAATCTAGCTAGTTTGGGTAATGGTGAGGAGTGCTCTGTCTGGGGGACATAATACACCGAGATGCTACCTTGTATCTGCAGACAAGTTTGTCATCAAGCCACTCAGCAGCTTTGGTCTGCTGGCTGTATTACTGTGCTTGTCAGCATCAGAGGATCATAGAAAGGAAAATTAAAACCGGGCAATGCAAATTACTCGAGCACTTCAAAATCCTGCAACCATGTGAAAGCACTTTATACAATTTATGTGGAAAACAATTGCTAAGCATCCTTTGGATAATTTCCTTTTTCTTCTTCCATCTTTCTGCCGCTGAAGGCATTGTTGATTTTATTCCCAAGTTTATTATAACTTTATTATGGTTTTGGACTGTTTGCTAGAAACAAACAGGTTCCTGATGCACTACTGTAAAATGAATAAATATTTTAAATGGTGCTTTTATCAGAAAACTAAGAATTTCTACAGCCACTTCTTCCACTCTATTGAAGTGAACACCCATCATTTTGGCAGTTGTCCATCAGATGTTTGCAGAAACTGAGTTATTTGCATATTGGAAACTGTTCACAGATACATTAAATAACATTTTATTGTGGACATCTGGTCTGCTTAAAATCTGCCAAAGTTTGTATCAGATAACTGCAGCAATTCAAATTTATAGAAGGAATCTGTTCTGAAAATATGTTAAAGCTACTGTCCCTCTTTCATTCCTAGCATTTACACATTATTTTGCAAAAGCTGTTCTTGTTAAGAGTCTGAGTCTTCCCTGTAGAACAGCTTCTTGAGCTTCTTGTATTTGTTTCTAGGAAGGTTACAAAGAACAAAGAAATATCTGCATCCCCAGTTACGATTATCCAACGGAAAGAATGACCCTGTGCTCAAATATGCTAGGGATTAAAAATAATAACTAAAAATTAACTTTTCAGATAAGCCAATATATGGATGTGCATTTCATAAAATAACGGAACTGAACACATATGCTTTACGCTGCCTATAACATCTGCAGGTTATGTAGGAATAATTTAACTTTACTCTGCTCATTTCAAATATTCATTAGTTTAGAGCTGTGTACTTTACATTAGAACAGATTAATGATTTGTTTTGCCAATGTATTTTTTCAGGTGAAATTCAATGGCCTGTTCTTCTATGAAAATAAAAATGTGACTCTGTCCCAAAAAGAGGAGGCTTTTTTTTTTTTTTTTTTTTTTTTTTTTTTTTTTTTTAGTTGGTGTTTGATGATACATATAGTACGAGGCCAGTTTCAGTATGCCTTACTACATCTATGTTGAATTGTATTTGGACATGTCACTGTCAAAGAGCCGAGGGTTTCTGTCAATTGGGCTACATAGAGTAGTAATTAATTTTGTTATAAGAGTGTCAGTGTCTGAGAATTTTCTGAGATAGGACTCAGCCTCTGCGCTGTCCTGGGTTGATTGACACCCGTTCCCCTTTAATAACATGGAAAGGATGCTTGCTCGGTGTGGCTTTTGGATGGTACAGTGCAAGTTGCACTATTGACAAGGAACAAAAGGCCAAGTCCTGCTGTGATACAGCCATAATAAACGAGTTAACTTTAATAGGGGGTGATGGGGATGGCATTCTGCAGATCTTTCTGGGAGAGATTTGCCCATGACAAGCCCTAACGTGCATTTAGCCTGCGGATCCACAGCGTGCTTTCCTTAACAGTAGATCTGGCTTAGGACAGGAGCCTTTTCTGAACCATTTCAAACTTGCCCTGACAGCAGATAGGATCATACGATGCAGATTCAACCATTTGGTCCTTTAATGTGGCCATGCACTAGACCCATTCCATGAAACGATCCTGTTCTTTGAGCACTTGTATGAGTTGCATACTATTTTTAAATACCACGGTGGGATCGCTTCACAGATCTACTTTGAAACATATCCATAGAAACGACTGATTCAGCACAACTGATTTGGAGAATATGTTCTAGCGTTAAGAAGAAGCAACTGATGAAGATAAGGCTTTCTTGCATGTCATTCACCAGAATGGAACTGTAATTTATGTTTTGGATCATATTGTCAGTTTTCTAACAATTTTTCAACTTCCCTTATAAAAATTATCACATTTAAGTGTTATAGAATCATAGAAGTGTTTGGGTTGAAAGGGACCTTTAAAGCCCATCCAGTCCAACCCCCTGCAAGGAGCAGGGACATCTCCAACCAGATCAGGTTGCTCAGAGCCCCGTCCAACCTGGCCTGGAATGTTTCCAGGGATGGGGCATCCACCACCTCTCTGGGCAACCTGGGCCAGTGTTCCACCACCCTCATCGTAAAAAATGTTTCCCTTATGTCCAGTTTGCATCTGCTTCCTTCTATTTTAAAACCATGACCCCTTGTCCTATCACAACAGGCCCTGCTAGAGTTTCTCCCCATCTTTCTTATAGGCCCCCTTTAGGTACGAGATGAGTAAGCATTATACATTGAGAAACTGAAGTACAGGTGGTGATGGGGATTTCAAAATCAGTCTGGATTGCTTTCACTTCATTTCCATGAAATTTAAAAGGATGGCACCAGAAACACAAAATGGCCAATGCTTTGTGTTTTAAAAACATGTCATAAAATCACCCATCAGACAGGAAATATGGCTGAGAGAGTCCGAACTAGAACTATGCAAACTATTTAAAGCACAGTCCAGACATGGTGTCAAGTTATCTCGTTTCAGGCGTTATTTCAGTTTGAACCTTTCCATGTGTTCTTTTACAAACTGAGAGCGGTGAGAAAGCTTACATCCTATTTCAGGCAAAGCCAGGCTGCTCTCTGGCTCTATGAAAGCCACAGAAAACTGAAACATAGAATCATAGAATTATAGAATTATAGAATGGCTAGAGTTGGAAGGGACCTTCAAAGGTCATCTAGTCCAAGCCCCCTGCAAGAAGCAGGGACATCCCTGACTACATCAGGTTGCTCAGAGC
>WHYT01017375.1:101845-131513 GCA_009806455.1 Tetrax tetrax | reverse complement strand
TGTGCATGATCTGGATTAAAAGGCTTTGTGAGCATCCCATTGGAAAATGAATCAAGGTGTGACAAAAAGAATTATGAGGTTTTTTGGTTTGAGGTTGGATTTTTTTTTTTTTATGGGGGAGGGTTTCTTTTAGGTTTTTGAGGGGTGACTGGGTTTTTTATCTATATATTTAATTGTGCTTTGGTTTTTTTGTGGTGTTTTTTCTGGTTTGAGGGGTTTTGAGGGTTTGGGCTTTTGTTTTTGTTTTTTTTGTTTATCAGATTGTCTGATTGACTGGTCAAATGCTCCATTTTACATGATGCAAGTTGATGCCATCTTGGCTCATTTGGTACTTCTGCTGTGTCAGGGATAATCTGGATGGAGAATGAATTTTTTCTTACTTTTATCCTTCAGCAATGAGAAATCTAAGTCCTGGTTCATAAACAATAAGGACCGTCCTGAGTCTTTGCCCTTTTATGGAAACATTTGGTTAGCAGTATGTCTTTCATTCTTTCTACCTCTGCTGGAATATCTTATTTCTTTCCTCTCTCTCTCTTTCTCTGTCTTTTGTTTGTTTGTTTTTGTTTTTTTGTTTGTTTGTTTGTTTTCTCCCTATTCCTTAATTTGCTCTTTCTTTTTGAGAGTGGTACTGTAGGCTTTCAGGATCCCATGGCACCTAAAATATTTACTGCACAGGTTTTTTTAAGTTTTCTAGCATGACTGACAAGGAGACATGTATTTTATAATTTAGTTTTTCTTTTGCAGCCAGCTGATTTTTCTGAACTTAGCTTTGTTGCAGAGCAATAACTGTGTCATTTCTTTGTCTCAGAAAATGAAAGAGGAAAATCAAGGACCTCCCAGAAATTAAGAACTGAAAACACACTCCTTTGGCACATGTGCAGGAGGAGAACAGAAACTCTTTGCTGTATCCCTGTCTGCACACACACGTAAAACGATTGCTGATTCTTCTTCTCTAGTCCACAGCCTGGAAAGGTGAAGTGTCTCATTTTAGAAAGAAGGCATGCTACTGTCACAGCATCTCCAAAAGGAGGGTGGAAGCAGAAGGGTCTAAGCTCACTTACAAAGTTGAACGTCTTGTACCGTGCAGTAGGAACAGGCTAACTGGGGCTTGCTTTCATCCAAGACTGTGCTGGAGGCAGTTCAGTTGAAATAGCTCCTGAAAATATAGACATCTCCCAAACTGCTCGTTTAAAATCTGCCTCCAGTAAAATTTACTCCCTGCAGCTCCCATCATCTCTTCTATCTGGAGCTGCGTTACGTCCTCCTTGCCTCCAAGTATCTCACTGGGCATCGCTGTCCATGCATCATCAAGAACTGAACACTGTCTTGTGTGTGAGCTCTGGGGAGCCTGAAACCTCACAAAGATGCTGTTTAGAGCCAGCTCATAGATTTAAGGCTTCTTTTGTGACGCTAGGAGCTAAAATCTTCCTCAATTTTAATGAATGATGAGATTCTGTAGGATGCAGCTGATACTCATGCGTCAGTATGTTCTCTTACGGAGAAAAGATGGGCGGCGGAAATCAAATAGAGAAATTACCACTAACGACATTCCCTTGCCTTGCCCTAGCATCTTGTAGCCTAGAAGCTGAACAGTTGAAAAATTCAGCAGACAGGCTTTTGTACTGAATAACTGCATTGAAACCCTTGCCAAGAAGTCCTCTAAGCGTGGAGAGGAAGGGGTAGAATTGTACATGCAGCATAGGAAAATGGGCTTTCTGTAACAGTTAATTCTGGAAGGTTTCAGCCTTAATGTAAGACTGCCATAGAGTGGTGAGTTTGTTTATTCTTCACATTAAATTCTACTGCAAGTTATGCAAGGGTGGTCAAAAATTTTCCAACAGCAAGTTTTTCCATCACAAAATAGCAATTCATTGAATTACAATATGTGTTGGGACAGGGTTGAATGGTTAAGACGTGGCTTTCTGTCCTCCTCTTTTCTCAGAGGAAGTAGCCCTTGAGATCCTGATGTCAGGCTGCTGTTACAGCAGGCTCTGAGCTCAGCAAGCATTTCCAATCTTCATTTTCCCACTCCCTCTTCCCCCTCCACTGAAATTGTGCTCCCTGTTCACAATATTGCTGAGCTGTCTGTAATGATAAATGATGTGCCTTTCTTTAAATTTCCTTTCTGCTCAGTACTAGATATTGGCCGGCTTGGATGTGTGTTCTGGGTGGATAAATTACTTTGGCAAGTCATAGAGAATTTATGCACATGGCAACAGATGTACCCTGTGTGGTAGAACCTTTCTTTGTTGTTCTAATTATGTAACTTGATTTTACCTGAGGCAATTATATTTTCATAAACAAAGCTTGTTTCAGGTTTGGGGTTTTTTTGTTGTTTGTTTTGGGTTTTGTTTTTGGTTTGGTTTTTTTGGGGTGGTTTTTTTTTTTTTTTTTTTTTTTTTGGGGTGTGAAAGATGAACCTCTGGTGCTGAAAGAAATTTTGGTCTCAAACCTTGTTATAGGCCGAAGCAGAACTGTGCCATTACTCAGGCACTTCACCCTTTACTAAGTGTAGATCTTTTCACATACAGGACTTGTCTCGTCAAGTGGAACTTCAGAGGTTCAGAGAACAAAGGCTAGGGTTTGTTTTTTAATGATGATTACTGTTGTTTGCTAAAGGTAACTGCACACAACATTTGGGAGGAATATAAAGTGGGTGGAACCAGGCCGCACTACATAGGAAAATGTTTTTGTTATTAATTTAGAAAGCAGTGTACCTTTGGTAGTCAGAGAGGAATTTTTCCTATTTCATACTATCTTTGTGTTTTTCTTTGTTTCAAAGGAGCTGCGAAAATGAAGCTTCACACAAAAATCCAAAATAGTTTCAGGCTTTTGTGCCCCTTTTCCCTGTAAATCTAAATGATTCCAGACAAACAGTGCTGGGCTTATAGGAACAAATACAGAGGGAAAAGTCCCTAAAGGTTGCTTTTATATTCGTTATCTGTTCAGCCTGTCTTCAGCGTGTTCTGAAAAGAATTTCCATGGACAGATTTTGCTACATGGACTTACATTTCCAGGCACAAGTTTTACCGAATTTTAAGGTAGTACACGAGATTTCTAGTGGCCAAAAAAACGCACACTGTTTTTTGGTTTGTCTGAGCAACAGTAAGTGTTGAAACCACTGAAATTCCTCAGTCTTTTCTCGGCGTCTGTATTTTATGCATCTTTTAAACTTCTTCCTTGCAAGGTAACAGAGCCCCTGGTCCACAGGAAGAAAGCTCTGCTCCTGCTCAGAGATATGGTAAAGAACCAGCTGCCATCTGCCCCCCAGAGACAGCCCTGAGTTACACGATGGGATTCTTTCTCTTTTCATCTGGATGTATTTTCTTGAAGAGGGGATTTCATGGGGTAAAAAAAAAAAAGATCATGATCAGCAGCTGCCTGTTCCGGGAAGGCCCCCGGCGCTGTCTGACGCGCCCCGAGGCCCGGCCCGACCGGTCTCGCGAGAGAGGCGGGAAGCCGGCGCGAGCGGCGGCTGCAGCCGTTACTGCGAGCAGCGCGAGACCGCCCGCGTGACCGAGGGGCGCCCGCCGCCCCCCTGCCTGCGCGTGTGAGGGAGCGCGCGGCCCGTCTCGCGAGAGCGGGGCGGGCGCGAGCCGGGCGGTTTAAAAGGCGGGAAGCCGCGGCGAGCAGCTGCTGCTGCGACCGCATCCGGGTACTCGGGGCGGAGCGAACGCCGCCAAGGACCGGGGGTCTGTGAGGAGGAGTCTGGGTCCCGGGCGTCTTTGGGCTGTGTGTGTGCGGAGGAACCCCTCGCAAGGAGCGGCATGGAGAAGACAAGGAGCAACGGGTACAAGCTGCACTGGGATAGGTTTCACCTTGGTATAAGAAATAAATTTTTTATAGTGAGAGCAATCATTCACTGGAACCACCTCCCCGGGGTGTGGTAGAGTGCCTGTCACTGGCGGCTTTCATAGTGTGACAGGACAGGCTGCTGCGGAATGGCTCCCTGCCCCAGGAAAGGCTGGACCGGGTGCTCCCTCCAGGTCCCATCCCACCCGGGCTGCTCTAGGGTACCCTCTGCTGGGGCTTCCCGAGGGACCAGGTAGCTGGGGGAACAACCGAGCTGTGATTCTTGGGTTCGGCTGAACTCTTGTCACTTTCTCTTCCTTTGTTGGTGGTTTGTTTATGGCATGTTTTGGTGCAACTGACTCCAAGAATCCTTTTGCATAAAGCTTCTGCTCTTTTAGTTAGGATTCTGTAGTACTTGATATTTGAGCTAGTTAACAAATTAACAAATTAACAAATAATTGAAATAATTCTTAAAGAACCATAAAACATCTGTTTTATTAAAACTTTTGATTGGTTAGGACTTCCAAAACCCATTGCATTTTCTTTTAAAATCTGAAAGATACAAGAAGCGTGACTGACACAGGTTGTGAAAATGGAGAAGGGAATAAAGACTGGGGCTATATTTTCCATCCATCACATACATTTTGGACACTCTTGCTGGGCTAAAATAGATAGATTGTAGCTAAAGGTTGCTGGAAGAAAATTATCTTTCTCAAAGGGGATTCTAGAGATGCATATGAGCTCAAGGTGGGAAGTCAAGTGCATGGGTCCAGGTCCGGATCAGTGGGGTCCGCAGCCGGGCACAGGCACGGCTGCAGCCCAGCTTGGGCAGCAATCAGGGGCTGACGGCTTGAGTCAAATGCAGCTCTGCAGCGCGTGGGGCCAGGCTCCTGCTTCTCACAGCAGTCTGAGGGACTGTCGCAGCACTGGCCTTGAGCACGGTCCCAGCGAGGACTTGCACCCAGGGCTCTGACACAAGCTCCCTGGGAAAAGACAATGCCCTTTGTGTCCCTCTACTAGTACTGGATGACCTCATACCCTTGCTGTCCAAGCCCTTGAAGAAATGCTCTGCAAAATAGAAAGCTAGTTGAACACCTCCCTACGTGTACCAAAACCAGCAAAAATTCAGTCCATGCATTGCAAATGATAGCAGTTTTCTGGCCTTTTTTTTTTTTTTTTTTTTTTTTTTTTTTTTTTTTTTTTATTTTTCATTTCCCCAGTAGATATTCTATTCAAATAGAAGGTATTATGCAAACAACAAATTTCTGTTTGAGTAATGTTTCTGTTATAGCAGGATAGCATGTGCCTGTAGCTCCCCCTCTGCTGAAATCTACAAGAATTGCCGCAACATAGTTTTTGATTCAAATAGTGAATCCCCACTACTCTAAATCCTTCCCTGCAGCTCCCCGCTCCCCTGAATATCAGTACTGTAAATAAGTGGCTGGTCTAAAAAAAGAGTAGGTGGTGCATAATATTAAAAACAGTAGCTTGTTGAGCAAAGCTATTTAAAAAGATTCTGAGTACCACATAATAAAGGTACTATCAGCAAATACCAGGCTAGCATCTCAGCTAGCTTTACTGGACTGTGAGTTATTGCTGTGGTCAATAGATCTCTTTTCTGTAGCATTCTGCTTATGTAGGTGATAAATCTTACAGTCTTATGGGAATAGGGTCAGGCTTCTGCTACTCTGCCCCATTATTTTTCTCCTACATCATTTAGAAAACTGCTGGACTGAACCATTTTTGGTGCAGCGACTTTTTGTTCAGCTACATAGTAAATTCTATTGTGCATATTAAATTTTAGCTCAGACCACATTTTAAAGTCTATCTTGATAGAAGGTGAAACTGAAATAAAATCGTAAGCAAAAGAGCAAATAACCATGAGAAGTAAAAAAACCAAATGTTATTTTTAAGGAAATGTTTAGATATAAAATATAAAAAGACAAAGCAAGTTTTTGTTTTTAATCATAAGGAGGTTTTTTTTGAAGATTTTTCAAATCTAAGAATGAGTAATCTAGTAGTGCTGGCAGTCATTCAGAGAAATTTTCAGTAATTCTGTAAACTCTGGGAATATTTTAAGCAACGGGTGGTTTGAAACTCTTGCTGTTGAAAGAGAAGAAACACAAGCTGTTAGGTAATGATGGACAAAGCATTTCACGATTTTGGTGCCACCTCGGTACAGCCACTTGCCAGGAATCACAACTTTCACTCTACTCCTCTGTATGCTGGCTCTGTTCCCTTGTTTTTCTGCAGACAGAGATGTGCTACTGCCCTGTAGGAGCAGGCAATGGGAAGAGGAGCGTGATTTGCTTTTAGCCCTTGCTGTGAGCTTTCTGTGAGCCAAAAAGACCCTTCAGTTTTGTTGTCTACATTCAGGCAAAGGGACAGGACAGAGACACGGTGGAGTCAAGATGTGAAGGGCAGTGAATGGCAGAGCGCAGGATGGTATCGCAGACATCCCCAGGTAGCATTAGCAGCTGGTGGTTTTAGCATCTTGTTCTGTGGCAATAATTATGAGTTACGTACCTGATACCACAATAAAACATCACAGTCCAAAGTGTATGGGGTCAGTATATCACTACAGGATCAGAAGGTAGACAAATATCTTTATTTTTTTTTTATTTGTTAGGCCGTATATGCTGCAGCAGAATGCTAAATTTCATTTATGAGAGTTTGTTTGAGAAAACAAGGGTTTCTTTTATTTTTAGCTTTTAAGTCTGATGAGCACATAAGGTCGATGTTCAAATATATAACAAGCTGCTGGAAAGAAGAAAGGAATAGTCTGAATGACAAAGAAGTAAATTTTTGCAAGAAAGTGTCAGCCCAGCTGTTAGGGGAACTCCCCTAACATTAAAGATAAAGAAGCAATGGAATAGGTTACCAGTCAGGTCCCGCCAAACCCTATTTTTCTTTGAATCTATAATGCAATGCCTACAACGTCAATGATATCCATAAGTCTTTATTTCCTGAGTACGATTTGTTAACCCAGAGAAATTGGTTCAAGCTTCTTTGGTTTTTCTTCTATTCCCTTTGTCAAATAGCTATTTTTCCCTTTCTGACTATATTTCTTCCTTATCTTTCTCACAGGTTTTGTTCTTCGGTAGGCCTTCCAGAAAAGTAATTTGCTGTTCTCTTTAATTTTCCAGTCCACACTGCTTTGGTAGTGACCGTCTAGCTCAGAGAAGAAAAGTACTTTCTGTTAACAGTTCTTTTTTCAATACCTGTAGTAAACTCTTTGTATTTCTCTAGGAAAGCTCTGTGGGTGTAACAACAGGTCTTTGACCGTATCTTTTTTCATTAATTCTCAGTGCCAGTTTAGCTTCTCAGTTAGAGAGAGCTGAGAAGCAGTTATTCACTTGTGGGAGAGCTTGTCAGCTACTCTTTCCATAAAGGAAAGGTAAATAGCTGCTGTGCCACTGAATGGACCATTTGTTAGTTTCAGTGATGAAAGGAAGATCATGAACTTGGATTTTTTTTTTTCTTTTTTTTTTTTAATTTTTAGACATGCTGACTGAAAGTATTTAGGTTATTGGGTATTTAGGTCTTATCTGTAAAACTTTTTTTGATCTGTTATGTCTAAAGCCCTGCACATGGTCTATATGGAACCTTACTATGTGCAAGGATTTTCTTTATGTGATTGCTGCTACTTAACATTTGTTTGTTTTTTTTTTTTTCCTAGCATTGTAATGGAAAGATACCAAAAGATACACTCTTATACTTTCATAGCATTAGGCTAGGAAATGTGTGGCAGTCTCTTGCGTTTTGGACTTTGGCTGACCATACTAAAAAAGAATTGTTCCCCAACTGTTGTAGTGCACTGACTGCGTAATAGCTAGCTTCTGTGTGCTAATCTGAAATAAAATTCTTAGCTGTGAAAATAGTTACCCAACCAGAAAATAGAGAAGTACATTAAGCTACTCTATCCTATTTTTCATTTATTTTTAAATTGAATAAGCAATATGCAAAGAAAAAAATTTTCTCCATACACAAAAATGATCTTCTACCTTAGAGTCTAATATAAGAAGAGACCAAACAACAACATGGCTTACTGTAGCATCGTTAAAGGTAGTGTAGTTCTCATAATAGTGCAGGGGAATGGGTCTGAGTAATGAAGTGGCCTCCACCAGCTATGGAAGTGCACCGTAGCATAAATATTTCTTAAATCTCTATCAAAGTGATGATCTCTACAAGCAGAAGCCATGCTTTGTTTATAAGAGCTATGCAGATAGGTTAAACTTGTTCTCTTGTAGGAATCATTAAGCGCTTGCCATACACAGTTGTAACCACAGGTGTAAGAAATGAAAATACCGCGAGTTGTATTGTGGCTACCCAAAGCTGATTCATCCGCTGGCGCTTTTTGCCACATGTCAAAAGATGTTCAGCTTTATAGTAGTAACGTTTATTTTGTAGTCCTAGCTGAATTCCCGTTTCAGAAACGTCTAGTTTCTCCTGGAAGCTTTAACATTAAGGTGGCTGTAAGAGTTATTTCACAAACTATTGGATATTTTGCCTTGTGTCTTTGAATAAACCTTCTTTCTGATAATTTTTTCCTCTGTATTTGGTTCTACACACAAATCCAGACACTTTTCATTTTTCCCCCCTATAGCTCAGTTGTCTCCTGAAGTGTTCTTCATACATGTACGATGTGTTCTCATCTGGCACCTTCTGCTTTTCAAAAGATCCCTGTTTAGAAGACAGGAGACACATGACATCACTGTTACCTTGTCACAGTTGCTTATGGGAAGAAGGAGAAGATATTTTGCAAGTAATTCTCAGTCTGAAAAATGAGCTTACCTTATTCACATGTGCATTGAGGATCTGGGATATACTGGAACATGCTCAAGGCATGTGAAATCTTTGGATAGTTTAGCTGTCAAACCTTTAACAAGTCACCACCAAGAGTTTATTACCATTTTCCCAGATGGCTGTGAGCTATGATGGGACACGGAGTCAGGAAAACTAGAGATTGAGTTGTGTCACAGTTATGAGGTCTGCTCCTGTGAAATCCACTGGTAACTTACTGAAAAAAAAAAAAACCTCAAAGAAATCCTTTTGGCTCTAATTTCCATGCAGTACAATCACTCCTTACACATGGACTGAGGTTTCAGACTCACTGTAGGAATTGGACTTACTGTAGCTGGGCATCAAACATGTGTTTTGATCATGGCCTTTTTCTGATCTAAAAGTCTATACATATGCCATATGCAGCTGCAAAACTGTCAGAAATTAAAAAACCTGGAGATTGCCTTGTATGGGGCACTGGAAAGATTAAGCGTATCACTAGCCCCACTCTTAATGGATCTGGCATGTAATTGGAAGATTTCTCTTTTAACTGCCTCTTACCTTGATTGGCAGATAATGTCATCATTTTGACTGGTAGTCCCCAGTCAATCATGTGTCATATTGTAATGCACATTTCTCTTGATTCCCTGAAGGATATACTAGACTCTGAGAGTCTGTTGCCAGAGGCTTTACATATTACTGTATTTCTCGGTGATGAGAATAGATAGGTTTTGTGGTTCTTCCTTAAACAGGCAGGACTAAAGTGAAGACAGAAAAAGCTCCTTAAAGTTTTTCAAAAGTTTTTCAATTAATTCTCAAATTAGAAGACCTTGCAGTTTATTTTATGCAGCAATGGACCAACTGTTGAAAAACAGTTCAAAGTAATGAGCATTTCAAGGAGAAGAGTATATAAAATTCTCTGAAATTTTTCTACCTGAGACTATTATCATATGACATAAAGAATTTCAGATGCTTTTTGCTAGGATGTTTGAATTCTGAATGACATAGCTGATGCACCGATTTCTTTATTTTTCCTCCACTCAAAAATCCAGAGCTGAAATCACACACAAACATAAGGTGTCTTTTGTTTCATGGAACTGCACTGTCCTGTAAGTACAAAAACTACAACAAATACAAAAGGCAAGAAATAAAAAAACTTGGTGATATTAATTAGGTCAATTTTCTCTTTTTCAGATGTTTTATTAGTCCAGACTGACCTGTCATTACATAAGAGTAGGAATGATGTCAAGTAGTGTTATTGGACAACACAGGGAAGCAGATTGCCTATAATTATAGATGGCAATGGAATATAACTTCTTTATCACATGTTGGATTATAATGGACATATTAAGAACAATGGCCTTGTGTATTTTCCTAAAGTCTGATCACTTTTCTAAGAGTACAATATAAATCTTGGAACAATTACTTTTTCTAGCATCTTCCTTCTAAGAAAAAATTTCAATTAATTGATTTATGTAAATATCCTAATGAACAAACTAGGCACATTTAAAGCACATCTGAGAAAACAAATTTGTAGTGTCATGAAATCCTATCAAGAAAGCGATCTAACTGAAAATAAAACTAACCTTGGCCTACTTATTGCCCTGAGACTTCAATTTAGTTATATGTTAAAACTAGTTCCTGAAAGATTTTTATTGTAATTTTAATATCTGGTGGCATGAAGAATTGGAGTGGAAAGGTGTAAAAAAGGTGAGTTTTTTTCCAGAGGACCATTCCATCTTTGTTCTTTAAGCAGCGATGCAGCTTTCGATATTGGTTTACTGTAGTCACATTTAACTGCCTGTTCTGCCTTTGGAAAGCAAAGAACACCTCCAGTATCAGTTAGAGCACTCTTGTCTGACTTAAGGATACATTAATTTCTCCAGAGAATGACTGCATCTAAATGACGGTCAGACACTTAGGGGTGGGGTTTTTTTGTTTCCTATTGCTAGCTTAGACTATGAAAATACTCTAAACAGTGTAAATAATTTAGACCTAGAAATTGATGAAATTTGCAGGTTTACGTCAAATTGTATTAGTACAGAATTTCATGGCTTTTTTCTTAGTAATCTTTTGTAGTCCTTGGTCTCATGTGCTATCTCTTTATGATTCTGAGAGCATTCCTAAGAGATCACATACATTACTTCTCAGGAAGTGCATGAGCTCCCTCAGAAAGTAGCATTAGAAGAATGAGCAAAATGCATATTATTTGGTTTATTCACTGAACGAATCGGGTGCAAACATAGAAAATGAATCTGAGACTATGTGAATTAGCTAGTCTGAGACTGAGAGAAAGGATCAGAAAATGTTCTATGGGCCAACTGACACTTTGTCTTTCATGGTAGTAAGTACTCAACTCTTTGGTTTCTTTGTTAGGGGGAGGATTCAATAAGCTTTTCCATCTCAAGAACACTGAGGACAGAAGTTTCTTAATATTATTATGCTTCAGTTTGCTAACTAATAGGTCCTATATGGTTAAAAATGTGCAGTTAAAATGTCTCTTCTGCAAGTCTGTACAGAAATAATGAGGCATTTATGTGTGCATTAATTATAAATTGAAACTATATCTCAGATTGGAAAGTGTCTTTCTTCTTGTAATATAGCCTGTGGGCTACTGAACTCATCTCAGAGTTACAGTAAAGCAGAAAACCACTTTACTTCCATATATTGACGCTGCATTCAGTGAGTAATTAGTGGCATTTTTCTTTTTGTGATGAGTTTATGGTGGTGTAACAGCATATGGGTGTGAAGATTACCAGCTCATTGGTAAAGCAAAAAGACCCTAGATGAAACACTGGAACAAAGAGCTTAGCATATGTAAAAATGCAAGGTGGCTTTGTGGTTCTTCTAGCTTGCTACTTTCTTTACAGATATAGTAAAGTTGCAGCACTGTGGTAGCATAATAAGTTAATTAAAGTTGTATAATCTAACCACTAGAAAAAAAAAATTAAAGCATTTTTGTATTCCTGATCTTTTCCTTCATATGTATGTTTAATATTTCATCAAAAAGAGTAACAAAACTTCTTACTACACATGAAAAAAGAGAGGAATGGAGTTAGCCCTTTTTTTCAACTGTCTAGAGTAAAAACTGTGTGTTTCAAGCCCTTTTTGAAGTTGGATCTTTCAAAATCTAATCTTAGGAGTGCTAGTCTCTGTTAATTGAGTAGGTTCATAGATAAATACCTGTGCAGTGGCATGCAGTGTATGAGAGAATTATAGGAAGAAGCAAATTGTGGATAAACCAATGAACCTTTTGGACTTTAAACATTATAGATGAAAATCCTTGCTTTTTCCTAGTTTTAATGTTTTATTTCTTTATCTGTAAGCTATTAATGTGCAGAACGAGATAATAACATTATCATAATTCTACTTGTTTTTCTACTTTTCAAATAAATAAAAATTATGCCAGGTTGTTCTTAATCTAGCAGAACCTGTTTCCATTTAATTGTAATACAGTAAAAAATAATACAGTGAAAGCCCGAACTGTGTTAGTGAACTACAAAGTGTGATCTTTAAAGTAAGTGTCAGACTCCAGGGAATCTGCTTTATAAAAACAGAACCTTACCTTTTGTGTGTTCTACCTGAATACCTGATTTCTGAATTAGTGGATGTGTTTAGTTTTCATCAGGCATCAGAACAGCTAGAAGATTTACACAAAGAATGATATGCCCTGTTCATTTCACAAATTAATAAAATTCTAGATAATGTCTCACTTGTTAGCATGGAGGTTTTATGAACAGGTGTAATGTAGCACGTGTGGCAGAGTATTCTAGTGTTTGGAGCTGTCTTCAAACCTTTGTTGTTGTTTTTCAAATGACATCAGCAAAATAGTGGGTCATTTCTGTGTGGAAGAAAATGGAAGGGTATGGACTTAACTACAGAGAGCCTGAAGATGCAGAACTTCCTCCCTAATGGATGTTAGAACTAATCTTATTGTGCCTGCACCAGGCTTTTGTGATCCTCTGTCATAACCTGATACAGACTACTTGAAAGAAAATATCCTCTTCCCTTAAGCTAGGCTGTGTAAGCACGGACAAGCTGAATGTTAAATTGGGGAAAAAATGGGTTGCACCTTTAAGAAATAGTGTTAATATTGTGTTAGACTCCAGATGCTCTTTACCATATAATCGTTATCATAAAAAGTCTTAATGTAAAAGATCCTAATAGAGTCCCACAGTGTCTCAGGAGCAACCTGGATTGACCTTTGCATTTAAATTAGAGAATAATTAGATCCAGGAGGAGGAAAAAAGTGCATTCTGCTTTCCTCTTCTAAGGGAAACACACACATAGTCCCAAAACTATTAAGTAAGCATTGTGAGAACATGGAATACATTTATGACTGTGGAATGAAAACTATTTATTTTATTGTCCGTATCAGTATGAAAGTGCTGCATTGTTCTTCCTCTGTTCACAAGCTCTTTTTAACAGTTGAGCCAGAGTTAATTCCAAAATAAATTGAAAATAACAAGGATAAAAAACATCAACAAAGTAGACCTTCTAATGCCTATGTTTTCAGGAAGTAGCATAAAAAGGCATACATAGAAGAATTCCCTGACTTTTCTTAGAAAAAGTAGTAATGCTGTCTGCTAAGGAAAGTAGTACTGTAGTGAAAGCTCTTGTGATAGAAGTTCTCCGTTTTTAAGCCTTTTATGTATGGAGAGTTGACTATTTGCAATCAAGGCAAGGACGTATTGTTTTGTACAACCTTATTTGAAATTACGGACAGTATTTGTTAATTTGCAATGGTTCTGATTTTTTTTTTTTTAATAAGTTATCTTTGAGATCTTAAGCACGAAATCCTGAATTACTTGAAGCTAACAGAAAAAAAAGAAATTGTAAATTTTGAGGTTTCTCTATAATTTCTTAGAAAATAATATTCTTCATTAGTCTTGGATAATGCCATCTGTTACCTAAGCCCTGCTAATATCTATTGCCTTATTATTCCTGACTGACACACCTGCTGCACATTGGCCCCGTGGGGAAAGGGGCTAAGAAGGGAACTGTGGCAGAAGGGTTTTAGCCCTGCTCTCTCTTTGCACTGACTCCTGTAACAGGTGCCTGACATGCTGAAGGTGAATCACTCCGAAGCCAAGGCTCTGTTTCAGCAGAGAGAGTGCCAGTCTGATGCACAGTTTTTCTGGTTTTCCTTAAAAGCTAGGATGTTACATTGTACTTGGATGAGGGCTAGTGCCTAAAAGGCTTGATGGGGTGTAAGGGATCTTCTTTACAACAGTTTTTCAAATAACTTTTGCCAGCACCCACGTCTATAGACTCAGCAAATTTCTAGCGACAGCACTTGTGTTGAAAACAAAGGCAACTCACACATCCCTGAGCATGGCTCACAGTTCAGTATCTGTTTCGGTATTGGTCCTTGGAGAATCTGCTCAGCCTTTCCTGAGAGAGGGAGAGGCTTAAATATTAATGGCACCCTAAAGCATGGACAAATTACTGCCTATATTACCATCTGTATCCTGTTTCGAGGAAGCAAAACACAGAATCACAATACAGTGTGCCACAATATGTGTGGTTGGTAACAAGTATTAAAAGAGTTTATATTCCATGAAGTTAGAAGTGAGAGCTAATCAAAGGTTGTTACCACTGTGTTTTGTGAATCTCTCTCTCTTTTGTTCTTTTAGAAGTGCTAATACTTTCAGATATTCACTGGCTTTCCGGAAGGTTGGGAAATGGTTGAGTGCAGTCATCTGGAGCTGAAATATTTCCTATTACTTGCCTGTAAGAGATTTATTTAGACATCCTCGCTGTAGTGAGAAAATAGCTTGTGTATGTGCCCTAAAAAAAAAAGCAGTCCATGGAGAATATACCTATCTTTGTGTGACAGATAAATAGTTCCATGAGGATGAAGTTGAGGTTAACCCTGTGTTATGTTTTTGTTATTCAAGCTAGGGTTTAAACCAAGCAAACTCCTGAAAATCTCTTGAGGATGGAAAAGTTTCTATCTAGGTGCATTTTTTTTTGTTTTGGGGATCATCAGTGATGGCTGATGGCCGAGTATCTCCTGGTTTACATGGCGCTTCTAGCATAAGCACATGAAACAGAACGTGCAAGATGACACTGAATAGCTGTTTGGCTTGGCATCATGGAGTTTAGGAGGAAAGTGAAATGGGTTCTGAGGCTGCCCTGTGGACAGTGCTGACATGTCATGCATATTCTCTGTACTGCTGGGGCTGTGTTTTATACACTGAAGTTGACCCTTCTCCCTCTATTTAATCTTATTATGTTTTACAGTGGTTTACATTAGCAGGGAGATTGTAACAAGTGACTATGCCTCCTGAGCTTAGGAACACTTCATTTGGGTTGACAGAAGCTTTCATTTTAAACACATTTCTATAAAGTGGAAAAAGTCTGGAACACCATATTTGGCAGTTTCCTCTCATGCTACCATTTTGTTCCAAATGAAATATGACAACACAATAGTTGCAGTAATTACAGTAATTGACTTCAGAGAGTTCAAGATGATCATGTAATTAGCTGCTTTATGGGAGAGAGATCACCACCATCTCCCCATTTCCACGCTTCTGTGGTCTTCAAAGGTGTTTTACATAGGACTGTAAACCAATGCACTTTTACCTGAATTCTGAATACAGTTCACAAGGCTGACTTGTGAATTTAAAAACAAAATCAAACTGCTGTAAGAAAGAAATTCCTTGCCTTTCTTCCTAACTAGGAAAAGTTGTCATATTGGTGCTCTTGCAGAGCCAGCACACGATGAGAGACGTTGTAATTGGCAGAGAGATAATTCATTTAAAAATGTCTCTTTTACTAAGGAATTGCAGGTAATTTCAAGAGAATAAATTAGATGCCATAAAGGATCTTTACTGATGTCTTTTCAAACTTTCTGTGTGAGAAGGAGAGGGCAAATAGTCTATTGAGAATTTTTATATAAGCTGTGAACGAAGCACATAAAGCTCTAATTGTTAGGAAGCCACTGTGCTCTAAACGGTTCACGTATAATAGGATCATTTCTATGCAGCTTCAACAGAACGTTCTTCCATTTTCTGGAAAACAGACTTGTGGCATGGCAGACGTTTTGTGTTTCTTTGCCTACAAAATAATATTGCGAAGAAAGAATGTAACAGAAACCAGCTCCTATCAGATTTACCCGGTTGATGATTAGTTGTAAAAGGAAAACAGATACCTCTGCTTATGCAATAGTAGTAAATCTTTGACTTTGAAAAAAGCTTAATAAGATTATTACAGATGTGTGCAGCTTTGGAAGCTCAAGACAGAATGAAATTGCCCTTTTCGCCTTTTGTATACTATTTCAAAACAGTAGACATTAAAGCTGGAAAACTTCAAAACATACAGTTAATCACTGAAAGGGCAATATAAACACCTAAAACAAGGTATGGGTTAGAGTCAGATCCTTTAGGCAATACTACTACATAGAAAAAACATTCTGAGCTATAAATTCTAATTAAAATCCCTTGGTTGTTTACACACAGTTTTGTACTTCATTAGGGTCTGAGGTAAACTTGCAGATTATTATCTCCATCCTCAGTAAAGTTCAAAGGCTGAGCAATTTTATCCAACAAATAAGTTAGTCCTGCTTCAAGCAGGAGATTGGACCATAATGCTTGCTTGAGCATCCCCTCCAGTCTGAGTTATATTATGATTCTATGGTTAACATTAGTATTCTCTTAATTCCAGATGATGTCATTTGAATTCAGACCTGATGGCAATAGACACTAATCACTCTTGTGATCCATGGTAACTAATTGGGTGGTCCTGAGGCAGCCCACTTGCTAAGTAAAATGTGTTATGATAACCACTAGAAGCTCTAGCTTGTCCATAATGGAATTGCTCCATGTTCAGAGAGACCTTCCTTGCACTAGGTGACACTTCAAGTCTGGCCATGGGGGAAAAAAAATCAGGCATAGAAAGGAAAGATGGAAATTTTCCTGCTTCCAGGTAGGAAGCAGTAGGTGGGTGATGCACGTGGCTGTTTTAGTTCGTAGCATAGCTCACTGCTAAAAGTTGTTACTTGATGTGCATGCACACATTGAGACTGGCTTGTGCTTTCCACAAACAAGAAAAATAGTTATCTTGCAGTGTGCATTAGTTAGTAGAGACCATAAGAATCCAGATTCTGATGGATCCGTCTCACCTGTGAACCAGTTTTGCTTCCAGATTACGCAGTGTGAATTAGCACTTGAGTTTCATAGGATTTAAAGGGTTTGAAGTTGTAGCAAAGTCAAAATTTCTATATGAAATATGTAGCAGAGCAGATAGCTAAGCAGGAACATCCACAGCTTTTAAAAAGCTGCACCTCTAGAGTTAGAAAATTGGAAGTGAAATCCTCTTCAAAGTGATAAATGCACTGAAGCCTGTATTAAATAACCTCTCAAGGGACTTCCCCCCCCAAAAAAAAGTCTCTTAAGGGAAGGGAGGTTGATCTTCTCCTGCATGTTATTTAATGTTGCAGTTGCATTCCCTGGTGCTTTAAGTTTAAAGTTTCAATGATGCCTTGATCTCCTGATTAGGATTTTGATGATGTGTTAGCTGTGAACAACTACAAGTGAACGTTTTTCAGATGGAGTTTCAGATGGACAGCTGTGCACTACAAGAACAGAAAAATAACATTCCTATTTTCTTTCAATCAATTGACAGAGCTATTGCTCAAATGACCCTTTCTTGTGAGTGTTGTAAATGATCTGTAATACAATCGTATTGTTGTTTCTCCGCTGTCTAGGAGTTAGTGACTTTTTTATTTTCCTCCTTGCTTCTCCTTTGGGTACATAACTTAAAGGTTATTTTTTCCTTAGCTGTTTTCCTAACTTCATTCTTTCTATGTGTAAAGGAATTGTTGTTATCAGACCAGACTTATCACTACTGAGAAAGCATGTGGCTGTTACGTCATGACCAAACATTCCCATGTCAGGATCACTTTTATTATTGTATTATAAATCATAGTACTACATGAACTCAAATTATTATTTCTTTAACTTATTTTGCAGTTATTTTCCTCCACAATATTTCTGGGCTTGGTTTTTGTTTTTCTAATTTTTTTTTAGCAGCCCTTTTTTTAAAAACAAACAAACAAAAAAAAACCAAA
Organism: Tetrax tetrax; assembly: GCA_009806455.1. NCBI lineage: Eukaryota > Metazoa > Chordata > Aves > Otidiformes > Otididae > Tetrax > Tetrax tetrax. Next base: position 113,866 of record WHYT01017375.1, on the reverse strand, counting down.
AGAAAAGAATTCCTGGCTTAAAAATACATGGTAATAAATCTCCCTTTTAAAATTGCAATTAAAAAAATAAAACTCTTGGCAATCTAAAGCTTCAGGCTGATACTGACCGAGTTCCTGGCAGTGTTGCTTCATGATTTCTGGCTGTGAATGTATGAAACTCATGGAGAAAGCTACAACTACTGGCAGGATTTTCTGTAGACTGAGGGCCAGGATCAACATGCTCCTAACTTTTTTGCCTGAGTTGCAGAAATGCTTCAGTGATTAATGCATTTGTAGGTAGCATTGCTCTGGTGCAAAAGCAGTTGCAATCTCTGTAATGAAGCAGTTGTATCAGAAGCAAGTGTGTATTGATTGTCTGGACAGGATTCTGAAGCAGCAAAATCAACTCTGTTTAATGGATTCATTTAATCCATTTAGTGGATACTCTAGTGAGATCCCAAACTATGAAGCACTGTGTTGTGCTGCTCCAGAGAGGAGCTCTATGGTAGAGGAAGTTCCATATGTGAAAGATTTTCACATTTCAAAATTGGCTCAGTTGTGCATTGGAGTGAAACAAAAAAAAAAAAAAATCCCTGAAATTGTCTAAAAAAACCTCACCAAACAAACCACAAAAACCTCCAATCAACAACAACAACAAAATACAGAAAAACACACTTCTATCTCCTGCAATCCTCCTTCACGTCTCCCAAAGATCATTTAATTGACTTACTGGATTTCAACATTTTAATTTTGACTTTTAAGGTTTACTGTGCGTTACACCCAATACAAAGTATTTTCAAAATGAATAGTAGAAATACTTCCTTCTATCAGGTCAAAACAAGCTGCTTTGGACTTTTTCAAAGTGCCTGCATCTTGTCTACAAGATTTTTCAGGAAAATCTAATTAACACTTTCATCTCTTTGAAGATGTCTGCTCCTTGCAGAGGGGTTGGACTATATGACCTTTAAAGGTCACTTCCAACCCAAACTATTCTATGATTTTGAAGGAATTTGGCATTCTGTTATAATATGGTTCGAGCAAAGTTTGTCTAGTCAGCTTGCCTGGAGACATTCTGAAGGGGCACTTTAAGGTAGGTATTGGCAGATGTTTTCCAGGTAAATGTCACCAGGGCCAGGATTTCGCCTCTGAGTAGTCAAAAACCTATTATCTTTCTCTCTTCTGCATGTGTCCTGGTTTCAGCTAGGACGGAGTTAATTTTCCTCTTGGTAGCTGATGTGTTTTGGATTTTCTATGAGAAGAATGTTGATAAATACACTGATGTTAGTTGTTGCTAAAGAGACCAAGGTCACTGTCTGTCTTCCCAGGTTTTGCTAATGTACAGGTACAGGAAGCTGGGAGGGATATAGGCAGAACAGCTGACCCAAACTGGCCAAAGAGAGTATTCCGTGCCACAAATGTCAGGCTCAGTACTTAAGTGGGGGGGTGAGCTGGTGAGCTTTTTTTGTTTGTTTGTTTTACTCTCTCGCTATTCAGAATTGTTCTGGGACTGTTTACAGGATGCTCAGGATGGGCTCTATTGGTCTTCGGGTTGTCAGGTGATGAGAAATTGTGCATCATTCATTGTTTTGTTTAATTATTTTAAAAATTATTTTTATCATTATTATTATTTTCCCCATTACTATTATTATCATTATTATATATGTATGTATTATTATCTTCTTTTGCTGTCCTAGTAAACTGCCTTTATCTCAACCCACAAGTTTTCTTTTCTTCCCAATTTTCTCCCAGTCCTCTGGGGAGGATGAATGAGCAGCTGTGTGGTACTTGGTTGCTGACTGTAGCTAAACCACAACAGCATGCTGATGTAGGATGGCACACTGAATGCAGAGAGTTGACTAACAAAGCAAATGGTGTCTGTTGCCCCTTCTATTTAAGAGTATTTCAGATGATAGATGACGTTCCATGGGAACTGAGTGCTGACCTGCTTTCATGCATGGGATAAGGCTGTTTTTCATTGTGTGGCATGGAGCCATGGGAACTTAAACCCCAATAAGATTTCACATCTCCACTTGCTTTGTCTACTTTTCATCTAAGCTTGCTACCACTACTGAGGAGAACCTTACCTCCTTGCTAGCCCAGTTGACATCAATGAAACTAATTGTAGAATTGCAAATACTGTTCAGAATGGCTTACTCTTGCTCAAAACCTGTGCCTTCAAACTCCCTATGACTTTAGTACATATAATCCTGCTGTGGGACGAAGTCTTGAGTAGTCTTGTTGCTACTTCAAGTCCAAACAAACCAAGCCAAAAATTAAATCGTATTTATATATACTAACCCACTTAAAATATTTATCGACATTGTCAATTGCTTAAAAACTCCAAGGCATGTATTTGTTTTTCATGTACTTCTGCTTTTCTTCCTGTTTTGCTGGGTAGCACATCTGTTTGAGTTTCCCGGTTATTCTGGTGTTATTTTTCAGGATGAACAGGGGAGCCTAATCAACTTGAACTAAACCATTCATTATTTTACATACCCCTTTGGTGTTCCTTTCTAAGGAAACACAAGTGGTTCTCGCATCACAGACAAAATATTTTCAGCCATTTGAAAGCTGAACGCAGCACTGTGTGGGAAGGGCATTTTTTATTTGTAATAGTGTACACAGACTCCACACGTCTGAATTAAAACCAGCTTTCAAGGAGGTAGTTTAGCAGTGCTCAGAGCTGGCGGTACAAAATCAGAGCCGCTGTAACAGGGAGGCAGTTTCTGCAAGTCTAAAAAGGATTAGCTTGAGTGGCTTCCATTTTCTTCTTTCTGAATGGATGAACATGGTAAAGCAGTTATTTCCTCTGGTTACATATTATGTACAATTATGCCACTTGTATGAATTATTATTTTTAACTCCAGGAAAGCCTACACAGCTTGCTGGAGTTTTTTGCTGGTGTGTGGTTTGTTTGTTTGGTTGGGTTTTTTTTGGTTTTTTTTACACCTCATAATAATATGTGACTGGAGCCTGTCTGCCTTTGAAAAGATTACAGGTTCCCAAGCTTCACATTCCTTCTGCCCAGGATAATGCTCCTGTGTGCTATGTCAGAAATGAGCTGGCAAATATTTTTGATCATATTCTGCAACAGTCGTGAGATCAGCCGTGCTATAGCAAGAAGTTCAGTATGCTTAAAAACTTTTTAGTTTTTGTCTCAAGTAATCTCTGAAATGGAGTATTTAATAATTGGATACAGTGACATTTCTTTCCACAGACAGCGCATGCTGTTGTTGTTTTCATTTTAGAAGGAAAAGAATGATCAGGAAGTCTTCTTGCTCAGGTACCCCAGTTTGACCCAATGATTAACTGTCTAGCTTGGAAGATCTCATTTTGTCTCATCTCTACATCTTGGTCTCAGCTATTTCTTTAGGCCTTCTCCCAGAAACACCAAAGAAACAAACCAGGCAACTAAATAGCTCAAAAAATGTGGCATCCGTAAAGTGTTTGTGGTCATATCTCCGGGGATATGAAAGAGTCTGAAAGAGGATTTAACCAATCTGTTGACATCAGCTGGGCCTTAGCAGCCTTAGCCCTAGCAGCTTTACAAATGTATGGAACTACATCAAAGACACAACACTTTCCTTTGATTTTGGTTTAGCTATTTCTATTCGAAACAAATGTTCAACACATAGCGCATTGCTGATTGCTGAAGCATGTTGATCTATCATGAAAGTTGTGGATGAATAACAGCAACAGGAAAGAGCAGATTTAGTCTCACTTGTGTCATTATGCAGGTGCGAACAACACGGACTCCAATTGCCTTTAGAACAACATTGTTAGAAAAAAATCTCAGCAAGAAAAACTTAATGGGATTTTTTTTGGTGAATTTTGTTTCATCATTAGGCAAAATGCTCCTACCTCTTAGTTTCATAGATATTCCACTGCTGGCCTTCGAAGTTGCTGTATGAATTGTGGCTGGGGTGGCATTGCGTTTCCACAAAGAGACAAGGTGATAACTCTTCTGACTGGTTATCGTTTTCTCGAGAATAAATCTGGAGGGATGGGATGTGAAAAAATATCACTGGATCAATGGCAATACAAGCAGAAAAGGTAGCTGCTGCAGAGAAGGGTATTTTTTTTTAGTTTTCCTGTATCTCAGCAAACATGGTCTTTCGTATTTGTTGTAGATTGTGCAGGGCATGTGAAGTGAAATGCAAAGGTGAAAGAAGAAGAAAAAAAAAAGCCGCAATCTAAGGAAGCTGAGATTTGAAATATAGTGTCTCATAAAAGCTGCAATAAAGACTGGGGCTCTGGTATAAAAACACAGGAAGGAACTGTCTCTTTACTGAAGAGATTTGGGTCCCAATCCTGCAAAGAATTGCAGCACTCCTAAACATAATACATAAGTTACTGAAGTCATCAGAACTCCAGGACTCTGAATTGCAATCTTTATTGCCAGAATACTACATCTGTGGAGATGAGTGTCCTGTTGAAGTTCATGTGAGTTTATAGTGTAAAGAGATAATGTTAACAGATCTTGTGTGCATAACCAAGGCTACAAACTGCAGTGTACGGACAAAAGGAGTAGAATCTCATATGAGGCAGTAAAATAGCTGATATGATTGCAAGTTAATTCCTTTTTGTCTGTTAGTAGTATTAATATTTGTGTTTTCAAAGCTGTTCAAGCTTGAATTGCCTCATCTGGTTGCTTTCCTCTGGCACCTCATTTTCTTTATCATTAGTCCTTAACTAGACCAAAACTCTGGATTTTTGCAGGCTGCTTAGTTTGGGGGAAAAATTGGTAATGGAGTCAACTCTCTAGATTACAGTACTTAGAAAGCACGAATGAAAGACTACTCCCCCAAGATTTCATCACTCAACACTTCACCAAAAAGTCTATCTTTTTTATTTCCTTGTTTTTCTGTAGGAAAGCAGTTCAGTGATTTCATCTTGATTTCTTCCACTTTTCTTGCAATTTTTTTGGTGCGGTTCTTGCATTTCTTTGTCTTTTGTTATATTTAAAACAATAATTAGAAGATCTTTACCTCACTTTGTTTTAACTCCTCCCATTCCTTTTGTTTCGGATGATAGCAGATTCCTCTGTTTAGATTGAGGTTCGTATTTTTCGTTACATTTTACTTAATACTATGTTCACTAGCATTGAGATTTGATCCAGCCTGTGTTTCTAGACTGTACAGTTATGGTGTCTCTCCCCAAAAGTGAATTCACTGTGTACAGGTATATTTCACACGACAGGAAAATTGTTAAATCTCTTAAATTCCTTCATTGACATGTCTTGCCAATGCAGGCTGGAGGTTTCATGCCTGGTTAGGAGTCATTGCCTTCTGTACTTTATTCTGGTGTCGGGGCCAGGATTCAGTGAAGGTTACTGTGAGTGGCCACTGGCAGGATTCCTGAGACTGCGATTGTTCGGGTAGGGAAAATGCTCGGCTTCGCTTGCTCTTTTCTTTCAGCGCTGTAGACCCTGTGGTGTCATCAAAGTGCATAGCATGCTTGTAAGCAGAATGCCAGCGCGTGAAGGCGAAACTGAAATAATTGAGTGAAGAAGCTGGGAACAGGAAATATATTTGATCTAAAAGTCAGTTGCCTCAGATGTGTTGATATTGGAGCTTTTTAATACAAATATCTGGGGAGATGGTGGAAGGAGAGTTACAGCAGAGGGGGAAGTCATCAAGTGAAGCCTGTAGGAGTTGCACCTGCTCTTGCTGTTAATCAGTCTTTGAAGACCGCAGGAAGGGAGCTCCAGCCTCATGGCTCTGGCTTGGAATTTGGCAATGTAAGCAGATGTTATCCTGTACCTAACAGAGAGAGGATTATGAATCTGACAAGACTGGGCATATGGTATAAAGTAATCTTATGGAAGACTGTTATCTGCTCTCCTAACAATAGAAGCAATCGTTTCGTTTTAAAAAACTTTTTTATTTTTAAAATCATTTTAAGCAGCTGTTGAATTTTTGAAATGAGACTCAATGTACACTGCAGTCTCTTTAACAAAACTCAAGGTAAATGAATCATCTTCAAGTAGCACTTGAACTATTAGCGTGCTGCAGAACATGACTTCTCTTTTTGCCTGTGGATTTGCTTTTTTTTTTTTCCCCTTTCCAGAGAACTAGTTTAGATACTAGGAGAGATCATGTGAAAATAACACGCAGCGCAGTTCTCTGTATGCTCTGAGGTGTTACCACCGATAGAATTAACTGATCTGTGGGAGTGTCTTAGAAAACAAGTCTGATGTCATATCTGGAGATACGATTCTTTCTTGTGCAAAAAGGGATAGAGTCTTATGAACACTGATAGAGAGTGTGGTATGGTCGACACGCTGGAGGGGAGGAATGCCATCCAGAGGGACCTGGACAGGCTGGAGAGGTGGGCCTCTGAGAACCTCATGAAGTTCAACCAGGCCAAGGGCAAGGTCCTGCACCTGGGTCGGGGCAATCCCAGGCACAAATACAGGCTGGGCAGAGAATGGATTGAGACCAGCCCTGAGGAGAGGGACTTGGGAGTGATGGTGGATGAGAAGCTCAACGTGAGCCAACAATATTCGCTTGCAGCCCAGAAAGCCAACCGCATCCTGGGCTGCCTCAAGAGGAGCGTGGCCAGAGGTTGAGGGAGGTGATTCTGCCCCTCTGCTCCACTCTGGTGAGACCCCACCTGGAGTACTGCGTCCAGCTCTGGAGCCGCCAACATCAGAAGAACATGGACCTGTTGGAGCGAGTCCAGAGGAGGCCACAAAGATGATGAGAGGGCTGGAGCACCTCTCCTGTGAGGCCAGGCTGAGAGAGCTGGGGCTGTTCAGCCTGGAGAGGAGAAGGCTCCAGGGGGACCTTATAGCGACCTTCCAGTGCCTAAAGGGGGCTGACAGGAAAGATGGGGAGAAACTCTTCAGTAGGGCCAGTTGTGATAGGATGAGGGGTAATGGTTTCAAAATAGAAGGAAGCAGATTCAGACTGGACATAAGGAAAAAATTCCTTACAATGAGCGTGGTGAGGCGCTGGCCCAGGCTGCCCAGAGAGGTGGTGGGTGCCCCACCCCGGCAACATTCAAGGCCAGGTTGGACGGGGCTCTGGGCAACCTGATCTGGTCAGGGATGTCCCTGCTGCTTGCAGGGGGTTGGACTGGATGGGCTTTACAGGTCCCTTCCAACCTGAACCATTCTATGATTCTATGATAGTAAATTACTTCTCTTAGATTTAGTTGCTTTTAAAGTTTATTCATTTCTTCTTAAATGCCTTTGCATAAAACCCAGCTCTATTATTAGCCCAGTTGACTTGTGCTAATATTACTTTCATGGTAATTCTAATTCCCTATGTAAAGGCCCTCAGAAACAGGCTCCACAGAATTATTAGTAGCCTTTTATATAGTAGATGAGGGAGGAATACAGTTATTGCGTATCTGTCTTTTTTGGTTATGATTAACAGATCTGTGTGCTAAAATCCATCTCTTTTGAGTCTCTGTTTAATAGTATGATGGTTAATCTTGCAATAACTCAATAAATTGTTGAAATTCCACCAAAGCAGCTCTGCATTAAAGAGATTAATTCAATTTTAAAACTTTTTGTTCGTGGTAAACCAGTGGATCAAACTGAAAGCGTAAAGCTTATTTTAGCAGTACCTCTCTATCCAGCTCTGTCCTAGGAGATGAATCTGTCTCTGAAAAGACCCTCCAATGCAAGTCAAAACAGAAGGGGTACATTGTCAGGACCCTGAGGGCACCAACAAGCTTTAATGGCCCTGAGCAGCATCACCCCCCTACCCCTCCTCTATTGCCCACCAGCCCCAGGGAAGCTCAGGCCCTGCTTGGAGCTGCACTGTGGGGTACCTGTCTCCAGCCCCGTTTGAAGAGTCCAGAAGATTCCTTCCTGGGCCTTTCACTTGGCATGGGATTTCCTGCAGGAGCTTTGCTGTTCCCACCAACCTGTCTCTCCTCAATCTCTGAGCAGATTGCTGATCTTTCTATGTTGTTAGATTCCTGATCTCAGACTCGCTGCATGGAGCCAGCCACTGGTCACTGGTGAGGCTGTACCCAGTTCCTGTAAAGAGACAGCTTGTGGTTTTGCCACAGTTCTGAAGTGAGGTTGGCAGTGTCAGCACAGTTTTTACATTTCTGTTATGACAGCAGCTTCTACTGAGAACATTTTTTGAGATTAGCTTTGGTCTTATGTCAGTGCCATTAACAGAAGAGACAAAGCTTTTTGCTTAGGACACTGGCTTAGTTAAAGGCAGAAAAGGCCTTTAAATACTACCTTGCTTTGTGAGAGATCTGCCCATTCAGCTATCAGTTTTACCTCTGTGCAATAGGAGGACTCTCTTTAAGTATGTGGTGACAAGTAGATTTATAAGGGTCCAATCTGTATTGGAATTCTACAGCTGTTAAGTGCAGTCTGTGACAATTTGGGGAGGAGACTAACCCCTCTAACATGCATAGCTTCTGTTTCTTTTATTAAACTAATAAAAGCTTTATGCTGGTAGGGATATCTGTCTGTGTGATCTACGGCTTTCCATCTCTAGCTGGTTTTTGGGAGAGGAAAATACAGAAGTGACAACAGAAGAGGAAAAATAGAAAAGGGAAGGGGAAAGAAAAAAAGAGAGAAAATGTGGTAGATAGGTTCTAATACAAGTTGTAATATTGGAAGGGTTGGCAGTAGATAATTGAGGAATTAAATTCTTATTTTCATTGTACAGAGAGAGAAGAAAGCTATCACTCCTCTGAACTTCTGCCATCTAAACAAACATTATCACTCCTCATGCTCCGTATTGTGCCTTAGAGCAAACTGTGCCCTAAGCAATTAACTAACAGAGGAGGAGAACAGATAGTCAAAAATCTAAAGAAACTATACTGAATCCATGGAGGGTCTGGAAGAATGCCAAGGTCCATACTGCCAGCCAGGTATTTCTGTACTGATTCTTCTCGGGTAGAGGGATGAGCTTAAAGACATACCTAAAGAGCAGCTGCTGTGCATCATTTTTGTCAAGAATACAGTGTTTGTTGACAGGTCTGAGTATAGCAAACACTGCAAGTGTAAGAATGGTTCCTGCTTTTGCTGATACAATTTTTGACTCACTGATTTGTATACGTTGTGTAGGAGTATGTGTTTGTGCTTGTTGAAATGATGAATAGTTTCCTGATTCAGCAAAGAAAACTTCACTTTAATCTTGATGTAAGACTATAACGAGCATAGTCTTGTACCACCCTCTAGACTTAGAATAGCCATATTTGCTATGTCCACTGTGGAGGACTTGTCCTAAGTGGGTTAGCAGTGCTTACAAAACTCTGATAACGATGCAGTTGAACTTCCTACTAAGATAACTGATTTATCTGATAACTGAGCGGGAAATAACTTTATTATGGCAGTACAGGTCTTTGCAGACATCGGTAATCTAGCCAAATTGGCCAAAGTAGTATAACCAGTTTACTGCTATGGTAATTGGGCATCCAAGTACTATTAAAGTGATCTTATGGTTGATGTTGCTGTAGATAGCTCAGCAGTTAAATTCCAGACTGCTCAAGTTATCAATCCTCTAGATAAAATAAGCAGCAATAACATAATGTGTGTAATGAGGTCTTCAAAAGTGTTTGAACTGATACACCAGGAGAGGCTCAGTAATATCATATGTTTCTTTTTAAGTTGATGTTTACTTGATGTTCCTTAAGCTTGCCTCTGTTGTAGATTCTTCTGAAGAATCCTGTCTGTCTGTGAAGTGCTCAGAGAAATCAATTAAAATCATAAGCTAAGATTTTTTTTTTTTGGCATAGAACCATGCAAATTTTCCTTTTGAAGGGAAAGTTTCATGGGGAGTTCATTTCCCTTTACTCTGTGCGCACTTGGCTGCCTTCTAGTTGTTGGGTAATTCTGGCATTTTTGTTAATTGAGACCAAGCTGCTTGTGCTTCAAATGGTTATAGGTACTATTTGCTGGAAGAGGAGTGGTCAGATTCATTATGCTAACTTTATGGCACACTGAGATGGGATTTTTAAAAAATATATTTAAAATAGCTTAAGTTCATCCATAGCAGTCCTATTTATTGATCTTAAAATTTCAGTGAGATGCTAAGAAAAAGGTTAGTTTTCATAAGGCATAATGCCTGACTAAACATCAAGGCCTCAAATCCCCCAAATCATTCTTTTATGTTACATAAGCTTCCTGTAGGCACCAGGTAAGGCTTGACACTAGATTAAAATGGAGACATCAGTCCCTATTTTTATCCAAAAGGAGTACAGTCACATACAGCCTCATTTCACGTCCTTCCTTTCTTTTTGGAAGTTCATGCAGTGCCTTTTACTGTACTTCTTGTAGACATTTATCAAATCTAATATGAGAATATAGTTAAGTGTAATTCTTAATATGCAAATAAGGGCAAAACTCTCACTTCTCATTAAATAATGTGGTGGCCTTGAATAAGTGTTGTTATTTATGCTCGGATACATTTGCCGATTTTATCCACAACTGCCTCTCCCCAACTTTCCCTTAAGTGTCTAGCACTTGGCATCTCCGCAGCGAAGAGCAGTGCACCTGTTTTAGCCACGCATTGCAGTCATGAAGGAAACACAAATCAAGTGGTTTTTTTATACTAACTGTTTCCAGATGTCCTTATTAGTCCACTATTATTTGATTTAGCAAATGTAGCCCTGCTACTTTATTTAATACAGCTGAATCTGGTTTTTAAATCCCAGAGGGTGCCAGAAATACCCTGTTGTTACTCCCTCTGCACGTTTTCCAATCATAACTAAAATTGCTTTTGCACATAGAATTGACAAGATTAGTTTACAATTAGCTGTCTTGCTGGATTTTGATTGCATCTGTGTGAGAGGAAAAAAATCTTTCTGCTTATGAGTTGGCTAGTTGTGCTTCTGTGCTTGGCATGCAACAGTTCTTAGTAGCTGAGGGTACGATTTTAATGATTCGACCAACTTTGATATGTTTAGACTTAATTTAGCAATGCAGCGCACACAGAAATATTAGCATTAAAGGAAAGAGATTTCCGTAATCTTTTCTACCTTACTCTCAGTACAATAAAGGAATCAGCAGTTGATTTCATGGACCAGATAGAGGGGAAATGTATTTTTCCTTTTTTTCCAGCCCCAACCAAACAGTCTCATGAAATGGTTTTTAATAATTTTTATTTCATAAATAATTTTGTTTTATTTTCAACCTATGAGCTTCTTGAAAGCAGTTTTATTTAACGCTGCCATTTTTAAACTCCACTGTTCAGGGATTTTCCTCCAGTTCTACTGAGAATTTAGAAGAGATCCACTCTGAGGGAGGATTATCTGCTATCTGCCTAATACAGATTTTGCTGCTTCTCCTCAAGTGTTTACTGCTGAGGGCTGTAAGAACCATCTTACTGAAATAAATGGGCCTCCGTTCCAGTGCAAAAGGAGTGTCTATATTCTTATTTGTTACTGTCTATTATACAACATTATCTTATCCTTGAATTTACTAGGCAGGAGAACAGCAAGTGACAGATACAGGAATAGATCTTATGTATGTCACTGCAACTTCATCCAGTTGTGGAAGCATTCCCAAGTGAATTAGAGCCTACAAAAATGCATGTCAGGACATGAGGGATTTGGCATTGTTCAAGTATTTCATGTCCATACGTTCCTATTTTCATTCTGAGTTACCAATGGAAACGGATAGATGAATTTTGAACCTAGAAGGAAGTGATATCTGGTAGTACAACTTTTAATTGCATCAAGATTCTATGTTTCTAAGAATATTTACTTTTTCTCGCCAGCTTATTCAGTATGGTTTTTTTTCCCCTCTCTGGGAGTCCATTAGAGAAGGTGTGAAGAAGAGAGAGCAGAACAATAACAGGTATTTCTTTGTCTGAAGAAAAAGCCCCACACTTGATAGGGCTATGGGAATGCAGCTGATCAAGTGCTTTTACTTCTCTAATCTTTCTGACATCTAGAATTGCCGAATCCAGGGAAGATATACCAGTGCTTCAACACATCTGTTCAGTAGAGTGCGTAAATGGATAAGATTTAATTCAACTAATGGAGGAATATTTTTATTTTTTTTAAAAAAAGAGGACAGTAGTTGCTTTTTTTTTTTTTTTTTTTTTTTTTACAAATGTT
>WHYT01017375.1:89205-101825 GCA_009806455.1 Tetrax tetrax | reverse complement strand
AGGCAGAGCTGATAGATTTACTTTCTTTGCTGTTGCAGCTTAGGAAAGTTCAACAAGTCAGCTGTCAGATTCTGGGGCCCTTGCAGGCTAAGGAATTTCAATTTCAAAGTACGAGAGATTGAAGTCTTGAAACAAAAGATCATCAAACACTAATAATTCCTGACTGTTGCTGCAGCTGTGAAGTGGGTAGGAAAGAGTGCCTCTTTTTAAGGGGCAGTGAGTGTGACAGGGAATCTTGCACTCAATTAATTCTGTGGGGCCATATGAGGGAACTCAGATGTGAACGAACAGATCATTTAAGGCCACTGAAAAAAACCAGCACGTGAATGCCCATGAAATTGCTTTCAAAGGAACAAGAGAAGTTCTGTGAGAGCTGCTGAATCTCATTTCCAAAGCACCTCAGAAACCAGACTTGTCTTAGTAAGACAAGTGTTATGGAAGAAAGCATCGTGTACTTCAGATCTCAGCTCTAAGGTAGCATCTGAAATGCTAGCTGCTAACTCTGAAGTATATTCTCCTGAGCACATAGATATTGTTAAATGTATGCACGTCATCATATAAATGACATGCATGCATTTTATGATTAAACTACAGAAAAGTGATACTAGGGAGACCAAAAATCTGAATTTTCACCTTTGAATAATATTTCAAATTCAGCCTGAATTATTTAACAAATTTTACCCTTCCTAAATTACATTTTAAGTGTGTTTTTCAGCAAAGAAAATATTTGTCACAAAAATTGCAAAACTTTCTAGACAGTGACCTTTAAATCTTCCATGTTGCTCCTTTCCAAGACAAGCTTTTTCAGCCTGTAGATTTACTTTGCAGATTTGTTTGTAGACTTAGATTTACTCTGTTCCCAGATGTATTATGTTGCATTTGGCTGTATTAAAATGCATTTTTAAGTTCCAAGTGATTCATATATCTCTGTAATAGTAACCTGACTTTGCTACTTACTGCTCCATGAAGAATTGTAGCAAGAAGAAACTGCACCAGCAAAAACTTCGTGACATAGTTTTACCGCTGACAGTCTGCAGTGATGTGGGGCTAAGCGCTTTCTTTGACCTAAGACTGGAAAGGGACCAGCTGTCTGGTTTCTTATTAACACCTACATCTGGAAGTCAGTCAGTCAACTATTTTGTTGGTATGTCTTGTTTACATCATACAGTGCGAGTTCTTAATCGAAAGTGAAGTTAAAATACAAGGTATATGGCATCAACATATCTGCCTCTATAACTGACCCAAAATTGCTTAAATAAGCAAACTAAAAGAATGATAGATTTGTAACAGCACCTACATGGTATGAAAGCAATGCTGAAGGACTTCTTTTCATTGCTGATAGTGTCCCAGATATAATGTTTAAATGCTTTCTCTACTGCTAACCAAAGAGGAAAATTATGTCTAGTTCTCCAGGTAATATTTTAAAATAATAATATTAATAATAATTTAAAAATGACAATACTTTGAAATACTTTGACAATACTTGAATCTTTTAGAATTTCCTCAGCCTGTTGACATTTTAGCAAAAGAACAAAAGAAGCCAAAAAACTAGTGTTCCTAGTTCAGAAACATATGTAACTATTTCTTTTAAGTCAATGGTGTATATTGTCTAGGATTGTTGATACAGAAAAAAGTTTGATTTTAGAAAGTGGCCCGCACAGAAGGTAAGCTGTACGTTCTGCGTAAGGCCATAAAAGACTTCTGCTTTTTGTTGCAACTTGAGAGCAATGCCAAAAAAAACCCACAAACCCCCCAGATTTCTTAACTTGAGCTTGTAGAGAATTAATTCTTTTCTCTGATGTTAGCCTTGAGCTAGTTGCTGTTAGTGGGTGTTGAAGGAGGTGGGAATGGCATTTCCCCAAAGTGATGAGGCATGTTGAGCTGGCAGCAGGGTGGATTTCTGCAGCGGAAGGATGGGGCAGAGATGGGGAGATGGAGCTTGCAGAGCTCCTGCAGTAGGCAGGGTGGCTTTTGAAGAGAAGAGAAGATAAACCTGTGCTTTGCACTTGAAAGTGGAACTAAGGAGATATCTCTGGGCGTGGGAAGTGGCCTTGCGACAAGTCACCACACTGAAAGCAAGATTTAAGAAAAGGACTGGCCCTACAGGGAAAGCCTACCCGTGGGCACGTGGTGGCTTTTTTTCTTTAGTTTCTTTTAATGTATTTCCCTTGGTAAATCGGAGCTGTCTCTAAAGTTATAACTGACTTATTCTAAGTCAGTAGTTTGTGGTCTTGCAAAACCAGCCCTGAGATATTATAAGCTAGTGGTGTTTTTCATTGTGGTTGCTTTCAGGAAAAAGAAAAAAAAAAAAGGCATCTTCATCTCCAGATTCAAAGTGATTTAGGATCCCATTGCATTGTCTGATATGTTTATATGGTAATGTCTGAACACACGTGTCTGCAAGATACACTTAGAATTAATGACACCTCGCATTTGGTGACTTGGAAGAATTTATTGCATTTTCTTCTATGAGGTGAGTGGTTTGGAATGGCAAGATGTACTAATCAATAGGAGTTGCTTTTAGCTTGTGGGAGGCAAGTCGGATCCAAGATTTTCAGGAGAGAAATTACAAGAGCAGTTACTTAAGACATGGCTTTAGCAAAGGCCAATGGATAGATGTCAGTAGGAATGCTCTTTCAGCTTGAATTGCCTGTGACTCATGGGATATGCATGCGTAATTATGCAGACAGACAGAACAGTATCTCATGTGTTATACATGCGCTGACACACGCAGAGTGTGTTTTGCTTCTCACTGAAGAGTTTGAAGCTGAAGTGCCAGCTTCTTTGACTGTTGAGGAAATTGTGCCAGAACACCAGCGAAACCTCTCCAGCACACTTAGTAGCAGGCTGCTGTGAAGCAAGCAAAAATAGGCTGGGCAGAGCACTGTGCTAATCTGGTATATTGCTCCCACAATGAAGTTAGCTTGAGTACAGCCGGCAAGGCTACAGGGAGCTTGGATATATTTCCACTGTATTGCAAGTACAGAAACAGATAGTACCCAAAAGAAAAGAGAATTTATATCCTATATAGCAGTAGATTTCCCCAAAACACCACAAAGGGCAAATTACTCAAGAACTTTAATCAAGTGACTGAGTTTGTTTGGATTAAAAACCTTTCAGCTCTGTTTTCACTTAGCTCCCATGTTTGTGTGATTGCTTCAATTTGCATTTATGGGCCTAACATTGAAGCATCAGCACTGACATCTACAATCAGCAGTGTTAAGACTATGCACTAGGAATTTTTATTTAATCAAAATACTAATTTTAAAAAAAAAATTTAGACAGTGGAATAATAAGAGAGTACCAAGGAGCACACAGGCCACTTCATTTTTAAATCTTTCTCTGCCGTCTATGGGAGACAATACATTCATTTCTTTTTTTTATCAATTTGTTGCTTTTGCCTTTAGACTGGAGGGAAAAAATAAACCCCTGACCTTGCATGCTTGTCTTGAGGACAGTGGCATTCATTGCTACGATGGTTTTTGGGGTGTTTTTTCAGTTTGTTTGAAGGACTGATAATAAGGGCAGAAATAAGCTGCTTTTTCAGATCTGTTCAAGTCAGAAAGGAATAGTAGGTGTGACTGTCTGTGCAATGCATCATTGCCCTCTTTCATTTTACTGCAGTGATAACTGCTCATGTAAGACCAGTGCAGTGGGGATACAGCTGGTATATGAAACTGTAAAGAGGAGTTCCTGTTTTTATTTAGCCAAGCATCAGAAAACGGGGCAAATAGCTGCTTGGGGCAATTCTAAATGTCAAAGTAGAGGCCACCACAGAATGGAGGAGCACCTCTGATACAGAAGCCTTTGCAGATGAGTCGCAGAGATACGAGGACAGACTACAGAGAGAAGCTTGCCAGCACTATTCCCCACACTCGGAAATGGTGAGTCATCACGAATGAAAAGTATCATCCGTAGCAATGTGTGCCAAGATTTATGAAGAGCTGTTTTGTCTGTGTAATGGTGCCAAGAACCAAGTCTTGCTCTTTTCACTCATCCCAGGGTCTATCCAATAGGTTTTGAGCTCATTGAGTTTTTAATATTTAAGTTACTCCATCTTCTCCCCTATTATTTTTTTCTCACCTACCTGTGGATAATAGTAGCCATCTTCTTGTATACTGAGAAAATTTGTGTTTGAGGGAATGCTGCTGGTCCTGGAGGTGAGGCTTCTCTGGTCTCAATAATGCGTTTTTGAGGCCAGTCAGACTGAACTTGGAATATATGAGAGTTTCCCTCATCTGAAATGTGAATGGGCATTGATTTAATAGAATACTTATTTGTATTTCATCTGTATGTTTTGCATCATTTGCAGTGAGTTTGTATGCAATGGTTATGTTTTAGTACGACAGCACTTAAATTATAACCTTTTGAGAAGTCGTAGTTCCTTTGTACGTCAGCCATCGCGCTAGCCATTGCCCAGCCAAGCCCTCTCTAATATGGAAAACTTGTAGCAAAAAAAGGTTTTTTAGCCGTTGAAACCATCAACTGCTTTCTAGCACTTTAAAGCATTGCATGTGAGCATATTACAAAAGAAAGACCAAGTATTGCATTTTTGAACAGTTCCACTCCATCAAATCCAATATACCCATCTTTGTGTGTTTTATGAAAAAAAAAAAAAAAACCAAACCCAAAAAAACCCCCCACAAACCCCAGTGAATTTCAGATGGATTATATAAGTGTCCAGAATCAGGGCTTTATCTCGA
The DNA here is from genome assembly GCA_009806455.1 of Tetrax tetrax. Lineage (NCBI taxonomy): Eukaryota > Metazoa > Chordata > Aves > Otidiformes > Otididae > Tetrax > Tetrax tetrax. Next base: position 97,122 of record WHYT01017375.1, on the reverse strand, counting down.
CAAAAGGCCTATTTCTTATTGCTTTCTTCATACGTATTATAATTAGCACAGCAAAACTAAAGCAGGTATGAGATTAAGGATTGCCCCCTTAACACAGTCTCCCACAAAATGCAAGTCTTGGGAGGAAGATCCATCAGGGCTTAAGCTACTGCTAACTCAGCTTTGTTCCTCTTTTTGGCTTAGAAACTGGAGAAAGTGGATTCCCTTGTCTCAGAAAGTTAAAAGGCTTTGTATCTTTGAATGGCTGTAGGTACCTAACCTCAGATATGCTGCAGCAGGGAGTGGAAAATGCTACAGCATTTTTTTATACAAATAAAAGAGGAATTATGAGATATGCTGTGAAATGGGTGGTGCCCAGAGTTTTGGAGTGTGTGAAATAATATTAAAAAAAAAAAAGTCCGTTCTATGTTGGAAAGGCCTTTATGTTTGTACCTGATTGTTGCTTGGAGGGATTTCCTACTTAAGTCTACCATAGTTCAGATATTTTTAAGGTGATAGAGAAGATAGAGAAGATAATACTACAAAAGGATTTTAAAAAATTTCTTTTCAATGAAGATGTTTTGTTTTTCTGAGTAACATGTATTTCATAGTATTGAGAAATGTATATCATAGTATTGAGAGTAGGTTGGTGAGCATTGTTAAGTACTGCTCCTTATTACTACTTGACTGTTGTTTCAAGAGCTGTGAAAATCTTGGAAAAATTCTTCTTGTTTGCCTCTTCAGTGCTGTGCCAGATCCTACAGCCTGCAGTGAATCTGTGACTTGCAACCTGACATGCTTCTGCTTTGAGCTAAGGTGTGAGCATTATAAAAGGGTGTATTCAGACCAATAAGTGGGGAAAAAACTGGGGGCAGGCACAAGGAGTACTTAGGCTGAAGATACAGATTTGCCATCTACCTCCAGGAAATAGAAAATATCCCACAAAGTTTAAAATAACAGAAAAGGAATTCTAGGTTTATAGAGTTACTTTGTGTCTAAGACTTGGTAATAAAAGTACATATATAAGGCAGTTGATAATGTGGAGTAATGTTTGCAATACGAATCAGGGAATTTTGATATTTAGTCAGTTCTCTCATTGATTTACTGAGTCAGAATTTGTCAGTGCTATGCGTCCATTTCTATTACGGTAAAAGACGAGTGGTAAATTTGCTCCTAAAGATCTAGTGGACTTTTAAATATTTTGAGACTGTAAAATTTGCAGATGATCACAGAGTTGTGATTGTCTGTAGCATTACTTTAAAGTAAAAATATTTTTAATTCCATATTTTATTATAGTTTTTTTTTTTTCTTCACAAGAAATTTTACTTGTTTACTGGAAAGTTAGTTTACATTAGGAGTAAATGTTTCACGTGCCCCTGAAGGAAATACTAATTTACTTCTCAAGGTTTCATTAAACCCCAAACTCTCATGTCTTCTATGATGATAAGACAGCTTGTCTCATTCATGGTCAGCCACTAAATCATTTGTGTCACCCCTTATGTCGATGTAACACCACTGTACCTAGAGCTAAATTTGGACTCTAGAAGCAGTTCTGCTGTAATTCTTGTATTGATTGCTTTTGGGACTTTTCACGGGTCTATCTCTGCTGGCATAAATTATTGTCAGTAGGATTAACAAAAGTAGTAGCAGAGAGTGAGGACTCAACTGTGCATTCTTTAAGCAATTGTTACACAGACTGCAGTCAGAGCTGCCTGGAGAAACCTGGTGCCAAGCACCTACTGGTACTTGCCATGCTGTTATCAGCCTGCCCTCGTCATGGAAATAAGTGAGTGTCAAAGGAGCCTGTGTCCTTGTCCTTTGTCCTGAAAAGGTTTCAAACATTTGATTTTAAAATACTAACAATAACAGGAAAAACTAGAAACTGTTTAAAGGATAAGGAGAGGAGGAGTGAAAATAAAGAGCCTACACATGGGCTCAGCTGGATTTGCAGGCAGGAGTCAACAGGATGAGAGAGGTTTGATCTATGGGTAAAGTGTTAAAATGGGATTGAGACACACAGGTTCATCTTTTGGCAAAGGCTTCAAGAGTGCAGTCAGCTCACACATTTTATGCTCAGGGTGCCTCTGCAAATCCGAGATAATAAAGTTCTTCTTCGTTCACCCTTGGCTGGTATTGTCTGTGAGGAGACTAAGCTCTTTCAGAGAGAAGCTGTTTTGCTCTGTACATTGTACAACGCCATGCACAGTGTTATTCAGATTCCAGAACGGTTAAATCGGTATTGCCACCCCATATGCTTGGTACTGGATGCAGGTTGGATCAGTAATTTATCATCATTTCATGAGATGGAAAGAAGTATCACTGGATTTCTTTCTTCTTGAGGATAGAGATTTTGATTAATTTTTTCCCTTCTCTTCAGGGTTAGCACTTCACATTATATATATATATTTCAAGGCAGGGAAATTGCTCACTTGACAGCTGTGGATAAAACACACAATTTTAGATAAGGTTTTATATCCACCAGGGACAAACCTGCTTCAAGGTAATTAATAAATTAAATTAAATTCACATATTGTCTCCTGGCATGTATCTGTAATTAGAAAACTGTCTTGAAAAAAAAAGAGATGGCTGGTTTACAAACCATTTTGCAGCTAAAAATAGGAATGTCTAGAGATTGGGTGATATCAGGCAAGTCGGGCTTTCTTCATTTTGCGTTTAAAAGTTTTTCCCAGCTCACCAGCTTGACTAGCTTCAAGCTTGCTATGTAAAAGTTAATGGGGAAAGAATCACAGTATGAAATGTTGAATTATTTGTGCACAGTTTCTTTGGTGTGAATTTGATCTCAAAATTCCCTCTTTTCCCACCTGCCTCGTTTCTCTCTCTATTATCTGTCTTTCAGATACCTGAAGAGGAGTAGGGGAAAGTACTCCTTAGAGAAAATCTTTCTATGTTTTGGGAAGTGTTATTTCAGAGCTGGTTTATGGTTCTTTTCTTGGAGCTGGTCCTAATGGTATCGTCAGCTGACTTACACTGTATGTGAGAGCATGCAAATGCCACGTGAGGCCATACAGTTGCCTTAGCATCAATGGCTGAGAGCCTCCAACTTCCCTGCGCTGCGGAGCACCTGGGTGTTGGCCTGCTTTGCTGTCTCTTCTCCTCCATTCCATCCCTTCCAATGTATTAAATGCAGTCCTATTTGCATTCTTGCCTTTCACCTGCTCTGCCAGTTTCATTTGAGCAGTTGCTTACCCATCCCTGCCTGCAGTGGGAATGTTTTTAGGCAGGGTGGGAGGGAGGAGAGGTCACTGGGAGACATTTGTGTATTTTTTTTGTCACAAGCCTTGTAGTGGCATTTGGGCTCATGAACAAGGGGTTCGCTGCCAAGTAAATGCCACTGGCTTTCCCAGTGTTACAGTTGTGATAAAAATTCTCTGTGGTAGGAGAACATTCATTCAAGCACACAAATCAGAAAAGAAAAGAAACAAGAATATCCTTTGCAAGTAGTACTGTGCGGAAACGTATCTCTAGCAGATTACACTTTTATTCAATTTCTTTGTAAGAGGCCATGTGTCAAAAGGCTTTTTACCTAGATCTGCTAAAATGGTATATGGAAGGACAACATATTTTCTTCACCTTTTACCTTGGAGCAGTAAACATTGTTGCTGGAGACCATTAAAACCTAGTTGTGTCAGCTCCATTTCTAACTCAGGCACTCTTTCGGGGTTAAGTAGCACTGATATTAATGGGAGGTGACATCAGTCAAAAACTGTGCCAAATCCAGGTACAGCAGGCTCCAGGGCAACCTATATTCATAGGTTTCTAATTCTGACCTGTAATTGCAGTCATTTTCAGAGGCTTAATGCTTTCTAGCTGAGTATTCCTTATTTCATAGTAATGCAGAAGCAAAGCTGCAGCTGTGTTGCAGATAAAGGACATGAGGAAAATGTGGGGGAAAATATCTGTCTTATGTAAGGAATTGTAAAATTTAGATAGTATTCAAAATGGGAGAGGCAGCATTCCTCTGTATTTTAGAAGACATCCACTATTTTGCCCTCGGAAGGACATGCACCAGCTCATATACCCTCCGCTTGTTAAGCGACTTAGCACATGCAAATCTGTACGAAGCAGAAATCCGCTAGCAACTATGGTTATAACTGGGCAAAAAATAACAACACTAACTTATTCATCCCAAAATGCAGTTGTCATCTCACTAAAACTCTTCTGCAGGATTGCGTTAGTTTTGAAGGAGGAGGGGAATGCTGCAGAAAACAAGTATTAAGGCTTTCCATCTTGAAAGGAAATATTACATCTTTCAAAAGTAAAAATAACTAGATGAAACAGGACATTAAAATATGCAAAAACATGAAGACAAAGCCACTGTTCTTATTTGTGTTGAAAGGTATATATTCTTCCTTAACTAAAATTTTTTGAGGCTTTTAATTCAGAAAGTTAATCTGAAAATCAGTTTTGATATCACCATAACAATAGGGGCGCAGCATTCAGTTTTGGGGAAGACCAATGGAAGCAGAGTGCAACTATAACACATGATAGAAAAAAAGACAATATAAACATTTTGGCACATGTTATTAGAAGCAGGAAAAAAAATGTTGAAAAGCAAGATAGCAAGTAATTTCTGTTTGCCATAAGGGTTCAAATGAAAAGAATGTGTACTCTAAATATAAGTTACGATTGGACCTGTTGGTAGCCGTATGAACTGTGTGTAGTATAACTTTTTGCTCAAAGATCAAAAGCACTTCAAACCTCACGCTGCCAAGTGTGTCACCATCACTTTAATGAATCCTCGATCACCAAGCACTAATAATGATGTTGCACTGTGAAACACTCCTCACAAATTAGTCTCTCTTTATTAAGCTTTTATGTCCCTTGCCAGTATGCAGGAGCTACCTTCAATGGTTCTTTTTTGGTTTTTGTGTGTCAATGCATTTGCAGGGTAGTTTCTTTTCTCCAAATGTTGTGGAATGGATTTTTTTTTTCTTTTTTTTTTTTTTTAAATGTTACTTGGTGATGGATAAGCTTTTTAATATTTTAGCAGAAATTACTCCAATAAACTAATTACTTACTCTAATGTGTAGTATCTGAACTGAGATCATGGGCAAAAGAGCTATCTGATGAAAACACCTGGGTTTGAACATTTTTTTCTATTTTTGCCACACAGCTCTCACCTGTCAGTGTGTTTTCTGTATCTTGCTTTAAAAAAAAAGTCTTTATTTCACCATCTGAACTGTTTTGTCCTTAGAAAACAAGGCTTTGCCTACTGTGTTGAAGGGAGAACATGGAGGACACATGATCCTGCTTGATTTAATATACAGCGATCCATAACTCGTTGAGTTAGTAGCAGACTCACTTCATACATGGAAAAAACATGGAAAACCTTAGGAAGGTAGATGGGAAAATAAACATCAACATATGACTAAGTCTTTGTTATTCTTGTATATGTAGAAAGAGAGTATTAATGAAGATAAGTTAATCTGCTCTGTGTATTTTGGAATTAATTGTGGAGTGTTACAATCTGAACTATATAGCTTTTTTCCAGACTTCAGCTAGGGAGGTCATTTCCAGGATTGTCATCCTTGTGCAGGAATGTGTGAACATAAGGGATTTTTAAGCTGAATTTGGGACATGAATGAGGCTCTGGCTGCTGATGACATCCAAGTGGGTGCAGCTGTGGGACATGGTTTAACTGGGACAAGGAATGGAGGTCACTGCCAGGCGGTGCTGGGGTTTGGTTTTCAGCCACAGGTAAGAATGCTTACATTTGACTTCCTAGGAGCCCAGACAGGTCTAGAATAAGGCTATAAAATGCTTTGCTTTACATTCTTTGGTTCCTTATCTTCTCTACTGTGAAGGTTTGGGGCTTAAAAGGAGGAAAAGAGATCACGGACATGAAAGTGAGCTGTAGTGAGCGAGAAGGTGATAACACCCAATACCCTGTGGTATTGCTGTGTGTGATACAGTTGGTTTTTCAGGTTTTTTATCTCTTCTTTGGATTAAGCTACTCTAAGGCACAAGAAGACTTGATGTATTTGCTTCTGTATAAAGGTAGTGATGTGCCTGTGCTGTGTGGGGTGAAAGGAGCAATTGAAGAGTGAGTAGGCACACTTCAGCTTGCCCTCCTTTAGCTGATACAGATGAAAAAGCAGGGAAAACCCAATAACAGGCTCATCAGCTACCTAAATACCTGTGGCTTGCGATCAGCTTGGGGAATCCGTTAAAGCTCTTGTTGTACAACTTAAAGCTTGCTCAGATGTACCTCGGGAGTTTGCCATCACATTCCTGAAAATGCTATATTCCTCAAAATGCTATCCAGGCTCATCAACGGGCAACAGACAACGTGCAGATCTCCTGAGTGCAAAGTCAGGGAGTGATCATGACCTCTTAGGCCAGATCTTGTAAGTAGATGCCTGTCATCCACCGGGAAATGTGCCTCAGCAGTCCTCCTTTTGAAGTCAAACCGAGAAAACAGAGGTGACTTTGGAAGGAAGATTCTGTCCAGGGTTCATCTAGATTAGGCGCTTTAACTGTGCCTTGACTTTTCAGCATTTAAAAAATGTGTTAGGAATTGTGGACGTGTTTGCAACTGATGTGAGTGCTGCTGGGTAACAAGTTGTCTTATTTATGTAACTTTGTTCTGCACAAAGCCACACTTCGAGGTGTGGGTCAAGGGCAGAGGTCCACCTCTGTCTCAGATTAGTGTGCTGTTTCTCTGGGGCTGAATGCACTTGCTTCTGCCTGTGTTCTCCTGCACTGAAGTTTTTAGAAGTTGCTATGTTATTGGGCCCTACAGAAACTTTTAGGGTACAGTCCTATCGGTGAATTTAGGAATCATTACTTTTAGTAGTTTACTGCTGAAAGTTAAAATAAAGTAGTGGTGGGCCAAAAATATGAACATACAGCTTCAGGTAATTTACATTTAAGGCAAGTTTCTGAAGGCATCTGCAGTGGCCGCTCCCTTTACACTTGCTCCAGTACAGCCTGGACTTTTCTTTTTATGGCAAGGGAGGGTTTCAGGCACCTGATTGTCTCGTTCATCTGTGCTAGAAATAGCTGGGCTGTCTGCCCACTGTACAAACAGAAGAAAATGAGACCTATTTCACTCACCAATCATGTTTTTCTGAATATTGAGTAGCTTGACAGTTTCTCATGCCTTTCAGTTGTTTTTAATTTATATAGAAACAAATTCCTTATATCTTCAAAGATACTGTATTTTTTGATTCATTGTACAGGAAGTTACTGCAAGATGTTTTTTCAGTTTTATTTCTAATGCCTGTGCAAAACTCAGTCAAAACTAATACCAATTAGCTGTGAATGATTTTTGAGAACCCTATTAAACAAAAAATATGAGCAGATGACAACTATTTAAAATAAGGAACTATGTCAGTTTCAATATCCGTTACGTTGCTGTATTTCCAAGCCATAAAAGTGACAAGAATGGCATGCACTGTGTAAAAGAAATTTGTTATGGTCACTTAAAAAATTGTTTTTCATTATTATTAACTACTGGAAAGTCAGATATGGATAGTAAATATTTCTTGATATGTAGTATGGATTTTCATGCACTGACATTTCATACCATGCAACCTAAAATATTTGTTCCTGTTAAGTGTTTTGCTGCTGGTTATGAAGTGCTTGAAGTATTTTTAATTGCTGTGTAGGCTTGTGTAAGTAGCTATAGCTGCCTTAAGCTTACTCTGTGAAAAGGTACAAACTGTGCAAATAGTTCTCAGGGTTGTGTTCGGAACATTTACCAAGTGAATCAGGGGGATAGTGGGTTGCCCGAGTGATGATATTAAACCATACCCAAGGTTCAGCTAACCAGCACTGGTCAATAAAAGGTGTCTAGGGCAGAGAACAAGAAAATGACAAGCATATAAAACAAGACCTTTTAGGATATTTCCCCAGTCATCTGTGACTCAGAAATTTTTGGGTACTTGTAGTTGTTAACCATGGATGAGATTCCCA